>FWCC01000048.1:0-184711 GCA_900169235.1 Zarea fungicola
TTTTTTTGTCACCCCCTTGCCTGGTTGGGAACGGCCCTGCCCATTGTGGTCATTGCGCCTTGTGGACTCTTCAGCTTTGGGAAGTGGATTGGCGCACTAATGATAGCCTGTAACAGCCCAAACAGCCTCAGGGTAGAGCTGGGCCGCTAAGAGGGAGGCAGCTGCTGGCAAGTTGCAGAGAGATCTAGGAACATGCATGACGAGAAGCACACCCAAGTAATATTACGTAGGGAACCAACGATGCAGCTGCGTACAAGGACGTAGTGCATTAGTTAGGCACCCAGCGGATACCTAGAAGTGTACTCCGTACTACATAGTAGGGAACTCTCCCGCGTTGGTGGGGCCAGTATGCATTGCTTCAAACCCGTCCAACGGTGAAGGGCTCAGCAGCGCTACATATGGCTACATCAGGAATAGAACAGAGAGCCACGATTACTTTGGCGCACGGCTGACGTTGCCAGCTGGCAAGCATTGGCACCAAATCCTCAGAGGTCCCTTACCATTCATTCTATTATTATAGCCATGCAGTTCTTATTTCGCATTTTCAGAGAGCCAAAAAAAAAAAAAAAAAGCCGCCTTTTGCCGGTGTGCTTTTTAAACGTTTTGAGCCCTGTAAAATCATCTCAGATTGCGGGACTTGCCGCCGTGAGTGCTAAAATGGTGCTATTAATCTTTGCTTGTGCTTTGTACAGAACACATATTTCAGCCTAGGTTTAGATGGTACATAAAGATGCAGCATACCACGAAAAGAGAAAAAAGAAACAAAGAAGGGACAGAAGAAGAGAAGAAGGACAACTTTATCAAATAATATGTCCCGATGCATCTCTCAGCCGCTTGAATCGGACAACTGCCGATTGGCAGCCCAGCCACCACAAGTCAACATCTCGTATGCACATGTAGCTAAGTTAGAGTGTTAAAGTGCCACCGCCGCCATTTTCGCCAGAATGAGGACTGTCATTGATGGAATGGTTGCACAAGCGTCTTTGCCCTCCTCCGTCCATACACCGAGGCTTGTATCATCAAAAAACCTCTCCTCACCTACATACCAGGGGTTTTCAGCAAACAGGGATTTGGCCTCAATCTCGACCCAGTTTAATAAAAGCGGTGGTCAACAACCTTGCCCTTTTCTCCGAGTTAATAATTTCTCCTCATCAATTCTGCCCTCTCTCGCCAAGCTTGCCCAGCCAGGACATGCTCTCATGATACTATGACCTGGGAAACCCTTTTGATAGGGCACCAAGTTGCTTAATTTACCGCCCATCGCCAAACTCCAATTCAACTCCTTTTCTAAGTCACCCGACAGGGCGATGCCCGAGACATTGTAACTACTATTCTAAGAGCCACACGCACCAACCAATCTACGCTAATCCACTCCAAATCCACGCGACACAGCCTTATTTTTACCTCTCTTATTAGGCTATTGGATTTCAAGAAGCAAAGCAAGAAAAGCAAATCAGTGCCACCTTTTATCTACTATGGATGTTCTCGACTTTCTTGGCGGTTGCTCCTTACCCTGATCATGAATCTCAGTCTCCTCAATTGCACCACTATTCCGTATCTGCCCATCATACCCATTATTCACACAATGTTCGTCCCAATTCGGCCCAGCGATGCCCATTCGCCATTTGCCATTCGCCAATCGCCTGCCGCCACATCCTGTAGTGCGCTGCGCTGTTAGCTCGACACACGAAAGTGAGAAGTTACACATCTAGCATATCGTACATAATAAGTAGCTAAGCAACTTTGCTGTAATACGGAGTACTTTTTTGCATTCCAACATTGTGTTTCCTGGCTTGCAGACTCGGTTCCATTTCGTTCAATCAATCAAGCCCTCTAGGTTTGTTAACACGTCCAACGTTTCAGGCTGCATAGTTTTCACGATCCATGCAAATCACTGAAAACCACGCTAACCAATTTTTTTTATAAAAAAAAAACAACATGTGCATGCTAGTATTGCTAGATGGCTCCGTCTAGCTTCAATTAATTATTTCGTATTTATGCTCTTTGTTATGTGGTTGTGCAATAACAAAATCTGTCCGCCTCCAAAATGTATGCTATCCCCGATAAAAGACGGCTTGTTTCATGACCTCATTACAGCTCCATGGTGATGTCTTCCTCCTGCCTGATGGGTAGCTCCACCGGAAACTCCTCATTCCCTGTCAGGCTGCCGGTCGTGCCATTCGTCAAGACATCATTAGGTTTGGAGGTAGCCTTGGTACTCCCTCCCGCGATGTGACGATATACCCGTATTGTGTTATCCTGCCCGGCACTCACCATTGTCTCGCCGTGGACATCAACCCAGAAGCAGACACCCTTCTTATGACCCTGCACCCTCTGCAGTACCGTCTTGCTTATCACGTCCCACAGCACGATATCTCCGTCCTCGCTGGCCGACGCGATGAATGGCAAGCCGTCTAGTACACCAAAGCATCCACCGACTGCAAATTTCTCGTTTTTGTGACCTTGATATGTCTTCTTGACGCTACCTGCCACGTAGTCCCATAAGCGAATACAGTTGTCCAGATTGGATGCGAGCACGAATCGACCGTTGGGCGAGAAGCAGACGTTTGCGACGGCGGGGTTATCTTCGTGGACGAGGGTTCGTAGACATTGGCCAGTCGATGAGTCCCATATACGACTAGTATTAAAAAAGGCCAACATACATTAGCATTCTTCCTCAAACCTCATCTCACATCCTGTTTCGTAACTCACATGAGCCCATCTGTAGAGCAACTCGCCACCAATGTCCCGTCCGGCGAAAAGTCAATCCCGCTGACCGGATCGCTATGGGCAGGCAGACTCCTCATCAACCGACCCGCTCGCACATCCCACAGGAAAACTGCCTCGTCGTATGACCCGCTCGCAATGATATTGCCCTTGGGCGAGAACGCCAGGCAGTGCACGTAGTTGTGGTGCCCGCACAGCGGCGCCATCTCTTGGCCCCCAGCGCCGCCCACCGCGCCGGCCGACTTGCGTGCCGTCGACTTGGGACGCCCCGTCACGCGATCCCACAGTCGAATTGCCTTGTCATCAGAGCCGCTCGCCAGTGTGTTGCTGTCTGGCGCCCATGCCAGGCAGCTCACGCCCGCCAGGTGTCCGACGAGTGTATCCATGTGCGCGCCTGTCGCCGCATCCCAGATCTTGACCGTCGCATCTGCTGATGCTGACGCGATGAAGCGCCCATCCGGCGATATACGCGCCTGTGAGACTGGCTTGCTGTGGCCGTGTAACGCGAGGCAGGGTTTGTAGTTTGGTTTCAGCGGCTCGTGAGGCGGTGTCGGCTGCGGCTGCTCCTGAAGCTGCTGCTCTTTTTGCACCTCTCGATGCGGCGAGTAGGATTCTGTGCGTGTGCGGTCTGAGGATGTCGAGGGCGTCCGGGTTGTTGGTGATCTGGAACCTGCCCCGCGCCGCCTTGCTGGTCGGCGCGGTGAAGGGGATTCGGATCGAGTGCTGGCGCCAGAGCTCGAAGCTGAAACAGCGCGTCGCCTTCGCATTGGTGGCGCCTGCGATGAGTCTCTGGTCTTGGAATAGTAGTCGTCACCCTCCTGCTGCGTAGGACTCCTTGTAATGCGCCGTCCGGGACTGTCACCGCGATCGGTGGCCACCCTGCTTGACGCGTCTGGGGAGCGGGATCCAGGTGATTTCGCATCTCGCACCTTGCGTCGCTTATGAGACGGCGTTGTGTCCGGGTTATCTTCTACGGAAGCCATTGCCAAACCCCTTTGCTTCGCAGGGGAGAAGAGTGTGTGTCGTGACAGGTTAAAGAGTGAGGCGGCACCAGGGCATGGCGCATCTATCCAGAAAATAATTATGGGGCTTAAAGTGAGGTCACACTTGCAACCAGATGTGAGCTGTGCTAAAGAGTGGGAAATGAAGTAAATAAAAGAGCTAATTTTGTTGACCCTAGATAATGGCAAAACTTGATCATGAAAGAATGATTAAAAAAAAAAGTAACATTAAACTGCAGAGAAATCGTGTCTGTTCGTGCAATGGAGTAATATCTCAAGAGCAAACGAGTAAATCAAGAATAGTCATTCTTGGGCGATTGTTTTAGAAAGAGAAGGCAGACGCAAGTTTCGTCGTGGCTTCATATCGCTGCAAATGTATAGAGTCTGTACACAAAAAGTGTCTTCTCGAAAAAACGTACAAACAGTGAAGCGGCGTGCCAACGGCATACATTGCGATCCTGTTGGCCGTGTCGTCACGAAAACTCGATTCTGATTTGATCATTGGCAACTTTCATTTGCTTGTGGAAAACTTGAACGTTCAGGTTTGGTCCGTCGATTACAATCTTTATCGTATATTCAAGCAAGTGATAACCTTGGCCGTGGCTGTTGTATTTCAATGGTAGCTGGTCCAAGGCCACATCCTTGTCCCATTTGATTGTGCATAATTTGCGTACATCAGTTGTCATTCGAATCGGCTTTTTACCGTTTGCGCAATAAAGGATTGATTCTTCAAGTTTGACGCTTTCCCCAACAGGAATTGCGTGATAATAGTGGTGCGTTGTGCACGACATGTTCTCGAGGGCTTCTCCCTAGTTTCACGATTAGCTCCTGCGCGAAACCAAGCAACAGTATTTGTACTTCGGATATAAAATAATCTAATTGATTGGCGACCATCCACTGTTCTTCGGTATGATTCCAAAACTTGTCTTCGATACTATGGATGGATGCATTCCACTCATCGCGGATTTCAAATCCGTAGCTCCCGCGAGCGATCCGAGATTTGACTCTCAGCCCAGGTGTTTTGCCTCTTTTCTTACGGGTCATGCCGTGTATGACGGCCCCGCGCATGCATGCGGTCCATCTGCCGCGTGAGATATCTGGTTAGCTGCAGAAATCTTGAGCATTAGTTACCGTGTCATGGTACTTACGACCGGCCCCTTGGGGGGTTCAGCACTGTGCTGCCGCTGTGTTCTTCGACCAGTCTGTTGAATAAATACGCGCAGCACCCGAACCCGCCCACTAGAATAATGTACTATGTTTTCTGTCAGCATCCAGGTTGTACAGGTAAAAGATATTGAGTTCACACCTTTGGATCGCGTAGCCCTTTTCTGTTGATGGCCTGTAGTTGTCGATCCACCATCTGGCAAATCCTGTCAATCGTAGGCGAGAAAATCGAAAGTAAATCTTCGCTGTTCAAATGTATGAGATAATTATTATCGAATACAGGGTTGGATGGAGCTTACTTCGTTAGCTCCAATTCCCGTGTGTGCTTTATCCTACCCTGCTTGCTTGTTGATTGATGTCCGACAGGAACATCAGCGATGAAAAAACGGTCGTTGTTGGAAAACTGCGGCTTGATTCCATGCTCCCAGTTTTCCTTCATAAACTTCTGTCTGGTATCCAGGCTAACTTTGTTCCATTTCGCGATTCCACCCACTCTAGAAGCAATGTGTTCTTCAAAACTCTGGTCGACAAATATGCCTCCGCAGAGGCTGCCTGTGTAAAGTTCTGTTAGTAGAGGACGGTACTAGATTTTGCCATGAAGACAAACCTTCTCCAGAAACACATTCCCGAAGCTCAAGTGGCTCTACAAGTCCAACTTGATAGCTGATCAGATCCTGAAACTGAAAGGTTAGAATTTTTCGGAGCAAGGGATTTGTGAAGCGTACAGCCGTCCCGCCACCTGCATCACAGACAACAATAGTGTCGCCAATCTGTAAAGAATTAGTTGAAAACACTATTTAATCAGTAATATCCCGATGTCTCACATTAAGATCTGGATGAGGTTGAATGTCAAGTACCACTGCCAGCGCTGCTGCTTCGGGTTCGGAGACAAAATCCAGACTCGGTTCCCCGGCCGCTCTGTGGTCAAGGAGACCGGCGAGCTCAGCTGCCTTCCTCATTCGACTCTGAACATAATGTGGCCACATGGCTGGCGTTGTAATCACAAAATGGAGCTTGCAGCTGTCGACTTCATGAGTACCGAGCGAGCGGTTGATGGCATCACGAGCATGGACCCAGAGTGAGCGAAGATAGCATGCAATTAGCTCCTCCGCAGTTTTGTTAGCTTCTTGCCAGTCTCTGACTGCCTGCTTGAAGTATGAAAATTCAGAAATATCCTCAGGGACATCATTTTCATTAAGCAATAGCAGCTTGATCCACCGCAAGGCGTCCTTCTCTGGCGGGATGTTGTAACCCCATCTTGTTTTGTCATTAATAGTGCCTTTCTCGAGCTGCGTAGGTGTTTTGCCTTGATCAGTGCCGCTGTACTCGGATTCCCAGGCAGTAATGACTTCAATCTGTTGAGGCCTCTTCGAGTAAACCCATGCCACACCGCTGAAGCTAGTAACGGGCACGTTTGTTAGCCTTGTGTTAGCCGTTTCTTGGCTGATACTCACGTCGTTCCAAAGTCAATGCCGACAAAAATCGTGTAAACCATAGTGATTGAAGTTCTATCAATCATAGTACACTCTTCGTGGCAAGAATGCAGTGAGAGGAGGAGAAGGAAGCTGGATGCTTTGCTTTGGCAGTATGCGATTAAGTTAGCAGAGGGGGTAGAGAATACAGGAAAGCAAGGTGTAATTCAATATCCAATTACATTCAACTCACAACCTCTTTGAAGTCACCTGACTGATATTATTTCAAATGTTGCTCACTTTTCCATCCGCACAGCCGCAAACGCAGCCAAGCGCATTGAGGCAGCGCCGCTCACTTCAACTTGACTTCAACTTTACTCTTCTCAAACCTCTACTCCTCCAGACCAGGGCCTTGGTTTTAGCACTTTCTTAGCTCCAAGTGCACTAAATATTTTTCTCTCCTAACAAAATATACTAATTCGTTACTCATGGCCGAGAAACGAAAGCCCGAGGATATGGCAAGTAGAGAAAAGCGAAACAAGGGGACCGCCTCGACCGAGTGTTCACAGGGTCTATCACCTGAAACCAAGAGCAAGGACCCAAAAATGGGCAGCTATACCTCAAAACGGCACAGCACAACCGTGTCAACCTATGCGAAGGAAACCGAACCGATTCACAAGTGCACTCCCGAGCTTGCTATGACTGACAAGCGTCGTGGTCAGTCGAGAGTCACCCCTACGACACCTGTTCCACACGCAATTAGCCCATCCCGACAAAGAAATATTTCCTCTGAAGCGTTTCAAACGGAAAACAAGAATGAGGCAATTGCCAGAATTGCCGATGACAATATGATCCGAGGCACGAATACAAGCGAGGAGACGCTCTTGAAGTCTACAACTGATCGCGTGGCGAGGCTAGAAGAGAATCTGGCCTTACTTAAAGTTGAAATGATACGAATTGAAACAAGGAGCATAGAGAAAGACACGGCTACCTATGAGAAGGTAATTGATCAGGAAATCAAAAACATGTGGGATCGTACGCACTACAACATTAGGTGTGTTACGCACTTATTGAAGAAATGCAATAGCTTCAAGAAAAGAAAACCTTTGCTAGAGGTATTGGGAGAACGCCTTCCTGGCGTCTCCATGGAAGAAGTTCCAAAAGAGTTGCGTGACGATTTGATGGGTTGGTTCGTAATGGCCTATATTTGGCGTTTTGTCTATGATGAGATCTTTAGTGGACGTGGCTGCGTGTGGCAAGGCGATTCAATGCAGCTCTTCCAACAGCTGAAGAGAAGTCTTGTACGCGGGATAGGTAAGATTTGCGGAGAAAACCCTCATTACAGGGATTTTCCTAATGTATGTTTCACAGCATCCGAGCCCGACGCGGCCAATCGAGCAAAATGTGCCTCTTTCCTCTCAAACGCTGCCGACAACCCAATGCTTCAGCCTAACAGATCCGAGCATGACATGATCACACAGATTACAAATGAGCTATTTTCTACCCTGGAGGAGGAACCGGACCAGCAAGCTCGACGCCTGATTGAGCAGGTTTTAACACAGATCGTTCTGAACGGAATTCTCCTTGCGAAACTGTTCATGTCATCTAGACCGCTTTTGGTGCCCGACTGGCCACTACGTGGATCAAAGTTCAGAACTTGGCAGCTGGGCGAGTTTGAGAAGCTAAGAATACAACGCCAGACACCGAGAAGAATAGTTGTGAAGCCTGCACTGGAGAAATTTGGCAATGCCGCTGGCGAAAATCTGGATCAATCCATCCTTCTGTGCCAGCCGGCAGTGGTTTTCTTCTGAGCTCTCAAGTTTCCGAATACATTACTTTGATGATTTGCTCTGATTGCACATCGTAAAACATTTAGCATAGCTTTTACCTGACGACCTCTTTCTATGACTTCCGATTCCCTTTTGTGCCGCTTTGCCTTCACTCAGGTGTGCTTATCATTCACGAAGGGGTTTTGATTTTGCTTGCTAGTACTTTTTTTATTATTTTCATATTACTATCCCAAAGAGTGAAATATATTCTCATAGCTAGTTGGGCAGATCAATAGAAAGCTTGGAACTTTTTCTTTTGAGACATGGCGCGGGTCGTAGCACCGGTGCCGTGAAGACCATGAAGACCTTGTGAAAAAAGGGTGTATAAGAAAACTTAATCAAACTTTCCAAAGCCCATTCTGTTGGATTTAGTAAAGCTTTCTTCGCAAATCTCTTCCTTGCCCTGAATCTTGGTAGATTGAAACCGGTGGTGACTAGTTAGAGACGAAGCCGCCATTACCTGACGATTTAGCAGCATGTCAAAGCGTTATTCCGACTCTAAAAGGCATCTAGGCATACGAGAAGGATCTTGTTTAGCAGTGATGTTCAAGTGAAAGGAAAAGCACCAAAGACTTTTCCACCTGTATCTAAAGCTTTCTTCAGACTGCCACACTCAATGCGTACGATCACAGTGATCATCTCCCCTCAATGCTGGCTTTTTTACTTCTATGAAGAGAGTTTTCATCAACATTGATAGTTTCCTGGCCTGCATTGTTGGCGGCTTTGAAAAGGGCTTCATGAATCGACCTACATTTGTTTGAATGAGGCAAGAAAGACACCTTTCCATGCAATCTTTGACTCCTGCTAACTTTTACAGTGAGAAAAACATTCGTTGAAAAGGATCTCATAAAGAAAGGGCCTCGACTTTAAGCGATTAACTAAAGATAACTGACTGGGTTTCTATTGCTGAACGTCGAACTTAGCGCTGAACGAAGGCACCACCGAGCTTGAGCCAAATTTTCCTGGTTGCAAAAAAAAAACCATTTTTCGCCTCACCTGTAAACTTAATCGAAGAATTCAATAAGAATAGCCAGTCTTACTGTTGCCCTAGGGTATAGAAAGGAGTACATGCGCAAAAAAAAAAAGCCCCGTCCCACCAGACAAGCCATGGAGGTGCTTTGTTGTCCTACCAAATGACCTTTGTAATCCGAAGAGCAAACGATCAATTCGCTAGTTCACCATTCCTATCACCACCTAGAGTGTTCTGGGAAGTATTTACTCAAACTCAATCAGGACACTGCCTGTTGCAGCTGTGGTTCCGCCATGTACTACCTCGAACGTAAGAGTCGGCCCGTCCACTTTGACTCTGACTTCAAAGATGAGGAAGTAGTATGGTGAGTTGGTCAAAGTAGAGTAACGCAGTTCCCAGTATAATTTTGTTTGGGGACTCCAATTAATGTCACATAGCTTTTTTACGCTCTCATCGCGCCTGATGGGTGGAATGTCATCTGCGCTATAGTACAAAGTACTTTTGAAGTTGCATCCAGATTTCTGCTTTTTATAGCGGAAAAGGTCCTGGTTTACCGATGTCCCGGATTCAATTACTGACCCCTTCGCAAGAATTAGTTTCATGGAGCTTTGATATGGAAAATACAGCGTACCTTAGTCAAGAGCCAAAGCATCTGATTATCTGCACGCCAGGATTGTGTTATTTCATCCCAATATTTATCCTGGGGTTCATGCTCATCTTCGATCCAGTTGTAGTGGACTACTAAACCATAACTGTATCTCGCAACACGACTCTTCACGGAAATTGTAGGTTGGAGATGTAATCTGGCACTGGTAGTGCCGTGTATGGTAGCACCTCTGCAAACAGCTGTCCACCTAGTTTAACCAATCAGTACACAGACACCATAGAAAAGTCGCTCTCATGTGCCAATGGATATTTTGACGAAACTTACGACTTTCCGCCTTGCCCTTGGAGGATTGTACTGTCTGGGTAATCTGCCACAAGTGTATTGTACAGATGTCGGGAGCTACCGAATCCCCCAACAAGAACGATGAACTGCAGTTATCTGTTAGCTTTCAGAATCTCAGAACTATTTGTTTCTCTTTCAAAGAAGATAAAAGGTGGTGCGGTGGGGGTACGATACCTTTGGGTGCTGAAGATTTTGGTTCTTGATCGCCTTGACCTGCCCCCGCACAAGGCTGGAGATCTCATCGATGACAGGGGAAAAAACACCCAGTAGCTCATCACTTAGCAACAGTTAGTAGTTTCAAATGGGTTGGCCTCTTCCCACATACCTGGTTAGTTCTAATATAAAGGCTCGCTTGCGCTTGCCTAGCGAGACTGTCGGCTGACATCCTGGAGGCAGTGACACTGGCCAGTCTCGGTCTTGATTTTCAAACTGTGTCTTTATCCCATTCTCCCAATCTTGGTTTATGAATCTTCTTTTTTCAGAAACATCCAGGTTATCCCATTCTCTTTGCCCAACCTTTGCGGCGATGAGATGCTCGAAATTTTGGTCGACGAAAATTCCACCGCAAAGGCCACCTGGCGTGATATTAGAAAAAGAAGAAGGATTCGAATGTTGAATTTGAGCGTACCTTGTCCCGCAACACATTCATCGATTTTAAAAGGCAAAATTGAGTCGATTACATACGTAATCAAGTCCTATCGAGAGAGATAATCAGGAAGAGTTTGGGTGGCCAGCAATAGAGGACTCACGGCGGTTCCGCCACCAACGTCACAAACGATCATTGTATCTCCTGGCTATGCGCACGATAAGCATATTTTTCAAGTAGCAACACAGTAATTCATTGCTTACGGAGATGTCGGGTCTGTCTTTCATTTCGCTCAGTGTCGCTAAAGCTGCGGCTTCAGGCTCCGAGATGAAGAACAGCGTCGTTGGGCCTGCCTGCCTTTTGTCGAGTAAACCTGCAAGTTCGGCGGCTTTCTTCATTTTGTTTTGGACATAATGCGGCCAAATTGCTGGCAGCGTAATTGTAATGTGAAATTTGCAAAGTTCAATCAAAGACTGCCCTTTCGCCCTCTTGATGGTTTCTAGCGTGTGATGCCAAAGAAGTTTAAGATAACAAGCTACAAGGTCCACTGGCGACACGTCCAGGCTTTTTTGAGCCTCCACAGCCTTTTTGAACTGTTCCGACTCCCGGATTCTCTGCGGAACTTCTGCTTCATTAAGTAGTAGTAATTTGAACCACCTCACCACTTCTTGGTCGGCTGGGACCCCATACCCCCATTTCTTTACCTTGCTGGGAGACGCGTACTCAAGATGTGTAGGAGTTTTACCATGATCTGAACAGCGACTGTACTCAGAATTCCAGTTGGTGATATTCTGTATGTCATCTGGCTGACCAGAGTAGGCCCAAGACACGCCACTGAAGCTAGAATTGGTTCGGCGGGTTAGAAATGTAAGAAGAAGCGTTGCTCGTTCTTACGTTGTTCCGAAGTCGATTCCAAAGAATACGACTTGCTCCATGTTATGTTGTTAAATTAGCGGAATTGTTCTGGATGGGATGAATTAATTGTCAAGACCAGTGCTGTTGCTTTGGGGTTGATGTAGTAGCTGAGGTTGATGTAGTAGCTGAGGTTGATGTAGTAGCTGAGGTTGATGTAGTAGCTGTGAGTAGGTGTCAGAGTGATAAGGTGAGGATGATAATTTGTGCTGTGGAAATACACTCTGTTTGGCGCACGGTGCATCTCATGTGACAAACGCACATAGATAAGCTATTGATTTTGGTTCATAACCGTAGCAAACGCACAAGTTCACGAGCAGCTGCTGATGCCGTGACTTGCCTCGGCCTTTAAATCTCACCTTCTCCCCTCACAATCTCCTCACCTCCCTTCACGCCACTTTTGATAGTTGACTAATAGGAAAATATCTCAAGAACAAACTGCTCAGGTATAAAGAGGAAAATAAAACAGTTGCTACCATGGAACAGAACCTGCACCAGATGCCTAATGCCGCGCCTCGCGACTCTTTCGCTGTTCTATTGCCTTCCTCACCTGCCAAGACGATCTCACTTTCTTCAGAAGGTGACAGTGAGCCCCTTCGAAATAAGAACATTGAATGTCCCCCAAAGCACTTAAGAGACATGGATGCCGATACAATGTCGTTCCCGGAAGCTGCATCTCCTCTTGGGGAAATTGAGGAGTCACCTCGGCGCCCCAACCGTGTTGGAATCAATTCGGCTTTCTTCAACAGCAACAGCAAACGCCAAACCTCTCGACAAGAAATATCTGACGTGAGGATGAAGGCCAACGTCGTCGCTGGGAAAAGCGGAATGAGAAAACGAATGCGGCAGTGGAAAGACAAGATCATGAATTATTGGAGCGAGAATATTGATACAGAGCTTGCTTTATTCGAAGATGAACTCAACGCGCTCAAAACTCAAGAGTTCTCATATGAAGACAAGGTTACTTATCATGAAATAATGGCCAAATGGGAAGAGCTGAAGTACAACATCTGGGCCCTGGTTTTGGATCTTCAGAAATGCCAACTCAAAGGCGCCGAGCACATGTTCCACGCTCTGGGAGAAAGCCACGAGCTTGTGTCCTACAATGCAATGACCGAAGAAGCTCGTGATGAGTTTATTGGTTTCATTTTGACACGCCATCTATGGCTTTTTGTATACCACGACATATTTGAGGGAGAGGGGCTTGCTTGGAGGAGCACTCGAAAATATTTCCAGCAGATGAAGCGAGGCATGATCCTAGGTATGACTAGAGCAATTGTTCTGCTATCACCGTGACTAAAGAATAGGTATAGACAGTGACTGCGATCCTACAGAGAGACGTCGAGTTGCCTTTTGGCTCGCTCAGTCCTACACTTTTACTGAATTGCAACCGAGTATGAACGCTCAGCGCGAGATGGTGGAAGAAAAGCGCGCCTTTTTACTCTCATTGTTCCAAAACGAGCCCACAATAAGGAACATGAGAGCAGTTACTCTGATTCTAGATGACATTGTTTGTGGTGCCACAAGACTTGCGTTGATATTCTCGTCTTCCAAAGCCGTGCTCATGCCATGTTGGCCTACTACAGCCGAGATCTGTACAGGGCAGTTCTCCGAATCCGACATGGAAAAGATACTCTTGAACGTCAAATGCAAATTTGCACTCCCTACAAAGCCAGGACTCACCAAGCATGGCAATGCAGATGGGGAGTACCATGGTACCAGTACAATCATGATTAAGCCAGAGGTCGTGTATTACTAGGCCAAATGGCCCTGGTATAAGTCCTACCAGTGTCTTCAGTGAGGAAGCTTTGGCCACTATACTATGACTTATCAATTTCTTTTGCCCTTTAAGTGTTTTATTTGGTCTTCTTTTATCAGTGCTTTCGTTGACTGTGTTGCTGAATTTGCGGTTATAAGGGGGCGATAGTACAAGAGAAGCCAGGACATGGAAGTTTACGGATGGAGGCCTAATGAGTGACTAAAAATTACAGAACCGATAGCTAAACAAACTGAAACAAGTTATCTGACTTTGTCAAATGTTCCACTTATGGTTCACATCTCTTCTTTTAGTTTCGCGGAGCCACAATCTGAACTTGATGGGGGGCAGTAGACTAAGGTGGGACAGGAGTCACAGCAACAAGTATTACCATCATAAGGAGACGTAGTAATATAGACGTACGAAAATATTTGACAGCCTTCCAAAGGTTTGTTTTAGGTACCTCTCCTAAAATGCAGGTCAATGACAAGGCAGCCCAAGGTTTGTGGCCCTTAAGACCCTAAGCTATTATCAGTAGAATATTTTTGTCATCCTTTGGCCGTTTTTAGTCTCAAGCGACTTTCAAAGAGTTAAGGCACCCCCTTTGCAGCATCTTCAACCGGAGCCCCCCCGGCCGCGATACACCGTACCCCCGCCAATGCTGCGCCGAACTTCAGAGGACTAGGTACCGAATTTTGGCGCAAAATGGCCTGATCTGGAGTGATGCCATGGTTACCCTTAGATTTCGAAATGATGCATGTTGCCGAGAGACAAAGATACCCCTCACAATTTCCTCTGGTCAAAGTGGACTGAGGGTGCACTGTTGAGGTGCGAGACCATCAAAACAGCCGTCAAGACTACTGTTGATGCATTCATGGACACGTGCAGCCCAAGTGACGTGAACCTGATGGTCGAAATGACTGTATGTGAGAAGTACAGGCCTCAATGTCTCGATCGTATCAAGGGCCAGTCCGATTTGGATAAATCGTGGGAAACGGTTGCCAGCGACGTGGAGGGCATCCTGCAAGACTGCTTTGAGACGACTAGATATAATTGGGACGGCATCATGCTCATCGGCATCAGTTTAATTTGCTGGCATGGCAATAACCCATTTAAACATCCTATGCTACCTGGTCTATACATAAAGATGACTGGCAGCTGTCCCGAGAATGCTTGGGAAATTTCGAAGGTGAAGATCGAACAGTATCTGGTTGTGTCAGGACTTGAGCTTGGTCTGCGTATGCAACACTCAGATCCGCGTTTCCCAGTAATGTCGACGGTTTCCAAATTTGTGTATGGAATCATAAGTCGCTACGCAGTCCCGGAACATACAAGGACCAGGTGGCAGCTGGGGGGGGGGGACCGGACCAGACTCTGTCGGCACACTTTGGTGTTACGTCGAGCTCGACATGAGAGACGGCGGCGGCTGGCAGAAGTTTGCACTGGCTAGCTACTGCAGCATGAGATCAGCGTTGGACATCTCAAAGAGGACAGCCGCGGATCGGGAAGGTTTTCGTCGGGTGAAGGTTGCTCCATCTGTCACAGAGAGTTCCTCACGAGTTGGGCACAGCATGGACATGGGCGATTTGAGTGAGGAGTTGGCAAATATTGGTGGATCATATGAAGTATTAATGAGAGAACGAGACAAAAGGCTGACTTCTTTGCTAAAAACCAGCAGAAACTCGGTGCACTTTGGGCCGGCTCGGGGCTTGCCCAGAAGACGGAGGAGGGAGTAGGTCAGCTAGATTGGGCGCTGATTCTTCTGGAAGCAAGTTGAATGGGAGAAAATCGGTGTCCTACCAGGAGACCATTCCAGGTACGCTACGGCAGTTTTGTGTCGGAAGAGTCATGCGTCACACCATTGTGTATTGCAGTGATATCTGCGAGAGCTGCCAGGATCCGCGGGGCAGCCTCGTTCCTAACGATGTGTGGCGTGGGAAATTTGGCACACCACAGAGCCAGAGTTCGGCGGGGAAAAGAAGTTGTTCGGGAAGTGGTATTCGTGCCCGATCATGTTCATAATCTTCCTTTGCATCGTGGAGATTCGGGAGGTGTGGTGGTTGATAGCTTTTGCAGCTCAGTCGGAATGGTTGGGCGGCTGATGAACGGTATGGCTTCCTGACTCCAATGGCTGATGCTTTCAAGCATAGTGCAACTTTTCTCTCCATTGATATAAAGGGCATCAGAATGGCTGAGCAGTAGGATTAGAATGGCGAAATGGCGAAATGAGGGAGATAGGGCTGGGTTCAAGCCGGAGAAGCAGAATGAGTCGTGTTGGGAGACTGTTCATGGAGCAATAGAAAAATAATTAATAAAATTACAATATCGTCTCGTCATGACGAATCAAGGTTATTTTCCTGCAATGGTTTACAGGGTAGATATGCTTATCATTGCTGTATGGTTGCCTTTTCGCGGTTGTTTGGCGGGTTGGCTGGTTGGTTGGTGAGCTGAATTGTTGCCTGGCTTTGGTGTGGATGCAGGCCGTCTGAGATCGAAGCTGGACCCAAGTTGCCAAGAAAGTGAACGCCACCAAAGGGCGGAGCTGTGGAGAAAATCACAGGCGGCAGGATTGTGCAGGGGTTCATTTGCAGCTGGCGGCTGACCTGGACGCTGGCAGGGTATCCTGTAAGGTGCCAACAAACCATAACTACCAGTCGGTCATTGTGCAAAGGGCATTGGACAGAGTTAGTACAAAGGCACGAGTACTCAGTATTAGTTGACAAAGATCTATGCAACCGCAAAAAAAAAAGACCTGCCACATTCAAACATGCCTGCCCAAGTAGTCTAGCCCGCAGGCCTGGTTTAGATGTGCATTGATTGTCCTGATGCATGCATGCATATGCAACAGCTCCCCACACTGGGTGGCATGCTACTTACCTTAACAACTTACTACAGGTAGTGGCGGTAGTCAGTCACCCCTGCGTGGTTTCTACCCTGGCTGGCAGCCACCGGGACTCGCCCGGCGCCCTGCTGCACAATCGATAGGGTCAGCAGCGCCCTACTCGAGTTCTGGTGGGTAGTATTGGGGGATGCGAAGCTTTAAACATGCTAATAGCGCCCGCCACGGAAAATCGAGACTAATAAATTGATAATGGCGCTGTGCACCAGTGTCGAGTCAGATGCCACACCACCACATACGCCCTCCCGCCATGGCCGCCGATGAAGAGAAAGAAAAAGATTGAGGTACATATTTGCATGGCAGAAAAATCGCTCAGCGCCAGTTGAACAAGGGTCAGGAGCCGCGTGTCTTGTACGTGATTGCAATGCAATACGGCGCAGTTAATGCAATGGCCCTTTTTGTTATTGTTTACTCTCACCTCACAGGTACGCAGGTAGCTTACTAAGTACCTAAGTTATTACCTGTAGGCACATACAGAAGGTACTAGACCGGGGCAACGCTGCGTCAGCACATCCACTGTCTGGACAAAGAACAGGCTGACAGGAATGCAAACGGTCCCCAACAAGTCCCCGACGTCCACTGTAGCCTGGCCCGCAAGTTACCACAAGGTCCACTGTACCTTGGTATTCACCATGGCCAATGCTGACTCTTCCTGACAACGCCTGCTAAACCTGGGGGAAGTAGGCGGCTCCACATCCGCTACAGTTGTACCAAATACCTGTTCCTTGACCAGCCCAGAGCCAAGAGCACTAGCTTTTTGACACTCTTCTTGCCGACTCATGCAACCACACCAAGGGTCCTTTCTCTTTTCCCTCTACAAACCACAAAACCATCGGCTTCCCCCCAGGCTCTGCAGGGCCTCCTGCGGCCTCAACATTTTTTTTTTTTTTCATTTTCATTTTATTATATCACGGTTTATCCCCCCTCTGCCGCCCATACTACGGCAAAGCAGCATCTCCCTTGCATCCTCGGCTTCATCCATCGACTGCGCCGTCCCCCAAATAACCACCAATCCACTTCCTCCAGAGACGACCACCAAAAAAGAGGGGGCGCTAATGTTCAGACGCCTACCAACGGCTACACCCGTGTCCCTCACCTGAACCAGTGTCCCAGTATTCAGTCACTTCTCTCGCAACGCACGGCTGGCCCAGTGTTGGCTCCTCGTCCTTGTCTGCGACACAGGATATTACCAGCACCAGCCTACTTGTCTGAGCGTCTTTGTTCCTTTTTTTTTTTTTTTTTTTCTGCCCCGGACTCCTGCATTCCTTTCCCGCCGCCACTCGTCCCCACACATTACGAATCAATCTCGACCTCCACAGCAGTGACTTCGTCTGGCCGTGTATGCCTGTCTTCTGCTGTGCTTTTGCCGCACCCGCGTTCGCCGACTTCTCTTGACCTTTAAGCTTTTATTCAAACGTCTGGGGCTCTTGCCTATATCTAGCTTCTTTTTTTCTGCCACCCGTATTACCTCCGCGCCGCACCAACAATGGAACCTGTTCCCGAGACAGAGCGGATGGAGGAGTTTCGTCCCTCACCGTTACCAACTTTCCAGCTCGGCAACTCCCAACTCGACGCATCGCTCGATCTCAACGTAATAAAGAAGCCCGCTGTCACTCGGCGCAGTACCGATCCTATACCCTCCCACTACTCATCCTCCAATCCATGGACTCCCTCGCCGTCCGCCATACCCTTTCGTCCTCGTACCGCCTCTCCTCTCTCCGGCACTCATACTCGCTCCTTATCCGCCACCAGCCTCGCCACAGCTCCTTCCATGTCTCGTGCTCGATCGATGCCTGGGGTTAATGGCTCCGGCCACATCCTCCTTTCTCCTCAGCTCCGTCCTGCCAGTCCCTGCTCTCCAAGCCGAGTCCGAACGCCCCGGAACCCATCTGACGAAGCCTTTCCTCCCATGTCGCCCGTAAGGACCACAGTACTAGAACCAGAAAGGCGATCCTCGGAACGAAGCAGCTCGCCCAGTCTTAGATCCTCGTCCGGCTCCTCAACCCGCTATCGCCGAACCTCATCCCCGTTTCGAAACTTGCCTCCTCCAAGCAACGTCTCGTACATGGCCTTGCCAGTTACTCCTTCATCCGCCTCTTCGCCCTTGTACAGAGGCTATGACACCCTTGGCATGGGATTTGGTGGCAGCCTCTCCTCTGTCCCCTCAACGCCGACCTCGGCAAGATCACGGAGTCCTAGCATTTCTAGCTTGGAGACCATTCCCGACTCACCCGATGCCGAAGAGGCAGCCCTGGAAGCTGAACGGCAAGCGCAGCTGCAGGCAGCCGCCAATGAGGCAGCAGAAGGCAGCGATTCGTCATCAGACTCCAAGGGGAAAGGCAGCCTCGACACGCCAAGTCGCGGTCGAACGCTGGCCTTTGGATCTCGCGATAAGCGGAAACGGTGGAGTGTCTGTGGGGCAGAACGGCGAGGCGATCTGGACCTGGAGACGATATGGGAAGATGGAACGAATCAGTGAGATACGGGTCTTTTGCATTTTAACATGACACATGATGCTTTTCTACGCTTTTCTGGCGCGTAGCGACATCGAAATGGAGGTTTTTTCTCTCTCCTCTTCTTTTCTTTTTGATGCTTAGCCGAGCGGGTTAATTTGTTTTTCGGGTCGTTCTTGTTTCCTTTTTGTTCTTTTCATCTCGAATTCTGTCCTGTTTGTGCTGGGAGGTTGGTACGAACGATCCACTCCCCTTGCGATGATTGATTTGATACCCTTTTTTTCTACTCTCAGGCCATGTTTTGCTAGGACGAAGGAACCTTGGCTGTTGGACAGGTTACCTGTTGTCAATTCTGAGCCCCGTGGTTAGGTGGGTCAATTAGCTGGCTTATTGAATATAAAATCTACTGGTCTTTATGGAGATGGTAGAGCAATCTGAAGTCAAACAAAGCGACAGTAGCCGTTATCCGGATATCTGATGAATTTCGCCCATATTGCAATGCCTGCAACCTGTATAACGTTGTATTCGCCCTTGCGCCAATATAGAATGGGTCTACTGGCCGATTTATTACAAGCTTATGAGGTCGTCTCCAGTTGTGGCCCTGCGTAGACGCGCTCTGCCCTTGTCTCCCTATTCCGATGTTCTCATAGACGGACTACTAACCGCCCTTGCGTGCTCCATTCTCTCACGATGCAACTCCAGCAGATGCTACACTCATCTGTCCCAATTAGGCAATTATGTCTCAACTACAGATGCCCTTTAACCCACACCCATCGATTTTATTACCTAGATCCATGGGCTATATTCCTCCATATTGACAGCTAGTCTTGTTTCTTTGTCCAATATTCTAGTTCCCTTGATGAAGAAAAAAGTGGCATTTGACTTAACCGTACATGCCCTGTGCTGGATTATAAATGATCAGGTCGCTCACAATGCATAGCTCTCACTTTTACTCCAGCATCCTCTTAGCAATCAGTTCAACCGGTCCTCGACTTAAAAAGGCAACTTCTCTCTTTGTTTCTTCCTGGGCTCTTATTGCTTCGCATCTAGCTCGTCGTCAAGCTCAACCGACCTGATTGTTCAAAAGCAGCTCCACCATATTTCCCTTAACTTGCAACTTTGAGCACGTTGAGCATAATTTCTCTCACCGTCAGCATCTTATTTTAGCATTTTTTTTTTCAGAGTCTATTTCCAAGTCACAATGCATCACCTGAATCTGATAGCCGCTGTTGGCCTGATGGCTTCAAACCTTGCTCGGGCTGCTCCTCGTGGTCTGTCCTCTGACACTGTGAGTATCAACTTAACCGCTCACTCGCTACAACCTGGAAGAAATACTAATACAAATTTGTAGTCCGATGTCGGCTCACAGAACAACGTTGATGGCAAGCACTCTGTCCTGGAGGTCCTCGGCCGCGGAATGCAATTCGCCCGCAGCGTTCAAGCACCAGCGCCTACAGATTGCCCTGCTCCAGTCGTCGTCGTAACCACAACTACTATCGATGTGACCGTCTACGTCACCCCAGAGCCTACGTCTACCGAGCCCTGCGATGAGGAGACACCAACAACTACGCACATTGCCACGCACGTCTACAACATGACTGTTCCTGAGCCATGCGACGACGATACCACAACGCCTCACTGGCAAAAGGTCAATATTACCATGCCAGAGACACCCAGCGCGGTTCCCATGTCGACGTCGCAGTGGAACAGCACAGCCAGTACGACCAAAACTCCGGAGAAGACAACCTCGACTACGGAGCCTTGCGACGAGACGACTCCTAGTCCCACCCCTACGCCGTGTGATGAGGGCATGACTTGGTCGAGCTCGAACAACAGCACCGCGACCATGGCTATGACTTCATCCACGCAAACGACACGAAAGCCTCAGACCACTGACTGTGTTATTGATACATCCATGGTACCCGTCTCGACCTCGACTCTGACAGCAACGGCGACCATGACGGCTCATCCGACCAAGACTCAGTGCGTCCACGATGAGCCGACGGGTAAGCCCGCAAGCGACTCCATGTACTGTGGTATCCATGGAAAGCCTGCAGGCACTTACTTTATCGCCGAATTTATTGAGAATAAGCCTGGTGAGGCCGTGACTGAAGAGGGCTGCTACCAGTTCTGCGATGTAAGTCTTTCCTCCCTCTTTTTCGCCCTCTTCCTTTCCTTGTCTGCCTTGAGAGAAGATCACTTCAGATATACTAATACATAAACACAGAGTGTTATGGAATCCACCAAGGGATGTCAGTCTTATCGCTTCTACAAGAACCAGCTCGGCGCCCCTCGCTGCTCGCTGTACGGCCGTGGCGTCACATTGTCTGTTGCGGATCTCGACAAGAACCAGCCTGATGTCTGGTATGACCTCACCTGTGGCTCTCCCACAGCGGAGAAGTGGCACCAGAATATGCCCGCCGACCACGGCAAGAGGACCATTGCCACTGCGAAGCAGTAGACTCCTCCATTTTACTTCTTCTAAGAAGACGGGCATATTGAAACTGTCAGTTTGACTAGTCTCTCTCTGCCACAACTTTCAATACTGCATTTCTTTTGCTGTAACACCCCTTCCACAAAGGCTCATTTGCATGACGAAGGAAAGATTCGACAAACAGACCTTCACACACAACACCAACACTTCATTTCAACACAACTGCACTTTGGCTCCTTTTTGGTCAAATGCTGCAACAACCATTTCTTGACTAAATCCTTTTTTCATTTTTTTTTATCCTTTGATGTTGAGAGAAGCATCAGACGCATTATACCATACATGGACTACACAATACATGAAGGTCATATAACTCACAGAATCGAAAATTCTACCACTAATACTACGAAAGTCGAGGGGGCTCGGAAAGGAATATTTCTGAGCGGACAAGGACTTTCATACTCTAGATCTTATGAGAAGATTTTTTTTCTTTCAGGGATTTCTAGGGTGGATTGTTCAATAGTTTAAAAACTTGGCCTTCCGGGCATTATTTAATACATATATACTATATCAAGTTCCTTTAATACTCTGCCGCGATTTGTCACTCCACTTCCTTACTCAAAATTTCAACTTAACTCTTTACTCTCTTTACTCTCTTTACTCCTCAGCACCGCGCTACTTGAACTATTTCACAATCAAAATTGCATCAAGGATATGGCCGCACAGTTAGTCATGGCGCGGCAGCTTGTCCGGCCCAAAGGACATTGGCAGAATCTAGAGAAAAGGGTAGCAAATCGTCAGTATGCAAGACACTGCTTTGCTATTACTGTAAGCCATGTATAAGACGAGCATACCTCGTCAACCGTCAGAACAACAAAGTCCTCGTTTACATCAAACATGATGATGGGCATGTCAGGCAGACAAAACTCTCGGATTCTATCCAATTTTTCATTTTTTCCAAATTAGCATTTCTCACATCTCGACGCTGTACCTTTTTTTTTTCTCTCTCATTATACAAGTTACGAGATTGGAGAGAGAGAGAGAGAGAAACACATACGCTTGTCTGCACATGCCGCATGGGCTTGCCGGCGGCGAAATATCCGTCGACACAGCCAGCGCCTTGAACTTTGTCACACCCTGCGCCACCGCCGCGCCGAAGCCCACGCGCTCGGCGCACATTCCCACGGGGTAGCTTGCATTTTCCACATTGCAGCCCTTGATGACGGAGATGCCCTCTGCGTCCGCCGTCGCCGCCGTCGCGTCAACAGTACGCCGCTCGAGGGGCAGCAACGCCGCGCCGACGCGAAACTTGCTGTAAGGGCAGTAGGCAACTCCCTTGGCGGCGACAGCGGCGGTCCGGAGAGCGTCAAACTCGGCGCGGGTGACGCCGTGGGCGGCGCAGGTGGCGGCGACGACGGCATCGTCCTTGCCGGAAAGGATTGGGGGCTCGGCGCGAGGCATCCTTGTTTCTGGCAAGTTGGATGGAAGGGGTTGATTAGTGGTTTTTTTGGAGGGGGATTTCAAAATAAGAATAAAATGTCTGTAAAACGAAAAGTATAGTTGGGGGAGGGGAAAAAAGGGTTTTGTGACCGTGGCAGTAATGAGGTGTGGGGATAACAAGCTCTCTGAGGCTGCGGGTGAGCCTGAGATGATTAGATATGTTCTACGATTCTGTCTTTTGCAGTGATCAAAATTTGCTACACGTTCTCCTTTGCGTAAATTATGCAAAATCGGGCTTTCAAAAGATGAAGGGAGTGAAAGTGGTGGAAACGGTTTTCATCAGAAACAGTTGTCCGTTTTGTATGGCGGCGGGGCAGAGTCCTGAGATCCTCGCGTCGCCTCCCCCGCTTCGGTGAGCTCCGGCTGTCTCATGTGTCATTGCCAAGCAAAAGGAAAGAAATATAGCTCAGCTGCTTTCAATAAATATGTGGTGTAACCGGATATGCAGAGGGGCTTGCCGAAGAACAATACTACCTTTCTACTAGTTTTTCAACATGTATGCACCCTCAAAACAAAAGTTGCATCTCATTTCTTTACGAGTGTAAGCATTTACAAATATTCATTACATGGTATCTTCGACATGTATCCCATCATTAAAAAGAGCCATCCAGTTATTCCTCCGTTTCGTGTACTTCCTATAGTATGTGTCATGTGTATATATAATTCGCCGTTTACTTTGCATTTACTGAAGCTCACCACCACCCCTTGTCGACCATGAAGGCGTCGTCGCTGCCGAGGAGCTCGCTTCGCTAGGTGTTGGCGACTCCACCACCTGGCTTCGAATCGCCATGATCCATTCGTGCTGCAGCAGCTCGACAGCAGACCATCGCTTGTTCGGATCTCGAATGAAGCACTTTGTCAAAAAGTCGGCGCCGTCCTCGCTCAAAAATTCGTTGCCAGGTAGCGCTGGCGCGTTGCCCTGGCCAATGTTGTACATGATGGACCATTCGTTGTCCAGATTTGCCCACGGTCTTCTTCCTGTGGCCATTTCCAAAACTACACACCCGAGAGACCAGATGTCCACTGCGCCAGCTTTGATTGGGTTGTCCGGGTTCTCTCCCTTGATCACTTCGGGGGACATGTACATGGGAGTGCCTGTCATAGACTTGTTTGGCTTCGTTGCGTGCAAGTCCTGAGCCAACGTCCGGCCTTGCCTTGCAATCACTTTGGCTGCACCAAAATCGACGTATTTGATGATACCATTGTGATCAAGGAGAATGTCTGGGGGGGATTAGCAACTCGTTACTTCATACGCATCTGGCACATGGGAATACTCACTCTCAGGTTTAATATCACGATGGGTGATGCCGCTATCATGCAGATACACAAGACCTTCGAGAAGTTGAAGCGCATATACAGTTATGACCTGCTCGTCTTCAATTCGGCCATGTTCCAGCAAGTTTGCAAGTGATCCGCCGGAGCAGTACTCCATAAAGATGTAGACACGGTCGCGATGAACCTCGATACCATGGTATGCCACGACGTTGGGATGGTCCAGGACTTCTAGAACTCCCATTTCGTCTCGGATCTGCTCTGCAATGGCGGGTATCTGCTTGGGATCCTGTAGGCGAATCTCCTTGACAGCCATCAGCTGGCCGGACTCGAGATTCATGGCTGCATAGACATTGCCAAATGTACCACCGCCCACAAAGTGACCCTGCTGCCAGCGCATAGTCATATTCATCGCCGAAGAAGACAGGTAGGCCAACGATCTGTCAGCTTCGTTAGTCGCCTCCAGTACGCGACCCAGTGCACGACGCTCTGCCACCTTTTCATGGCGAAGGTCGTCAACCTTGTCCAGATATTCGGTTCGCTGTTCCGATCGGCACCTCGCAGCCTCTTCGTCGTCCAGCATCTTCTTGCTGTCCAGCTTCTTGAACTGACCCATCATAGCCTCAACCCTTTCCCTCTCAGCCTGGGCCGCCAGGTTGGATCGCGCACCCATAATGTCAAAGTGCGAAATCAAAACCGACATACAACCTGCGACCTTGGCGCGCAGCTGGGAATACTCATCCTCGCCAAGCGCTAAAATGTGGCGACCACGTGTCATGCCCATGGCAAGTTCCAGTGCGACTACTGCCCAACGGAACGTCTTTCTGTCTGATGCATCGCAGTCATCGCAGATAAAACTGACCCAATCAAGGGCGAGCTTCGTCAGCTTCAAGTTGTTCATTTGACGCCTGTTGCTATCCATGTAAAGGAGCGATCGTTGACCAAATTCCGTCGCGAATACAAAACAGGTTTGAATCAGCTCCTGGCAGTCCTTGCCGGCAGCTTGTCTTTGAATTGTTTCGACACTGTCCATGAAGGTGTTTGAAAGCTTGTACGTAACTTTTCGAATATCGGTCAACTTTTGGTTGACCTTGGGGATATTCGATCTCGCCTCTTGGAGCAAGTCAACGTGCATATCGGTGGCATCAAGGAATTGTTTCCTGGCGTTGGGTAGAGCATGGGGGCTGGTGGCACAAAGACGGAGTTGTCCACGTTTCAAATCAATGACTTGGTTTTTTAGCGACAGGTTAATCACCGTGCCAAACCAACTTAAAGTCTCTTCCGGTCGAAGTACCAAGAGATATCCCTCAACCGGCTCCTCTCCGAAAGTATCCCTTTTTGTAATAGCCATCATAGCTTGGATGCTGTCAAGCCTCTCGCGCATATCTGGAGACGCAATCACGTATATGCCGTCTTTTTCAAAAACTCCTGTCTGTACTCGAAAGTGACCACTGGCAGCTAATTGGTCAAGAAACTTGGACATATTTTCGGGCGCGTACGAAATACTGTAGTCGGAGGCATGCTCATAGTTGTCGCTCAACATGCGTGAGAAGCGCTGCAACATGCGCTGGCGGACACGGACTGAGTCTAGACAAGCCTTGTATCGCTTGGTCATCTCAGCGGCTGTCTCGCCCGTCTTCGCTTGCAGCTCTTTTTCAAACGTCTGGCTGAGGCGACTGATGGCTTTGAGCGTAAGCGAACTAAACTGTTCTGCAACCTCAATGTGGCCTCGCTGTAGATGGCTTCCGATAAGATTTGCAAAGTCCCATTCTTGGAACAGTAACTCGGCTTCTTTGAAGGTATTCTTGTTCCCTGTGAGCTTCCAATTGAGCATCTTGAAGTAGTACTTTAATGCCTCCAACACGACGTGGTCAAACGACTCGTCGATGCAGGGGGGCAGATCCCAACCGGGCTCGGGCTTCTCTATCTCCAGATAGTCGCCCTTTATTCGAATCGCTGCTTTAAGTAGTAGCTGGAACTGGGAAATCATCTGATCTTGCATCAACGGATTTTGCTGGGCGGTCTCCTTAACTCTCCTAGCGTAAGCAAGACGCATCTTTGTAATCTCCTCGATGAGTCTAGATGGAAAGCTGATGAGCGTTAAAAGCTCGTCCAAATATGGTGGCAAGTGACGTTTCTGAAATGGCACCGAGTTGCGAATGAATGTCTCTTTTGCTTTTGAGATGATATTTCCAATCGGCGGCAGCATGCCCCTGGATGTCGATTCGGCGTCGTCATTGAACAGTGATTGCAATCCGTCCTCCTTCATGAGCCGGTCCAAAAAGGATGCCTCGTCTGGTGCAATACCATCCACAGCCGGTGACCGTTGTTTGGTGCGTTTGAAGTCGAGATCCTCGTTGCCTACCCACTTCTTGAGAATCGCGAGTTCCGTATTGATCATTTCGTTGGTATTGTACCAGGACAAGATGGCATCGTAGGCCTCGCTAAACTGTGGAGAAGACGCTGTCGGGTGTTCTGCAACGAGAGAGGGCCAAGAGGGATACATGGCTTCGCACTTTTCAATCGAATTGACAATGTCGCGGACTTGTTCATATGGATTCTTTCCAGCCTCACTTTCACCTTTAACCTTGAAGTTGATAATGGAATCCAAGGTGCGGTCAAGAGTTGCGCGTGCCTCCTCCACGATACGTTTTTGCACTGGAAGATGCCTGCCGCACACTTTGCTGCGGATGCCAAGCCAGAGCTCTGACTTGTGGCCAGTCTTTCCCACGGCTTGATCAGAGGAGCCTATCAACCTCTTCTTTTCTTGCCGCACCACATCGCCAGTCAGCACGGCCTCAAGCATTCCATGCCACTCAAGCCGCTCTCTGCTCTCTGGGTCTTTTAGCTCATCTTCGGTCGGTTGAACGTCGTCATTACCGTAAAACATGATGGTTTCCTGGTCAAGACGATCGTCAAACGGTCCTTCGGACGAAGGAGTCTCTCCGTCCGAGTCCGAGTCGTTGATTATCTCATCGTATTGGTTAAAATATTCGCCATCGTATTCCTGGCGTAGTTTCTGTACATAGGCCCGCTCTTGAGCTCGAAATCTACTCTCGTTCGAGTACGGGCGTGTTGCGGAAGATGAGCGAACCGCACCCTCATACTTCGATCCTGTTTGAGGGGCGCGTGGCTTCCGCGATGTAGACGGGTTGTACGTGCTGGAAGGGGTCCGCGTAGGGCCGAGTGGACGTTGAAGATAGGTCGGGTCATCGCCAGCGTACCGGGTTTGAGTCTTGCTTGTAGCCCCGTTTACCGCAGGTCCACCTGCATTCACGCCGTTACCAGTACCGTCGGAGAGCTTTGAATGTCCAGCATCATTGTCCTGTTGCTCGTGGGTGTGGGGTGCATCCTGCGATTCCGGTGGCGAGTCCCCAGATTCTTCTTCGGTTCCAGTGGCTATGGCGTGCTCTTGAAGTGCGAAGTCTATGCTTGAAATTTCATCATCATTGCCGGAGAATCGAACAGCTTGGGGCGAGTCACTGGCCATTTTGGCGGCGCTGCTATAGTACAGTTGGTTGCGTTGATAGCCAAGTCTTCCTCTCCTCGAGCGTGATCGTCCCTGCAGTGCAGGCTCGGGTCGACGACAGCAATCAGCGAGTGCCGTCTGTGCAATGCACAGAGAGAGCTCTGATCTGGAACCACTACTTTCAGTGCTTCAAATTTGTTCCAGGAAAACTCAAGCGCGCAAATTATTAGCCTGAGGTGGCTGTCAAATAGGTTCCAGCGAGGGACGCTTGGGTGTGAAGTTGGGCTCCCAAGTGCGAATCGTGATGTGATGCGGTGCAGCAGTGGCGTCGCGTTCTAATTAAAAGTTGAGCCACATAACACCGCCACTAATGTGGCAAGTGTTTTAGCTAATGGAAAAGGGCAGCCTTGAGCCGCGGGAAAACATCCTCAAAGTATACATTACGCTAAAAAAAAAAAAATACTAGCCCTACGATTTACTTTGATCATCGGTTTTTGTTTGGAAAATTCAACGTAATCTAACAACGGGGTGCCGTAAGCACCTGCGACTACAGATCGTGCAGGCCGCCACGGCGGTCCACTGCCGTCTACAGCAAAGGAGAAGCAATTACAAACTATAAGCAGTGTCGCCCATGTCATAACTTGACTCTGTATCATGGAAATTAACGATCTGTGTAAATGTGTGTGTCTCCGCGCGCGTTCTTTTTTTCCGTCTTCATGGTTGTCCTCTACATTAGCTTGGCAGCAGGTAGAAGGAGAACCCGCTTGTGCTCCTGGCATGGGCCTCTCTGTAGAGCATTCTTGGCGTTTTCTGTATCGCGAAAGCTCATGACAAATTAACGTATTACATAGTGCTGTCGTGTATTTAAAAGCAACAGCACGAATCAATGTTACAGATAATACTAGGCTACAGGCTACCCTGAATGCAACCTGCCAAGTGGTGGTAATACAGTTCGCGTGTAAGGATACATCTTGGGAACAAAAGCAAGGCAGTGGCTCGCTTGGTCGAACTGAATTAGCATTGAGATGATGACAGAGTTACTTCTCCTACTGGATTCGGGCTACCAGGCCTTCCTCGAATTGTCAAAGCGGCCAAGTCTAAATAACGGGCATTGGTAACGACAAAGCAATGGCCGCCAAGCCGGCGCTCAAAGTATCCGACATTTATATTATCCTTCTCTCCCTCACAAGAATCCTTCCACGAATGTTTAATTTCGTTCTCGCATGCAGAACTTCCTGCCCTATCCGATTAATGCAAATGGCATGTGGTGCAATGGATTCCTGTCTTGGTCCCGGAACTTATTCCTTGACACACATTGCAGAGCCACCTCTGCAACTCTAATGTATCTTGATTTAATTTGCTGGTCATTCCATGATTTATTAATGGATAACCGAGAGCCGTAATATTGCTTCAATCCTACCCGAAGCGACTTGCACCGGCTGGAGTTTGAGATGTGGAAATTCCCGAGCGCACCTTTGACAAAAGAAGCTTTTTCTTCAGACACCTACCCCATGATCTTCATTATAAATATAACAAGATACAATTCTGCAACACGAAGTTGTCAGTGATTCCAAACCTGCAATACCAGAAGCTGCAGAGTTAAGATGGGTACCAGTATCTGCTACATTTATTACTCTGTGACTTGTCACCTTTGCCACTTATCTCTCCAGGTGACTTGCTACTAGTGTCTGCAACAGTCACATAATTCGAGCCTTGCAGGAAGCAACAGGTGTCGAATTAATACAGCCGTTTCAATCTATCTTCGATTGTATCTCAATTGAACTTTTGGTCTGCCCGGATATCTTCCATTCCGAGTGGCAATTCTGAACACAATATCGAATCAAATGACAGCCATGGTGGAGATCCAACGGGGAACATCTACTAGTACCATGCTGAAATTTCTCGATTGGTTATTTTTAAATGCCAAAAGGTCTAAATATGTCTTGGGATTAGTCATTTTGCACCAATGAGTTATGACTGTTATTCCTTTTGCACAATATGATAGGTTATTTGCGGCATCATACATGCCAGAAAAGAGGAGATGGCGGTTGAGACGGCCAAGACCTGTACCAGTGAAGTGTCTCGGTAAGTATTAAAGGTCGATGCAACGACAGGCGGAATCAAGGTCACGCGCCACCATTTATCCACTCAATACAGCGGAACGGAGAGCGCATCTGTGCCATGAAGTAAAACCTCGTTCCACCGGTTTCACATTGCGACGAAACCGCCGGGGGCAATGATTAGCCGGGCACAAAGTGTAAGCAGGAAGTCCATGTCGCCGTTTTGAATCACGAATTACTCCGTACAGAGTAGGTGAATATCACATTCTAAAAAACTTCATGATTTGGAGTTGCTGAGTGGGAATGTTGATTGATTCAGATACGAGACCAATATCGGTGATTGGTGTAGCTCAGTGGGGGTGACGTCGATGTCTTAACCGTGGACTCCGGTTGACTCTTGTCGGTACAGTATTATCCGTGCAAGGCTTCTTTTCTTTTTGTGTATTTGTCTTTTCTCACTTTTCAAGTCTCGTTTCTCTTGTCGTGTTTCCGCCGGATCGCCGACAAAGTGAGCTATAAAAATACGAATATCTTATTTGAGGCTGGACTAAATCTGGAGTTAAAGCCGATTGTGAAACAGTATGCGATGACCGAGTGCGATTGAAAGAGGTGGCGTATAGAGCAGGATTTGGGATTGTTTCTTTTGCTTTTTTTGCGCTTGTAATTACTCCAATGCAGTTAAGAAGATGTAGATCACGAGAGTTGCTTGGGCCTCTGATTGTTGCTTATTTTGACGGCCCGCTGCTCCGAGCGTCAGAGCACCACCATTTGCGGCTCTGCTGGACGATGTGATACAGCTATAGTCAAGCAGAATGCTTTCTTTTTCCCACCATTGTTCCTGCAGGGAATGCGTGCTCCTCTGCATTTAATCTGAGTCCATCCCAATTTTGAAAGCGGCGCAACTCCTTTTCCAGATCTACTGTTCCGCATCGTTACTTGCTCCTGCAGGTAGCCTTGTAGCCCTAGGGCAATGGAAGGCTGCAAATCCTATGATGAGACCTGCAGGAGGTCAGTGCCGTATGAGGAAGAGTCTCAGGCGTGCCTTGGTGGTAATTGCAGGTTTATTACAAAACGCCGTTAACTAAATGTCATGGCGCTTTTGGGAATCAACTCGTACGGAGATAGCGTGAAGGACGGCACCGAGGAAAGAGGGGGGGGGGGGGGGGGGGCGTATTTTTAACGCGGACGCAAAAATCGTTTTCATGCGCGTCAAGGGCGGGTTGAGATGTGATGGTCGTGTACAGTTTGCCATTCTGGCTATCATGCTGCCATTCATACATTTTTGGTAGTTAGGACTGCTCTGAAGCCTCTCCGGTATCTGTTTGCTTGAAAACGACATGAGTACCCATGACTTGATTTGCATGACTTTCTTTTTGCCTTATATTCTAGCCAGCTCGATTCAAATATTTTGCCACCATCGCCATGACTGTGGATTGTTAGCTAGCGCGCTATTTCTTTGCACTTCAATGACGCAATGGCCACAGGGAGAGCTGTGAACCTGTAGTATGATACCGCTTTGCTTCACCAATTTGCGGAACACCTCACTAAGCCTCATTGCAACACAGAATCTCCTACTACGTTAGGTTACCACTGTAACGCCAAAATGGAAAGGTTGACGAGCTACTCCGTGCTCACGACCATACATCTATATCATCAGCTTAATTGTACGATTATCATAAGGGCAGGCTGTGTCGGTGGCTGGCATGTTTGATTTTGAGTGATTCGGCAGTTAGTTCAAAACAAATCCAGCGGGCTTTATTAGTGTAACGTGTACGTGCCTACTAAGTTCTCCGGGTATTGGTCATGCACGGGCAGCCAGTCATGAAGCAACATGTGCGTCTCGTTGACTGTCCTGATAAAACAGGGTTCTATCAGACATACCAACGAAGTTTGTCTGTGGATAAAAAGCTTGGAAAATGGTGACGCCCTGCGACATGCCATCGCTGGCCAAATGAAGCATCATCAGTGCTTCAAGGCACCTTGTGGTTGCAGACTGTAAACCGCGAGAGTAACAACTTTGGTAGCATTTGTCCGTGAACGCGGCAGCCATCCCGGTTCGTGAAAGATGAGTCGAAGCTCTATGGCGGGACTGGTATGCGGAACACGCCCATACCTAGCTTTCATTGCCTGGCATCAATGACCATCATGGCTGTTTCTTGTACCAAACCCCAGTTTTCTTCTAAAAAATAATAATACTCCGTTTATATGAATCACAAACAACAGATGGGCCCGAACCTACATAATGAGCGAGTAAAATGGCAGGAAAAACTGATCACATCACAGCGCTCTGTGCTTTGTTTCTCCCCCTAAAAAATTTTATTGCACTGGCCTCAGATTGCTTCCTTCTTTTCTCTCAATTTTTGCTTCTTTGCCCCTCCACAAAGAACCAAAGTGTCGGAAAGATTAGCGTTGGCGCTATTCTGACAGGTTGGATGGACGCGGACGGACGGCATTGCCAACCTTTCTCCAGATTCTATCCACCAGACAGGGTCAGTGAGTGAGGGTGATCACCAAATTTGAGGATGAGGATGTGCATTGAAAGTGCTTCATCAAGTCTCGGCAAAAGCATCGTAGACATGACAGAGACAGGTCCGAGTCAGCCAAGTAAATGAGGCGGACAGGGAGCCCGTCGTCTCCCGCCACTCCAAGGATTCACAACGTTTTGGCACTTTTCTCCACCAAGCCGCGACAGATGGCTCAGTTATTATTGGCGCCATAGCTATCCATTAGGTGGCAAGGTGCTTCTGCGGAGGCAGGCCTAGATAAAAACCCCCAGCAGAAACTAGTTGAACAGGGGTCGAGACCAAAAAACCGACAAGATGCTGGCAACAATTACCCTGGCGCGTGCTCTGAGCTTCTGATTCTTGTTTTTTTTTTTTTCCCTTCTCACAAATTCCTTCCTATTATTAGGTCTAGTTAGAAATGTGGCAGCGACCACTGTACCCACAACTTGCTCTCAGACATAGCTTTGCATCACCTCAACGCGGAACTAAAGGCACTTTTAACAGACAGTGCTTTCTTATTTTTATTTTCACCTTATTTCTTCTTCCAACACAGGGAAGCAGGAGCAGCCTATCAAAAGAAGAGAAAGAGCTGTGGATTAGCTCTTTTGGCCTCCCACTTCCGCGCCCAAGGTGCATGTTGATTATTTCCACCCCATGTGTGAGATTTAGCCGTGAGTGACATGGAGTGACATGGCTCTCTGTCCCTAACCAAGAGTCTACCGCCAGGCTCTCGCAACTCACTGTCTTGCTGGGTTTGTCCACACTCCCCCTTCCGCCTACCGCTGGCACACACCACCCAACTTACAGCACTTTGCCCTTTATTTTTATTTATTTTTATTTATTTTTTTCACTTACTCCTGTTCTTGTTATCGTGTCTCCCCATGCATCATATTGCTGCATACCTCTGTGACACAAGCTCTCACACAAACATATAATAACTTCAGTCGCCATCCCATCTCGATTTGATCTCAACAACACAAACTCTCCCAGCATCTCACTGTTCTCCTTTTAGTTTTTCCAATAATACCAGCCCGCCTTGCACTTTCAGCTTATCCCTATTCTTATCTCACTCTTTCACGTCTCACTCCCCGTTCGTGTTCTTTGTGTTATAGCCAAGGTTGCACTATAATACCTGTTTGGTGGTTCTGCGCTATTAGAACCCCTGCAGCACCAAAACTTCATATTCGCTGTCAAGGACCAGCTTGCTCAGTCTACTACAAGACTACTCCTTTTTATATAAACACCGTATCAAGGCTTCACCATCTTCAAGGACTCTGTTCATCTATCTACACCACAAGGTACGTTGAAGCTGCTCATCGCACTGAAATATACCAGCTAACACAATATTCAAAGCCATCACTGTTTTTCCTGCTACAAGCCAAAACAAAAAAAAATTACCCTCGGCATTCATACACACGAGAAAAAATGTGCGATTTTACAAAAAACTACTACATCTACATGTCCTGTGTCGACCCAGGTCTGCACTTTTGCAACACCTCGACAGACGGCAGCCGCCAAAGTTCCTGCCCTCTAGGCCCGCATGAGCGATACATTGTGATCCAGGAGAACTGTCCTCTGTGCTCCGGTTGAAGCCCTCGTCTTAGTGAAGAGCGATTAGAGATCAAGCGGTCTGATCCGCATCCTTGAGTTCGCGAACACCCGAATAGTCGAACATGAATGACGCAATACACACCTTGGCCGGGCCAACACGAACTGGAGATGTTTGAGCATTTCGATTTCAACACATGTACCAGCCCTGTTTAACTCCCACGGGGTCGGGGTTAAGCCAGCTTCTATCACCACTATTGCGCAAGAATTTATTATCAGATACCTCATTAATACTTCCGCCAGTCAGGACTGGCCACGCAGGATTAGGCAGTGGAATAGTCGACTGCTGTCAAGGCACTCGAGCTCAGAACCCGTCTTCACAGCATACCATACAGCCTTACATAAGCTACTCAATTGATACATTCAATTGAAATACTCTACCTAGGAATGCTCAATTGCCGAGACTCAGGTTGCATTGATGGCGACACCAGTCTTGCAGTCCGAGGCAGATAAGACGGGGCTGCAGAAGAAGTGTGCAATGCACCTATTGGATATCATTATAGCTTACCAATTTTTACATAATTTTTAACTTGAAGCTCTATCCCATTTATATATTTCGTTCATGCAGAAATGTTTGATATTACTGGGTATCATGTTGGCCTGATTCATCTATCGTCATGTGGCACACCAGCGGCCCGTACAACGTGTGTGTCGACGCCATGAGAGGCATGGTGTAAATGTTACACACCCGACTATATTAAATAAAACACTTGTGGGATAACTAAGGTTATCCATCAAGGCGGGATGTCGTGGCGAATTCTGCGACGGGATCATCATATAGGTAGTTATACTAAGTATAGAAACGCAGCTGCCGGAAACATAGACGGTTAGCGCGTACACATATTCGGGGCTGTCGGGAGATCGCAGTAGCAACACTCCAATGCCCCTCAACACAATAGAACTGTTTAGGGCTTGTTCATATGCTAGCACTTGCTCTTATGATTAGTTATCTCACTGTCCTGCGCTTCCCCTCTTGGCAAGCAAGTGGTTCAAGACTCCTCTTGCCCCTCGAAGTAGGTCCTCGTTTTCTCCAGTCGACAGGCCGTGCACTTGTTCGAATTCCCGGCGCACGGCCCATTTGCCTCGTTGCTTTCCCACTAAACACTCTCTCGGTCACAATAGCTAGAGGCAACACGCCGGGATAAACCTGCCGAAAAGATGAGCCGCATTTAGTAACTGAAGCCACTTTGATCAGCAGCACTGAGCACAGAAATAGGAATAGACGTTTGCGATTGATCTACTCAAAGCTCTTGTAAGACCGTGCCCCAATGAAGAGCCACTGGCCATCAGCCAACAGTCAACAGTCAACAGTCCATAGTAACCAAGAATAGGGCAAGTCCAACGTGGGGCAGATGTATGCTGTTTCCGTGGCCTGGGCGTTTCTTTCGATGCGGTAGTTTGAGAATTGCATGAGCGATGCAACAATGAAGCAAAACAATACCAAAGCGCTCTACCGCATTGCCCCAGAAAATGCGAGACTTGGCAGGATCTGGATCGTGTTTTACGTGACATTTTACCCCCGACTACTGAGGTCGATGAAATTGAACCGTCAGAGCCCAAAACAAAAACAAGAAGACTGTCGCTCGGCCCCTTACCGACATGTCTTGGCAATGTATTTCCCTCTGCATGCAACCCTGCATGGCGACGGGGTCGTCTCCGTAACTCGAGGCAGCCACTGTTAGGTGATCCTAGTTCACCGGCCGGCCTGACTAGCACGGGTACGTGGACGCCATTTAAACAGTGAAGGCTGATTTGCACAACGCAGATATCGTATACTTTTGCACCTTTTTACTTTTTTCTTTTTCAATGACTCGAGAACCGATCGAGAATCACTCGCTCTACTGTGCTAAATCTGCGATTTGAACGGCGTACCGATATTCGTTGCGCACATGGAGGGCGATAGGCACGAAACGTGGAGGCGTTCGCCCTGTCTCATCAGTGACACAATTGACCGTCGGAACTTTTTTTTCTGTTAAAGCTTGGCTACCGCTTAAACCTTTGTAACGATCAAAGCCTGTAAAAGTGTAATTTTGGGGGGGGGTGGCTGGGCCTTGTACTGAGCGTCCCAAACAGGGAAGCTTCTGCGCCTCAGTATCACTTCGTCACCGCAGTCCGTCAATTTAACTTTGTGTTAGTACCCAGCAGCGAAACCATCCCGCAACAGACATGGGACCAAAGCAAGGCAGTTGGTTAATTGTGTGCGGGATAGTTTGCCCGCCCGCCCGATTCTAGAGCTAAGCCTGTAAAATGGAGTATTTGGGGGTCCTCTAACCGAAAATCCCCCAAACTTTTAGAGCAAAGGGAACTTTTGAGAGAGGCGGATTACATGAAAACGACCGTGCGCGACGTGAGGTTTGTGCGGAATCGAACCATACATGAGGCGCAGAGCTTCTTGGCATTCTTGTACGGAGTAGTCAAGTTGAATACTGATATGTGTACCTGGGTGAGTGGAGCTTTCAAGTAAGCCTCAACTATGTCTGTGGCTGGGCGCTTGGAGCGAGCAATCCAGCAGTTGAACAATATGTACGGAGTATCATGGAGTATTATACATGGTAAGTAAGTTAACAAGAACAGGCGAGACTTGACTTCGGCCGAGCTATCCAATACAACGAGGGTGGAAGGTAAGAAAGTGGATATTGTGATAAGATGAGGACATTGACCCTACGTGTTCTCGAACAGTTTGATGCTGATAAATTTTCACCAAGCTTAATCTCTTGGCTGTTACACCCAGATGTTATAGTCGCGCAAATTGACGAGAAATTTTGCCTCCAATACCACATCAGTCGGGATATGTCCATTCAGACCTGCTGAATTACTAGGAATAACAGTTTTCACAAAACAGAAGGGGCTCAGGAGAGGTTTATTGTAGATCGTAGTCCTTTTTCAGTTAACTGCCAGTAGGGGCCTGTACTCCGTACTGCCCTCAAAGGGTAAGAAGAGGTCAAGGCGACTGGGGCTACTCTTCTTCCTCTCGTAACCAAAAGCAAGATGAAGTGGACCTTTAGTTACAGCCCTGCCCCAGCGGAGTTGTCTGTCGGGCTATAGGACTGGACGGTCAGATGGCTGGGACTTGTTTGCGAATGAATAATGGCCTTTTCACCAGGACTTGAGGTCGTGCGAGATGTCATGGCTAAAAGTCGACACTCTGGCAATGTTGTAGTCCGAAAATGGTTAATCAATCAACACGTCGTCCTCCAAGCGAGATCCAAATATGGATTGGTGTCGACCGAATCACGCTAAGAATGCTGATACGTTCAGGCATATCCATATCAACTTCTACTTCGCAGAAAATCTTGACTTAAAGGAGAGATCGCAAAGTTAGAAGGGGCATGGCGCAATTCAGTCATTCTGGGACCGGGCCTTTTTGTCCTTGCTGATCTGCAATAGAAGTGGCATTTTATGTCTCCGTCTTGGCCGCTGAGTTTGAGGCTGACGAAAGCTCGGACCGCTTGAAGACGTTTGGCTACTTTTCGCTGTTAATATATTCTTGCAGCTATAATAACTGGCTCCTGGATTGATATTTGCCGCCCGAGGAATAAACCTCAGGTTTGGTTGCGCGCAAGATACTTGCTGGTTCTGACTGGATGTTCGCGCCTCCCGTAGTCACATCGCAGCACCACAACGATATCGATATTAAGTACAACCTCGGCATTACATGTTAGCCGCAATTTCAGACATGCCCATGTTTCCGACAAAACTTTCTCGTCTGTGGGTCAATTCACATTTTCGCACTCTGTAGCCACAGGTGGCATCAGGGACCTGAATTTGTGTAGTTGAGGTTGATCAGCATTCTGGCGGCGTGTGGTGTGTATTGAAGTTTATAGTTCATGTATCCGAAACTGGGAAGTGAGAATCTCTGTAGAATTTCTAGATGGATTTCATTTTCACGTGGTTATTAGTGTGAGCCTGAGTCAGTTGAGTTTGGAAACTTAATCAGAATAAGGTTAACCCAAATTAAAAATTCCGATAAGCTCTCTTTTCTGCTTCACTCGCCTCTTGGCATTTGAAAAATCTCGGCTCTATTGAAACTTGCGTTTTCTCTTGCCACTAATTATAGACGGGCATATCGGGATAATGAGCAGCGGGTCTGAAGCTCGTATTCATAACCTAGCTCTAAACGCGACTCGTTTCGTCCTTCATAACGGCCGGCAAATTCCGAAACCAGTCTTGTTGCAATTCGTTTACCGGATGAAAACCTATAGAATATTCAGAATCTCCATCTAAGTAGTATGATGGGGGCTGAGTTCGTAGAGAGGCCGCTCCGAGCCTGGTATGACTTCATATCGTGCCATTTGTGACGTATGGCACTCCACGAATTTTTGTTATTATACAGTAATGACTCGACGATTTTTCTTGCTCTTTGAAATAGATGCGGATATGCATTGGGTATTAACTGGACTGCTCCAGTACAATACTGGTACCGGTGCTTTTAACTTCATGAATTGTCCAAGTGCGGTTGTCGGCACCTTTTGTCACTGAAAATTTGATACAGTTGCAATGCACACATCATTCAACTCTCTGGCAGTCCTCGCTGGTGGTTGTCTAGCTGCCCCTTCATCAATCTGTCCAGGAAACAGCAGCTCTTCTCTGCAGCACTGGCTTTACAACAGCGAGGTTTCCGATGCGGTTCTTTCTCTCCTCAGTAGACCTGACATCGTCGGTGCCCAAGCACTTTATAGCTGGAAATCTCTCGAAAGGGACAAAAATGTGTACGATTTCTCCAGCCTTCGAGCCGACTACGAGCGCGTCCGTGCAAAGGGCAAGCAGTTTTGGGTCCAGCTCCAGGACAGGACGTTTAACCCCCAAAATGACCCGGTTCCGCGCTACATGCATACGCCAGAGTATAACAACGGCAGCGCACCAACCTGCGATGGCAGTGACTGCGCGACCAACTTTGTCCTCGGCGGGTGGATGGCCCAGCAGTGGAACCCGGCGGTGCGGACACGCTTCCAGGCGCTGCTAACCGCCCTCGCGGCCGAGTTTGACGGTCAAATCACGGGCATAAACCTTCCCGAGACAGCCATCTCTGTCGTTCCCGGTACCAAGAATTACACAGACGAGTACTACTTTCGGGGCGAGCTCGAGAACGCGGGACATGCGGCGAGAGTGTTTGGCAATTCTTTTGCCGTGCAGTACGTCAATTTTTGGCCCGATGGCTGGAACAATACCAACAATCGGTTTGCTGAGTCGTTTGACTACTATGCGGAACATGGCGTAGGCGTGGGCGGGCCAGACTTGATTCCGTATAAGCCGGGACAAGAGGCCAACTCGTACACGTATATTCCCATGTATCGCAAGAGAGTACCAGTTACTGTCGTGGCTGTGCAGGAGCCGGATCTGGAGGAGATAAACAAGGAAACAGGGAAGACGTTCACCAAGGAGGAGTTTGTGAGCTATGCGGTGAGTAAGCTACAGGTCGGCATCATTTTCTGGAGTATTGAATCGCCGTGGCTGCAGGGTAGGTAATTTGGCGAAAAGGTATTCGTCTCTGAAACCTCGTGTAACTAACTACAGGGAAGACCGTTAAAGGCATTTGTTCGAATTCTGGTGGTGAAATTTTATGAGGATAAATAAATAATGCACTACGTATGTAATTACATCGATCATTTCCTCGGTTATGGTGTGGTGATATATGCTCAGAAGCTACTTGGCGCAAAGGAAAGCTGTCGGGTATGCCATAGGCTATACGGGAATGGAGTCGAAAGAAGGACTACTACCATCCCCCAGCATCTTAATATACACATACCGTTTGTTATAAATACTAATCTAATGTATCTAGTATCAAGTCCAATTGAAACCAATTGGCTAATGGGCAGACATGCGGATAGTCCGCCCTATCCGGGGAGCCCCACATCTGGCCGCTTGCCGAGGCAAAGGGTCGGACCTCCAGCTTGGAGCTGACCAAACGAGCCACCGGCTTGAGAGACAAATCACTCCGGATCCATCTACCGGCGACCAACCCGCATTGACAAAAAAGTCTGGGGTCATCAAGATATAAACTCCGTCGCTGCTGCGGAGCCTCGTACATAGCTCCTCTCTTCAACATTTCAATCTTCACAAGCCATATCCACATCACCAACTGGCTTACGTCTCACCATCGACCGCCCCTTTTCCAAACTTTCTCCCATCACCTCAAACTAATAAATCCGTCGTCGTCACAATGTCGTATCCCGAATCGCATTATCTCAGTCCGGTGTGGAGGGACGGTTTGTTCAGTAAGTAGAGGAGGACGAAATCCTGGCAGACCTAGCAACGGTTCGGCAACATACAGGCTTCGGCAGTGCGCTAACCACGGCGCGTGCCTTCCACAGACGGCAAGGTCGCATTCATTACTGGCGGTAATGGAACTATTTGCAGCATGCAGGCCAGAGCGCTCGTCCGTCTTGGTGCGAATGCCTGCATTGTTGGTCGCAACGTAGAGAAGACGGCTCAGGCTGCCAAGGATATTGCTGCTGTCCGCCCCGGCGCCAAGGTGATTGGTATTGGCGCCTGCGACGTCCGCAATGTATGGATATTTCTCCTCAATTGATCATGTGTCTCGGTACTGATATGAATACAAACGATAGGCAGAGCACCTAAAGAATGCCGCAGACCGTTGCGCCAAGGAGCTGGGAGGCATTGACTACGTCATGTGAGTTTGACCGGCGAGATGATTACCAATCGGGATCATCGGCGTTTTCAATTTTCGGATATTTTCCCTTTGCATGCTGACCCAGCTGGTTTCATTTTCAGTGCTGGTGCCGCCGGCAACTTTATCGCGCCCTTGGAAGGCCTCAGTACCAACGCCTTCAAGTCCGTTATGGACATTGATGTCCTGGGCACATACAACACAATCAAGGCCACGATGCCTCATATTCTCAAAAGCAGCACTCCGCGCATTATCTACATCTCGGCGACTTTCCACTACACCGGCGCTGTCATGCAGGCGCACGTCTCGGCGGCCAAGTCGGCTGTCGACTCGCTCATGGCCTCGGTCTCCCTCGAGTACGGCCCCCGCGGCGTGACGAGCAATGTGATTGCGCCGGGCGCGATTGCTGGCACGGAGGGCATGGACCGGCTGGGCGGCGAGTCGGCCAAGAAGGCCGACAGCCCGCTCCTCAGGCAAATCCCGTCGGGCAGGCTGGGCACGGTGCGCGACATTGCCGACGCCACGGTGTATCTCTTTAGTGAGGCTGGTAGCTACGTCAACGGCCACGCGCTGGTTGTAGATGGCGCTGCTTGGCGCCGGCAGTCGGCGTTTATGCTGGGCGATTCAGGCTACGAGTATCCTGATATCTTCCTCGGAGAGGGAAAGCCGAAGCTGTAAGGGGAACTTTGCTTGGGAGGATCTTTGATTGGGCATGGCGTTTTTTTTTTGTTTTTCCTGCTTTCATGAAATGAGGCAGTCATGAGATGGCATTGGTTAGTGGTCTTTACTTAGTACAGTCTTTTTTACAATCATATTGTAGACATGTAGTAGATCAATACTGGCAGGCTCTTGATCGACATGCAATGCTCCAAATAGCATGTACGATGTAAGCAAAAATAAAAATTAAAACAATTTAGTCAATCAACCCGGCCGACGTCCCAATCAAAATGGTTAGCTTGGCCCACTGAGGAGCAGGCAGTTTACTACAAAACCACTGGCTCGGGGCATATGTACATACGACAAGCAAGTCAGGACGTCACAGGGAATGCCGAAGCCACGAGGCATATAGACTGCAGATCGAATAGAAGCAGAGTGGAAGAACGAGGCGGTCTCAATTGCAGGGACCAATGGCGGACTAGTTCAGGCGCCAATCGTGCAGGACAAGCTGTATGCATCTCCGAGGCCTTGCGACGAAGCGTTATCGGTGTCTCCCGCGGTGCAGCTGGCCGCAGGGTGGGCCGGTGTTCAGGCGGGGACCGCCGGTTGCCAGCCCGCCCTTGTTATTATTCACGGCTACTGGGCCAATTCAAGTTTTGGTGTTTTTGCTCTTCATTATAGAATGAAAAAGATGTCACTCTCCATAAAGCAGCCACACCGGGCTACAATTAGTCTGTAAAGTGAATTCCGGATGTAGAAGAGGTTGCGCCCTAGTGGCAATGGCAAAATGGTGGTGTCGCCGGGCTGCTGAGAGTGGTGAAGCAAGAATTGATGGAGCTGAACAGTGGTCATGGCATGAGAGTGGCAAGTGGAGAATATGCTGATAGAGTATCATGATGGTGCAACTGGAAAGGTTCTTTTTCAAATTTTTTTTTGACAGGCCGCGGAGAAGCATTCTATTGATAATGATTCCAATCTTCATGGGAGCGAGCGGGCAGTACAGTAAGTATCAAGTCAGCGTGCAGCTGTGGCGTATCTACCTAGCCGGGTTATTAGCCCCTACAACAGTGCGTGGTTTCATTCGCACTAGTCTTTTGGCCGCTCGGGATGGCTTTTTGCTCGCTTCTGTTTCCAGAACGGCTGAGGTTTTAACTGCATTGTTTCTGTGTCGGGCGCTGCCAGGGTTGCAACGAGAAGCAGACAGGGTAAGATGAAAGGCATTCGCAATATATTAAAACGGAAGCAAGACCTTCTTTTCATCGACAAAAATTCAATCACTTAACCCCGCTTCCTCAATATTTATTGGCTGGACTCGAGGATGCAACTTTCAAATTGCCTTGCTAACAAACGATAAAGAGGGCCCCTGTAATTGTAAGGCAAAGCTGCCCCAAAATTAACCCCGAATGCTGCCCGGGGCTCGGAGTGGCTGGCCTCCCCCCCCCCCCCAATAAGTGGATACTTACACCCCTAAAGGTCCTCCGGCAGTGGCTCTCGCCTGTCCAATCGCTACTCTGCCCGCTGTAGCTCCTGTATCTTCAGCCTGCGTGCCTGCGGAAAGCGGTTTAGCACCGGCTGCAGCGAGCCAAACCATCGTTTTTTTTTTTACTCTAGACGGACGGGCCGCACCTGCGTGTAAAAACCGTGAGGGGCAGAGCTCCAGGGAAAAAAGGTATTTGACTAGGCTGCTGCCCATCGTCCTTTTTCTCTGTCTTGTTTTCTTTCAGCTCTTCGTCTAGCCATTTTTATCCAAAGTGGTCTATCTTGCGATTGTGGTCAAGTCCCTTTGCTCAATCGAGCTTCTGTGTCTCAATTCGTGACAGAACTCCACTGTTGTCAACACCACTAACATCTGCCACCAACCGCCGCCATGCACTCCAAAATCTTCCTCGCGGGCCTCGTCGCCGCCGTTGCTGGCCCTACTGTCGTCTCTGCCGCTGAGACCGTTGTCGGTGTCTACGTTTTCCACCGCCACGGTGACCGTACTCCCAAGATCTTCCCTCCTTCCTCCCTCACTGCTCTTGGCGGTGACCAGGTCTACGCCTCGGGCACCTTTTATCGCAACCGCTATGTAAAGTCGGATGCCGCTGATAAGATCTCGGCCCTCTCCTCCGACACCCCCGTCCTCGCCCAGCTCTCCATCACCTCCCCTATTGACGGTGTGCTCTCCAACTCGGCCAACACCTTCCTCCAGGGTCTCTACCCACCCCGTGGTGACGCTGGCAATGAGACACTTGCCAATGGCCAGCAGGTCCAGGCTCCTCTCGGCGGATACCAGTACGTTCCTGTCAGTGCCGTCTCCGAGGCTGCCACCATCGCCAAGGCTGAGAGCAATGCTTGGCTCCAGGGCAACTCTGGATGCACCAACGCAGAAGTCAGCTCCAAGAACTACCTGAGCTCTGCCGACTTCAACAAAACTGCTGCGGAATCCCAAAGCTTTTATGCGAGCCTCTCCCCTCTTCTCAACCGCACTTTCAGCGCCGCTGATGCCACTTTCAAGAATGCCTACACCAGTAAGTCACCCCAACTTGTCTCCTGAAATTTCACGACACTTGCTTTTCCTTGTCCCCAATCACTCGCTAACATGACTTTCAGTCTTCGACTATGTCAACGTTGGCTCCATCCACAACCAAACTATCCCCGGTGGCGACCTGATCAAGCCCAACATGCCTCGCATATTCAACCTCGCCTCCATCCATGAGTGGAACCTGGCCTACAACTCCTCTGAGCCCGTACGCGCCATTGCTGGCTCGGTCCTCGCCGGCCAGATCCTCGACTCGCTCTCTGCCATCGTCAATGGAGTCGCAGGCGCCCCGACCTTCAATGCCCAGTTTGGTGCCTACGGTACTTTCATGTCCTTTTTCGGACTCGCCCAGTTGCCCGCTGCCAGCTCCGACTTCTATGGTATCTGCAACTACGCCTCCTCCATGACGTTCGAGCTCGTCACCAACGCTACTGCTGGTGCAGGCGGCAAGTACAGTCCCGACGACCTCTCCGTCCGCTTTTTCTTCACAAACGCCACCGCCACCGCGGACTCCTACAAGCAGTACCCTCTCTTTGGCCAGCAGGAGTCCACCTTATCATGGTCTGCCTTCCAGAGCGGCATGCTGAAGTTTGCCATCCAGGATACACCTCACTGGTGCAATCTTTGCGGCAGCAGCACGGGCAAGTGCGCCTCTAATACCACCTCGTCTGACAATGGCTCTGCTTCCTCCAAGTCCGCCCCCAGCTCCGGCGGCGTCTCCCGCCCCGTCGCAGGCGTCATTGGTGCCCTCGTCACCCTTGTCGCCGTTCTCGGTGTCCAGGCTGCCATTATGCTCTTTGGTGGCCTGCGCCTTATGAAGAAGTCTGCTCGCGCACCAACCAGCGGCGCCGAGACTGGCGTCAAGGCGTAAAAAATAAAGGAGAAAGAAGCCTTTGCCTATATCCCTCGAAAAGCATGCATGATTTCTGTCTGCACAAATACCACACAACACCACACGATTCTCAGTCTTTCTGTTTTGTATATTCGCCCTCTTTGTCGTGGGAAACAGAATCCTTGATAAAAGGATTGCAGCCTGCTTATGTATATAACGATATGACGCTGAAATATCCACTCTGAACATCACTTGCTTTAATTCTTACAACTATCACAACTGCACGCGAAGTATGTCCATTGAAATGAATGAAACCCAATTAATGCATGTATTAAGACCTGGCCTGTCGTTGAAAGAGTTGGAATCGCTTTGCGCAAATGAACCTATTGGAACAAACAGGGGGGAATAATGGCAAATAAAACAAGGGCGAAAAAAAAAACAAAAATCAGCCAACGCCTTGTACCCCACCGATCCTCTTCTCCTATTAAGCTATTAACACCAAAGACAAAAGAGAAATACTCAATTTTGTTTCTCCGCCTTCATGAGTTGTATATATACTTTGCTATCCGAGCACTTCCATTTGTATATGTCGATATGAAGTAAATGTTTGTTTCGAGACGGGCGAAATTCACAAAAAAAAAGAGGATATTTTTTAAACAGAGAAAAAAGGACTGTGGCTATTCAATTGGAACCGTTTACTGCTGCTGACTGGGAGCACTCGGCGGGGCGGACCTGCGGAAAGGACGGCGCAAGAGGGCGTCAAACTCCTGTAGACGGCACAAGGCAATCGGGTCATGTCGGTGGAAAAAGGCTCTGCATCGCTTGCCAAAGACATCTGTATTGGGGGCATTAGCTTCGAAAAGTAAAACTAAGTCTTTGAGTGAATTTGGATGCGTCATAAACTTACACATGGGAATACTCAACAGGCAGATGACAACCTGCAGAATGGAAATAATTACCAGCACGCGACGGATGCCGCCGGCCACGAGCCAGTCAAGAGCGTAATAAGTAACGGCGAAACTGAAAAAGTTCTTGAAGAGAATGGTGAGGGTGAATCCCTCAATTGTAAGATCACCTAGTTTGAGTTTCACCGTTAGTAAGAGGTCGGGGCGGCAACAAAGACTCTCCAAGAGGGTAGAAGAAAACGTACGATAGGCATCGACAATGTACAGAGAGCTAGCAACGGCACCAATGACCATGCCGGCGACTTCGAAGCCGAAAAAGACGAGGGGCACAATAATGGGCTGCGTCCTGGCGGCGACATCCTCGACCGTCAGCGCAAAGCCAAAGAGACCAATGCCGCTAAAGATGAGCATCGGGAGAATCAGTAGAATGCGAAACTCCGGCTCATAGATGCCGTTGTTCCTTTTGGTCATGAAGCGCACGCTCGTGTCGGCAAGGACACCAGAGACGACGAAACCAATCAAGGCGCCAACAAAAGCACCCGCATAACCAAAACCAGCCTTGACTTCACCGTAAAAGTATGGGAAACCGATAAAGATGGAGGCGACGAGTGCACCCATAAATATAGTCCACGCAATCATGGTGCCCTGGATCAAGCAGGCCCAGATAAACGCAGGGTTCATGATGAGCGGAAACGGACGCAGGAGTAGAGTTAGGTACGGATCATCCGTCTTGCGCCCGTCAAAGAAGGACATGGACTCGACAAACGTCTTCTTGGGTGTATTGGCGTTTCCGATGGGTTGAGGCTTATTGGTGGGGAGAGCACGGAACCCGCCATGGTGCTCCTTTTCGTTTGTCTGTGAGGATCCAGATGAGGGAGGGTGCAGCGCGTCATCCTCAGTGTAAATGTCCGTGTTGAATCGCGCCTCGCGTCGGTAGGCAGTCTCGGGGCAAAAAAGAATGAGGATGGGCAGGGTCGCGCCGGTAAAGATGGCCACGAGGTAAAATGTCCACTTCAGACCCATGGACTCGGTGATTTTGCCAACAATGACGGGCGTGAAGAAGGCGCTGCCAAAGACGGCCAGATTGGCAAAGGCCATGCGAATACCACGCTCGTGAACAAAGTACATGTCGCCAATGGCGGCGTTGAGCAGACTCTCAAAAGGGGCGATGCCGACACCCTGGATAGCACGAGCAGCCGCCATGCTGTGAAAGTTGCGCCTCGCATCTGCAGGCGTCGCGGCAGTATACGGGACGGCTCCAGCCCATGCGCTCGTCGCAATGACAATCACAAGACCAAGAAGGAAGAGATGGCGCTTTCCGTAGACGCGAGCTGATGGTACGAAAAAGATGACAGCAGCGCCAGCGCCAGCGAGTAGATAGCCGGTCAAGACAACCGCATCGGTGATTGTCAGGGCGACACCGCCGAGAAGGTTAATAGTGTTGGCGGCGAGGATGGGGCCTAAGCTGGTTGCAAGGACGCCAGCCCAGCAAAGAAGAAAAGTAACGAGATCGCGGCGCCTAATCGGCCAGTTAAGAGGATCGTTGGGATCGTCAGAAGGTTGAGGCGTCTACATGTAAACGGTTAGTGGTATGCTTGGGGCTGTTGTCGTTGGATTTCCGAAGTATACCAGAATAAGCCCAGCTCCGTTCGTCTTTAGATGAGCCTGGTTTTCACCGGCCATTTGAGGCCGATCCGGGTCATCATAGTATCGCGTAGTGCCTATAAGTTGAGAAGTGAGTAAGCCACAGTACTGTCTTTTACGTATTGGGAGTTTATGTGGCCGACAAGCTACTTACCAGGCACCTTTTCATTGCTCCTGGGGTCCAGGATCCAGAGGCCCATGTTGACTGCAAGTAACGAGCGGCTAACCCGTGGGACGACTTGCGCAAATAGAAGAAACGACGAGATGTTTGAACTGGGACGTCTTGAGAATCAAGGCGCAATCGAATTTGGAGCCGTAAGGAATGGTGACACGAGACCAGACCAGGCGAAGAAATATGCGAAACCAAGGGGGCGGTTTCTCGTCCAGTTTGCCCTCTGCCGTTCCTCTCTGTCCGACTTATATATTAAAGCTGAAATTTTTGGTAGTAGATTATTAAATCCGCGTCCAAGGGACCTTGGAGATAGTGAGCCGATAAGGTAAATGGAATAGAGGGGAAGAAGAGAAAAAGGGTCTGAAAGCCGTTCGACCCTGAAAAGGAATGAATGGGGGGCGGAGATACTAGGAGACCGTGGGGCCGAGGAGGGATGGGTTAACAGTGGGTGCAGGTCGCCGGCGCAACAGGGAACAATTTCCGAATGACTGCAGGCCAAGCCTTTTCTTTTCTCCCTAGAAGTAGCTGCTGGCTTTTTTATTTATTGTACAAGTCAATGGGCTTGACACTTTAGTTTGTGGCTGGCAGACTCGTCAAACTTTGCCCGCCTCTTGTTCCTGTCTCGTACTATACCTGCACCATCAGTTGGTGGAGTATCCCGTCTGTCCAAGCAAGACAGGTAGTTTCTGGCTAGGAGCAACGCTGAACGGATTGACTGCTCTTTCGAGGCAAGGCGGATTATTTTATTAGTGGGTTGTTTTGGACCCGTCGATCTGGAGTGAGCGCGTCACTATGCTGCACCAGCCCACACAAATTTGCTTCGCCGCCCACACCGATGCGAAAACGAGCTGAGCATTTAAAACTTGCAGCATGGGTCAGCATGTTTATTTCGTCTGGTCTGGACACGGTTGATAAAATAATCATCTGCAGTGGATCATCATAACCCCTACAAGCTCCACTGAAGCCGTCAAGCTACAAGCTAGCCTGTTATTTTTTTTGCGCTGTATTTCACTTCCTCTTCCTCATCTTTGTATGTAGAATTTGCATCCTCGCGGCTGTCGTTGAGAATTTAGATGCACGATTGCCGGTTACGGATGCGCCGTATTCGTATAATTGGAGCCGCATAATCGATCTGTTTAGGTACCGCCAGGGGCGCATTCTGGAGCTCATTTGTTTGGTGTATACCTGCCCGTCGCCGCAACATCACATGCTGACAGCCGGTACCGTAGTAGCACTCGGCGCTGGTCACTGGGACGTCGGCACCACACCATCCCTGCACACTTGTCCCAGGGTCTAGTCCAATGACAACCTCGATGTCGCCGACAGGAAAGCCTCATTTGGCACTAGGGTATCCACAGAGATGCGATGCGACACCACCTTTTAATCCTCCGAATAGACGATTTAGGCTGTGAAATGTTAAATTTAATAATAATAAATAATAGAATTTAATTCAAACAATGAAGTCTTTACAGTACTGTATCATGAAACAATACATTCCATCAATATTAAAGCTCTGCCTTAAATGAGACGTGGTTTTTGGATGGAGGTTTAGGAGCAGAAATATCAGTGTGGCTAATGCGAATACGGCGGGCCGTCTACCTTGCTCACCACCAGAGCTGCAGAGGTAAGGTGCCAACGAGTGCCTGCCGCGACAACTATAGGAACATAAGGTATTGGGTATTAGGTGCAGCATACTCCGTAGAGTATGTTAGAATAGCAGACCGTAGTTTGTGGTTCGAAGGATATAAACAAATTCTGATTAGCGGAACAGGAAAAAAATTGACCAATCAGTGCAGCCTCTCTTGGCTTAGCTTCTCAGCTTAACATCACCCACGATGCCGCCACCAAAAATAACTTCCGCTTCCATACCAGACGCTTGGATAAATTTACGTTATCTCTTTAATTTATTTCTAGGCATAAATGGCTACCGAATCGATTTTTATCGGATCTATGGTTTTGTTACGGAGTAGCAGTGCGCACAATGCAAGCCAGGATCTAGACGATCGACCTCGAATGCAGCGCTACGAGATTGCGCCCGTAGCGTAAGGGTGATGGCCACATTTTTTCCCAACCTCTTGTTTGAACATAGAGGTCTTAATTCGTTACCGAGCAAAGCTACATGTCAAGGACTTCGCCTGATTGTCGATGAACTACAATTGATATCCAAGGTATTTTTACTGCCATTCACGGCATTGGCATCGCCTTACTCTGACTGAGTGAGGAGGTTCACCCAGCTCAAAGTATTAGTGAATAGGCAGTCAGCTATAATATGAAATCCGCACGGCGCGCAGCTTCCCACGGGCGCATCGAGTTAATTATGACAAGCTTTGTATCACCTGCTTATGCAAATGCAGTGCGTGTTTGAGTTGCCGGCTGCCTACTGCCAAGAGCTGGCAGCTGGCAGGTGTGGCAGCAAACGGACCACATAGCCACGATGCTAGCAGTCCCCTTTGTGCACGATACCAACTCAACCAAAACATTGCCCATGAATTGAATTCCGTTCCCTGGTATTGTCCGCCATGCCTGATGCAGTCGAGTTCTACCTTACTTGCAACCCTCCCCTGCTACCGCGAGGTGTATCGGAAGTAATACGCCTCGTCAAAGACCAAGAGGTATGTTCGCTCCTGGCATGATTTCCCAGATGCACAGAACTAAGCCAGTATTTTGGTGCTTTTTGAACAGGGTCTCCTTGAAATACTCTTTGAGCCACATGGGCCTTGGTTCAAATGCATCGCATTCTCTCCACGTAAACAACAAGTCTGTTCCGCCATTGAAGAAAGTCTGTTGGATATCGCCGGAGACGATGTTAATATACTCGACACGCCGGAGACTACAGAAGCGGACATATCCATCACTTCACCGGATCCTCGCATGATTCCATGGTCAGAATTCTCGACAGCAGAGGCCGGTTCAATCAGGTTCGCAGATGCCGACGTATTTCCCGAACTAATTTCGGAGCTTCGTTACAAAACATTGTGGACTGGCCTCGAGAAATACTCGACAGTTGGCTTTTCTGAGCTTCTTCATCGATGCAACAGCCTGCTTGGTCCCTGCGCCACACCGCAAGACAAGGGCGAATTTGAGAAGTTAATGAAGTGCAAGATTTCATACAACATGCGCGAATCCCTCTTATACATTGGATCAGATGACAGCCAGGAAGTGATTGACCAGACTGTCCAAAAGTTGGATACATTGGTGCACATATACGTGAGCGAACCACTCATCAAAACCTAGCCACTGCTAACTTATCAGCATAACATGAATCGCGTTCGACACCAGCTTGTGCTAGATACTGAAGATGGTCAGCACTTGGCATATAAATGGCTGTCCCACCTTGGCTTCCACCGGTCAACTTATCTTCAGTACCAACCTGGTGCTACATCCAGCGACAGCCTTATGCTAATGGAGGCAGCAGCCGTTCGAATCCCACACGTGAATGTCCACGGGTACTGGATACCTGAGCCACAGTTCGGAACAACCTCATTGCCTAGCACCCCCTCAACGGATAGAGATACCGTGAAACTTCGAAATTATGACTACAAGACAACAATTGATAAAAGGCTTCACTTGTCCGATGAGATTGCCTTTCCAGATGAACAGACCGGCGTAATAGAAAACTGGCGCGACATGGTCAGGGAGGCCAGTACATCTCCGGTAGAGAGCATATTTCCTACAAGATTGGAGAGTACGCCCGGTGGCGACACAATCAACGACGATAACCTATTTTACAGCCTTAACAGCAATGACTCCAGTGAACTCTCTGACAGAGGCTCCAATTGCTCTGCACTCATGACCGATTTACTGGATGATATTCCAGTTAATATTAAGTACACTCTGCCTGCTATCATTAGGAGTACGGAGGAGAAATATCGAGGTACTGTTGACACTGATGGGGCGGAAGACCTTATCTCTTTTGAGGAGATATACAAGGAAACAACAGCTGTTACAAGTGCACGAGGTCTTAACGTGGAAAACCTAGCTTTTATTCCTTTCGACCAACACTCTGAACATGATAGTACCCCTGAAGCCATGGAGGCGGCCATCATCAACGCAAAGACAAAAGAGTTTTCGGTTACTAAGCCGAAGAATTTAGACCTTCCAAAGTCTTCAAAAGTCGCACTCAGACGAAATCTTAACTCGGCTGCATCAAGCATTACCGAGGCTACAGTCTACCTTCAAACTGCCATGCACGCCTTGAAGTTAATGCCAGGACGAGTTTCTATACGTCTGGAGTTCGGGAGAATATTTTTGAAAGGAGTTCGCGAGTCGCACATTGATATCTCTCAGACGCTCAAGTTTGAGCTCAACGAGGTATTAAAGCAGTTGAGAGGAGTTGACAGAAATTGCACGGGATTTTCCTCCACGCTGTCGGCCAAAGAGGATGATATTTCAAAACTGACACGAATTGTGCCCGAAGGGACAGCTGACTGGGAACTTTTTGAGACGAGAGTGTTTTATGACCTGCACTGTAGCTTTGGGCCGTCTGCCAATGGCTGCTCGGTGGTGGAGGTTGACCCCGAGCGAGGCACTACCTGCCGCAGTGGCTTTGCTGAGTGCTTTGCACTCTACCTACACTTTCCCAAGGACCAGTGGGATTTGAGGTTGATTGGTCGTCAACACTACGATTTGACTGGGATAGAAAAAACCTGGATTGAGGGTTGGTTGGAGTCAAGCAAGGTGTCGTATGTTTTCTGCTCTGCATTGGCAGTATAACTCGCTTGACAAGAAAGACTAACTTGATGAAACCAGAAAACTAGCCAAGGGTGGGTTGAAATTTGAATTTCTCGATCGATCAGGGAATCTTGCCACCGTGAAGGGTATCGTGATTCGACACGTACTCTTGTACAAACAAGGCGAGTCTGACACTGCATTGACAATTACGTTCAGTCGGAAGCTGAATTTGGTCTCTGTGACCGGTCAAAAGGCTGGGCCTATGATACCCGTGACCTGGCAGACGCCAAAAAATCGGCCGCCGGGCAAGGCAATGCCGGATGAGTGGGTGAAAGCGTCGCTGCGGTCCCGAGTTGTCGATGACTTGTTCGACGCTGAGGCACCGTCTCCGGCAGCGAACAGAGCAGGCGACGGCAAGCCTCACTACAGCATGCCAGATTATGACAAGCAACTTGCAGGGCTGACCGAGATGGCTAGCTGTGGTGGCGCCATGATCAAATATATGAACAGCATCGGACAGAACAATAACAACGGTCAATGTTTAGACTCGAAGGGTATCTCAACGCAACCCTCATCGCAACCGAACGGAAAGGATAAGGGCAACAGGGTAGAGTACTGGTGAGATGACTCGGTTGGCTGTCACGACAGTTGACATGCACGAAATTTGTAATGATGAGAAAGTGTCAAAGGATTTTGCGAAGTAACTGAGAGAATAGTAAAGAGAAGACAAGATAATATTTCAATATTTCATCTATATAATCCAACGCCTTGAGAGACTAAGGAGAAACGATGGACATTCCGTTTTGCTGTCTGCAAATGCCAGTCGAAAAGAGAAGAGACAAGTCAACAAAGAGAACAAGAGTTTCAGAGATGGACGGTAAGAGAAGCAAAGAGAAAGTAAATGTGTTGTATCCTGCTGCGTCTACTAGAAACTTTTGCACATCTATATTGTAGATTTGGACTTTTTGCCGGGCTATAAAGCGAAAAACAACAAAGAAGACAATGGGAGTGGGAATAATAATAATTAAACAAAAAAGAATAAAGAGATGAAAGAAAGAAAGATTGAAAAAAAAGGACAGGAAATGTGACATGAATCATAACACGCCCTGTTTGCTGTTTATCTGGCGTTTTAAAACTGGTGACGGGGATATTTGCTGGTAGGATATAGTCGCCGGGGTCTCTCATATATGCGGTAGTAGTAAGTATTTCAGTGATGATTTTTTTTTACCCTTTCAGTAATGGTGGTAAGAAAGTTTTGACTTTGTGATGTTGGCTGGAAAGTGACGGGAGAATGAAAGTAAGGGGGGGAGGGGGGGACGAGGCCAAAAGTGCGCAGCAGAACTCTCTTCCTGATTATTGCGCATCCTTGACGTTATTCTTGACATTGAGAGCCCATTTCAGTTTATGCAGCGCCTCCCTCGCCTCGGCCAGCATCCTCTCCTGCTCCTCTTCCCTCCTCTTGGCATTCGTCTTGATGTCCCGCAGGTCATCGTCCTGCGTCTGTTTGTACAGAGCAAACAGCGCCGCCATGTCCTCCTTTTCGCGCCGCAGGCCTTTGATGTTGCTGTCCTGCTGCTCGCACAGCTCGCGGAGCGTCTGGATGCGGTCGTCGTCCCTCGCGCGCTCGTCCACAATCTCGGCAATCTCGCCGCGCATCTTGGCCACGGCGCGTCCGACCTGGTCCCCTTGCTCGCGCCAGTGCGAGGCGATGGCGTTGTACCGGCCCTCCATGAGCGCCGCCTGCGTCGTCGCCTGCTCGACCTGCGTCTTGGTGTCGGCGCGCACCTTTTGCATCTCCGACTTCCACACGCGCTCCGAGTCGAGCGCGGCGAGCGTCTTCCTGCGCTCAATGTCGAGCGCCGTCGTCAGGGACTCGACCTGGCGCTCCTTGCGAGCAAGCAGCGTCTTGGTCACGTTGGCTTCGAGGAGGCGCCCCTCGTAGTCGCCCATCATGCGCTCCATCTTGTCCTCGAGGAGCTTGGCGGCCTGCTTGGCCTCCTCGGCGCGCAGGCGCTCTATTTGAATCTCGCGCTTGAGGCCGTCATTGTCACTGACGAGCTTGTTGATGACACGCCCCGTCTTGCCCAGGCCGGCCTTGCCAATGGTCGAGTCCCAGTGGCCGCCTGCGGCGCCATTCTCCGTGTCTGTGGTGTCGGAGAGCACCGAGGTGTCGTGGGGTAGCTGCTGCTGCGACTCTATTACGCGGACGCCATTGGCGCTCCAGCGATTTGGCGTCGTCGCTGTCGTCGTCTCGGTGGGAGAAGCCTCGTTACGACCTCCCCCTAAAGATCGATGTTGTTGTGTGCTGGATTTGGGGGTGCCTTGGTCGAAGGCAGTCGAGCCGGCGCTCGTGTTGCTGTTTGTACTGCTAGAAAAGGGACTGCTGCCTTGTTTGTTGTCTGGGCTATGCGATTCGGAGCCGCTGTCGAAGCTTGGAACACTGCGAATGGTAGCCGTACGTCCAAGGGCAGCGTGCTTGCCGACGACAATGTTGCGCGAGGCTGTTTGCATGCTATTGATAGAGCCGGTCGAGGCGGGAGTTAGGGTTCGGATGGCGGTGGTGTTGTTGTCGTCATTTAGCAATTGAGTCTTGTCTTTGACGGGGAGCACGTCTTTGGCAGCTAATTATCGTGGAAAAAGAAACGTAGTTTCAACGTCAGCGTTGGTGTAGCGAGCGAGACTTTTTCTTCTGTCTTGGAACGAGTGATGTCGGGTTTAAGGAGGTTGGAGTGTGATTGGGAAAGGCTTTGCAGAAGTAGTGACGTCTTGGGTATTTTTTTTTTTTTCTTTTCTCTGTTCGTCTGAGTTGAGCAGGGGACCGAAGTGCGAGCAAGGGTTATGTGGATGTCGTTGAGTGGTGTGTGTGCAGTGTGCGGACAGTAGTATGGAGAGTGAGCAGCGCGGCGATTCTAGATGGGTGAGGCGTAGTACAGAAATCAACTGGCAACTGGCCAACTGGGGCAGTGCCGTCACTAGACCGACAACCAGGGCCTAACTGCCAGATATGGGGAACCAAAGCAAACAATTCGATTCAAGGGAAAATGGGTGGGCTCTTTTAATAAGATTCCTTCGTACCTTGAGCTGTGTCTTGATGTATGGCGAAATTTTGTTTTTGAAGGCGCTTTCGTGGCATTGTTCTGCTGAGTCGGTGGGTGACCCCAGAAGATACACGGTGGGAAAGTGACAAGTGAGATGACGGCTTTGGCAGAAAGCTCAAGCAGACTGTTTCGGTCACTTCGGGGAAGAAAAGACGGCCGGCCTTGGTGGACGCGTTTTTGTTTGTCTGGTCTGGCACAGGTTGTGTCTCTGTGTGCGTGTGTGGCGCGCGCTTTGTATTGATTGAATCGCTATATCAAAACCGCTTGAGAGGCCTCTGGAAATCCGTGCAGCTAGGCCCGGTCTTTAATATTAATGGATGCGGGATGTCGGGAACCGTCCTTCGGGGCGTCTCTTTTTTAGTGGTCGGAAGTATCCTCTGCGGCCCGCAACGTGAGATTGTAATTGTAAGTGGTGATGTCAAGTTTGGGTCGCTAGCCGTCTGTAATTTGGTCCGAAATATAGCCAAAATATACATGGATTTTTTTTTAAAATAAAAAAGAAGAAGAAGACTTTGAAAGACCGCCCTCACATTTCATGTGAAAAATAGTAAATAAGAAAAGGATTCATAAAAAAAGTACCCCGTACAGGGAAGTAGGATTGTTGAAAGAATGCCTGCATGCACGGACACGGACACTGACACGACACGCATAACACTGACTGTGAACTTGAACAAAGGGGGGGCAATCTAAAATAACTAACATCATTGTTGCTAACTAATAGTACGGAATATTGCCATATTAATAGTGCATTCCCCCCCTACCATCCTCAGCTTTCAAATTCCACTCCCTGTCTCTTATCTTTTTTTTTTTTTTTTGCTTCGTCTGGTATGCAGTACAAGTTTTCAGGGGAAATTGCCATCAAGCCCAGCGCCACAAACTCCGACTAGCAGTCTTCTCTCGACTTTCCTGCACACTTTGTCTCACTACGCGCTCAGCTAAATTGACAATTTGTCGACCCTGTACTTAATTGATCGTAGTCAGTGATTGGCAGGCAGAATATATGCTCTTTGCTTTGTAGACCACCAATTCTTCCTTTTTTCGTTCTGTCGATCATTGACGAAGTTGGATTCTCATGATATTACACTCTGCTTTGTGATTACGCAGAATGCCAAACCATGAGAGCGTTGTTTTGTATCCTGCCACACTGTGGCCTTGAATTCCGTCACGACTCATACTGAGGCTATGTTGCCTGTAGGCCGGCCCTTAGCATGCATCTAATGTACAAAAAAAATTCGTGCTTTTTAGGTATGATTTCCTTTGTCATTCCCAGATAAACGCCTGCAAAACATATGCCATCCTCTGTATACACCACGGATATCATCTTCGTCTCCCCAATGGTCCCATTTCCGAAACGAACTAAATCAAACCGGACAAACAAAACAAATGCTACTACGCGGCAATAGCAGTGTCCGTTGTCGATGACGTTTCCTCAGCATTACTTGCTGTCGCCGCTTCCACGAACCCTGGTCTATACTTGGCCAAGTACCTGGCCGCCATGGTCCGCGCATCTTCGACTATAGCCATAACGTTAGCATTGTTGTCGTTATTATTCGCAGTTGGCATCATTTGGGGATGAAAAGAAAAGGAAGCACTTACACTCTGTCCAAATATCTTGCACTGTATCCAAGGCCATCTCCTTTACTGGCGGTCGCATGATCACCAGATACAGTAGACTAGTCAATGCCAACTGAACCACAAGCGGATCGCGACACATGCGCTTCACTCGAGCCAGCATGTCCCGATTCAGCTCGGGAATCTCGCTGAGGAATCGCGTCAAAACCTTGTCCTGCGGGTGCACATACGGCAGAAACCCATCCAGCAGACGCAGCGCACACTTTTCATAGTATTTTGGATAGTCGCGGTTTGTCTTGCTAAGCAGTCGATCATTGTACCACTCCTCGCAGAGCCATGACACGGCTACGTCAATATGCCGACGGAAATCCTCCATTACATAGTTGTACAACACTTCGCGGATCCCATTTGACAGTGACTGCGACGATGCGTTGCCGTCATCTTCTTCACCCTTGACCAGAATTTCATCTAACCCGACTGATGATCTCGTCGCAAGGCGCGTCAATATCGTCAGCCACGAGTCTTTGGTGCCAGAGCTGGCCGCGAGGCGAACAAAGCCTGCTTTGGCCTTTTTACCGGATGAGTCCTCTAGAGATCTCATCATCTCGACCACCTTGGCTACTGTGCCTGTACCAGCACTAAGTGCCATCTCCGGTGTTAATTCTTGTGGCTGAGACAAGCTGAATGACTTGAGCGCCAAGTTGTCCTCGAGGTGGATAGAGTCTAGCCCTGATGGTTCGCTATCTAGCTTGTTCAGAATCTGTTCCGTGTCCTCGGCTTGGTAGAAATCGGGTTCATAGTCATCGTCATCGTCATCAACACCAAGAGGTGCCGTATTGGGATTCAGTTCTCGGGCAGGAGCATTAGCCACCGTTTGCAGTCTTTCTCGGACCCCCTCTACGGCTTTAGCGAGCAGTTGGGGATCCAATTGAGCGAGAGTCGTCACCGCCAGCTTCGTCACCATCGCTGGGGGCAGTAGCGTTAAATCAAATGTCTTCAGCCCGTCGTTTCCTACCAAGCTGAACAGATCTGCGAGGCTGTGAGGCCCAGGTCCTAGTGGCGGTATCTGTATCTGTGTCGAGGTAATGCGTTGGCGTTTCGCATCATAGCCATCATGCTGAGGCGCATCCAGTGGTCGTTTCTTCCCGCTGTCATCAAATGCCTCTGCAACCATGCGCATGTTCCTCTCAATATGCTGCTGTAGCCTGGGCACAATAGGGTTGTGGGGGTCTCTTCTACTCAAGTTGACCAGAAGTGAACGAACGGTCTTCTCCATTGACCGAATCAAGACTTTACTTCTCGGCGTCAAGGGAGACGGTGCGAGATTGAGGGGGCTAAAGGCGAAGATGGCGTTAATGATTCGATTGGAGGTTTCTGGTCTCGTTCTAATCAGGATAGATAGACAGTTAAGCGTGGCGTCAACAAGGAGCGCATCACTTGAATGATTAGTTTCTCGAACATTGCTATGCAGCTTCGTTTATAAGCCACTTACTTGCTCTCTTGCAGGACACCAAGCATACGGTCGAGTAGGCCAGATGCTTCGGCTTCCAGAGTTTGGGGATTTAGTGTTTGATGATTCTGCGGGATTCTATCCAGGGAAATGTCGAGACCGCCAGCATACTGTGCGCCATGTTAGCAAACCTGTGTTGATAACTAGCATATAAAACGTACTCTATGATCTCCCATTGAAGAGAGTGTCTGCGCCAGCACCACGCGCTGCGCAAACTTGATGCAGCAGATTCTGACCGAAGGAGGCGCGGTATCCCAGATCTGCAAAATCCTTTGTTTTATGCCGACCATTCGTTCCCAGGTAACTGTATCGTACGAATTGTTGATTCTGTTATTGACAGTTAGCATCTGTGACCGCATGACATGTGCTCCCTCCAGCCTTCTATCCAACTTACATCCATCTCAAGGCAAGCGGGTAGATGCTCGCCGCCGTCTGTATCACGCTCCTCAAGACATACTGGTCCTCGTCCTCCTTTTGCATCAGAGACTCGAGCGTGGCCAAGACGTACGGTGCCATCGTCTCCTTTTCACCGTTGGGTAGCGCTGGCGTCGCAAAGGCTTCGGCCAGGAAGTCAGCGCCCCATCTTCGCAGCTCCAGCGCCGCTGTAGGTCCTATACTGGGGAGAAGGCCGCGCACAACATTGGAGTAGTACTTGACATCGTTAAGTACAAGCTTGCGAGCATCGTTCAGCGATCGGATCTGCTGCGACAGCGACATCTCGGCGGTCGCCATTGTTCTCGGTGGGATGGAGACGGTCGCGCAAGTGACCCCAGCACCTGAAGCGAATCCGTAAAACTTGTTTCAAGATCTAGGTTTGTTGTTTCACACAATATGGCGTTTTCGGTGAAGGCTTGCAATTGATGTCTACAAAGCGAAGGTAATGCTTTCGTAGCCAGCTGTGACTTTCAGCCTCGCGCGCCGTGGTTGGACCGTGGCAGCTGGTCGTTTTCTTATCTTTTCGTCATGCTCCGTTGGATAGTGTATCGATGAGAAAGGCGGATGGTTTCGTGGAGGAATCACAAAGCTTGGCCGACAGCTGATACTCGTGACCGCTTCCGTTCGCCAGGTCGTCTCTTTCAATCCTAATCGCGGAAAGGTTGTTGAATGTAAAGCTCTGGCAGGCTTGTTCTGACGCGGATCCGTAGCACTACTTAGGTACTGGGCTAGTGCGGCTGTAGGTACAGTACCTTAGTACCTCCTAACAGGGCATGGGTCGTGCAGGCTGCTTTCTTGACCCACTGTTAGTTGCCTTGGCCGCTAATTTTCAGCGCCTGCAAGTCTTCTGACAACATCATTTAACCGGTGATAAGCCGTCCAGAGACATGTCAAATACTATCGGTTGGAAGCAGGCCAATCTCAACCCTGCTCAATCGCATTATCATTCAACAAGTGGTTTTCTGCAACAGGTCTTGCCGAGTTACTTCTCACAATACAAGATGATTGGAACATTTCGCCAAACCACGGCCGCCATGTCGCGCACGCAGTTCGTCAAACCCAAACATTTCCTACATGACCATTAAACCTTTCTAACAAGCCAAACAGTGACCCGCACTCGACATACTATGATGGCCGCCTACGCCAGGGTCCGGCTTTGATTCGTGCTCGACGCCCGTATCTTTTCAAGAACGCCGTAACGGGCCTCGGCCTACTGGCTGTTGTCGGTGGCATCTGTAAGTCAGCTCCTGGAAACGTTGGGTATATACACTTTAGCACAACATCACTTCTAACAGTGTCGACTACAGACTATTATACCCTCAAGGCTGTCGGCCAGGACGAGTTCGACGATGTCAAGGTGCCCGATGCGCCAAGACCGGCGAAATAAATGAGCAAGTCGCCGATCTCGGACGCCGCCCAGAGCGGGCTAGGGCAGGCATAATGTACATCAACTTGAAGCAAAGCTTGAGAGAGAAAAAAACACGGGGCCGAACGACTAGCATGATCTGAATTGCGCCTTTCTTCAAATTGAGAAGGCTTGTATAATATTTTCGTCGAAAGAGGGGAACTAGTCCTGACCGATGCCGTGGATGTAAACAACTTCTATGCATGTTCTTGTATACACTTTGAAAACAACTCAAAACAGAATAAAAACAAACAAACTCCGCCAAATCACTCCAATTATCACAAAAAGGCCAACGAGGCTGTCCCATCATTTGAACGCCCCGTATCCTTGAATTCCAGTCCAATAAACAGAATGCAACACAAATGCTTCATTGTCATCATGAATGAACTTATATGCCTTGCGGGTATCACAAAATATGAGCGCCAATTTATCCCGTCCGCCTTTGCTAGCCAACTAGAATGCACCGCCGTGCCAAATATATCCGTCAACATAAGAATCAATGGTAGACAATGTTCATCAGACCGCAGTGGCTTTTGCGCCACGGTTGGCAGTAGGGACACTGGCATTGCGCTTCATTTGATGCGCCGTCGGTTTTAATATTGACCGGGACATCTCTGGCGATTCGGAAAGGCGTGCTGAGAGCGCTGGCGATTTCAGCGACGAGGCAGGATTATCAAAGCCAGCTTTGATTTCCGTTTGGAAAATTGGCCCATGAGGCACCAATCGGTTTTCTTCCTGCGTAGACGCTTGCCGCGCTTGTTTGTGAGACGAATGGTTGGGGTTTGCCCACGGTGTATCTTTGATGAATTGTTCCCCAGCAGGTCCTAGGTGGTTGATGTTTGGTGATTGATAATCGTCGCGCTGGTGAAAGACGCTCGACTTTTGACGGCCTCGCCTGCTTCGCTATTCAAGGAGTTAGTCGTCACAATAGACATGGCTGGACAGGTGGAGCTCAACGTACCTCCATTGCACTCAGATCTGATTTAAGTTCGACGGATGAAGCTCCCTTCATCTCTGGGCCAGCTGGAAATCCTTCATATTTGGCCATACCTGCCAGAGTAGACACCTCGCTGTTGTATGCAATGGCGTTTCGGAGCCTTTGCGTAGGATCTTTGGGGAAAAGAAGGCCATAGTCTTGCAGGCTGTGTGCATTTCGACGGGCTGATTGCACATCGTACCATTGTTTGTTGAGGCTCTCCAGTGTCTGCTCTCGTTTTTCGCGGACGGCCTGGAAGAACTGGCCCCATATTTGTGCTCGTTGCGCCACGGCCCAGCGTTCGTTTGCTTTTAGCTGAAGTTCGAACTCGGTATTACTTTCTTGAAGCTTCTGATTAAGTCGATCGTCGAGGCACTGCCTCATGTTGAGATATTCGTGGTGGGTCGGTACGTCGGCGAGAAGCGACTGTTCTTCCTCTTCGAGGCGCTGCAGCCTATCCTTATAAAGTCTGAATTGCTGTCAGTATCGCACGTTTGCAAATCAACTACTGTCAACTGCTTACCTGTCTCTAAAAATGCCAAACATTTCCTCGATGTGCGACCACTCCTTGAAGGCGGCTTTTTTTCGTTCGCCTGGCACTTGGTTAACATTTTGCACCAGATCACGAAGACCCAATATATTATGCATACTCTCTTCAAGATTTTTAGCCGCAGCCTCGCTTTCTTCTCCTTCAGCATCAACTTCAGCATCATCTTCGTGTTGGTCGGTAGCATCCCCTGCAGTTTCGGTCGCGGCGTCGACTCCCGTGTCATCTTCCTCCTCCTTTGCAACCTCTTTGCTCCGAAGCGAGTTGCGCGTACTTTTCCTAGAAGAACGCGATGAGCGTGAAGCCTGTTCTTGCATCTCGCCCTCAGTACCGGTGTCACGGTTGTTGGAAGAGACTTCCTCTTCCTCAGCCTCGGACTGAATGGCACTGTCGACGTTGCCAGTCGCCTTGTCGTCGTCGTCCAAGGCCTGATCAACCGAAGCTGCACCGACAGAGCCAGTTCGCTTCTTTTGTGGTTGATCAGTCTCAGAATTGTCCGCTACCGGCGACCTCTTGCGCTTGCGATCTAGGGAATCAGAGCTAGGGGCTGAATCAAGAAGCCGTTGGCTCTTGAAAACAGGCTTCGAAGGTGTCTCATCTGCATCATCTGCACTCGACGCAACAGAAGCTTCATCGCCAGAAACAGACTCGTGATCAGCGTCGTCGTCATCATCGCCGTCCTGGTCTCGGTCTCGTTCCTCCGGGTCGGTAGTCCTGCGAAGCTTGCTTGGGGTGTGTTCAAAGACCTGCCCCTGATTGTATTGATCGACAATGACGTCTCGTTGCCGCCGGTTTCTTGGTGTATCGTAAAGGCGCTCTGTTTCGGCCTCTGTGTCATTGCCATCGGAGTTACCGTCGGATCCTGCATCTGACAGGACACTGGCCGAGTCGGATTGGTCATTGTCCTCATTGTCGCCGGTAGGGTTCTCGTCGCCGCTGATGCTGGAATTATCGCCATCTTCGCCATCAATTTGCATGTGATTAATGTCTTCCTCGTTGTCGTCTTTGTCGTCCACTTCGGTGAGGGGACTCGAAACATTGCTGTCTTCCAGGTCAGGGTCGACTGCCAATTCAGGCAAAGCGGCCGATGCAGACGCAGTCGCCGCCATTATCAATCCGGAGCGGCTCAGTATGCGCTTGGTAGTGATAGATATATAGAGGTCGGGCAGTGGTCGTGGGTTGGTTGTGAAGAGAGCGTGACGAAGTTTTGCCTGCGATAGGTTAGCGAGGGCGCCAGCGGAGCAGAGCAGCGCGGGTGCGCTGCTGGAGCAGGAGCTGAAAGAACAGCAAGTACGCACCTTGATGCCAAATTCAAGCAACTATCCGACTTGGGTGTAATATCTGAAGCGATTCCCAGGCTCTGAGACGCGTGGTGCCGGGCTGGGGAGGATAGCGAGCATGAGGGGAGGAGGAGGAGGGAAGAGTTGGAGAGAATGGACGGGGTTTGGCTGGGCTGGCGCAGAGCAGTAGAGGTGCTGGAGGTACTGCGAGTAGCGGGCTTGCCAGAGGTTCTGGGCGCTGGGTGGCTCCGCGGGCTACCAATGGCACCCACCAAAAAGAGCGACCAGCGAGCGGCACAAAGCAAAACCCGAGAACGGGCAAGTTCCAGCACCGGGAGCCACAACGGTGAGCTTCGGCAGAAACGCGATCATGGGGGGGCTTGCTGGATCCAGCCGCGACCTTGGAGCAGCCAATGACGCAGCACAAGGCTACATCTGAGCTGCGCTATACTAAGAATGTGAGGGACCTTTTTTTTTTTTTTTTTTGGTCCGAGCCTCTGTAAAATGGACGGAGGTATTTCTGGCATGCCGCAGGAGTCATGAAACGAAGTACCAACGTACTTGGAGGTATTGGAAGGCCATAAGAACCCGCGCACGGAATCTCCGCACTCATGTTCAACAGCGCTTAACGAGACACTCTCGCTGACCACCGTAAATCCTAGCAACATGCTGGACTAGTATGGCCTCGATTTTTGAACGAACAACGCGCCACACATTTCGCCGCACATTTGGCGAAGAAATTGTATGATACCGATAACACCAACTCCAGTTAGCTTCGCCACGATGAAACAAAGACCACACCGTCGTGGCATCTCCCTCGGCGGCGGCAATGACGTGTAGCAAAGTAAATGAAGATGCAACTTCCCTTTTTCTTCTCTTTGATGAATTCGACGTTATTTTGTCGCCTGTTTGCGACTACACCTGGATGATGCTAATCCATCTCAGCCATGCCATGCACTGTACTTCCCTCAAGGAGCTATAATCAATCACAACTATGGACCGAAGACCACCAGTGCTACATATTTTATTCTATAAATATCTGGTAAAACAAAACTGGAGAAATTGTGAATATTCGTCCGTCGGCATTGGATAATTGAAATAGCACAACAGCACACAGTTGCCAGCAATTAAATAGCGGTGTCGGGCGGCAGAATCGACATGTGTGGGGCAATGGCGCACGCACAGCCAATGAAGTCGCTGCCTTGCACCAGATGCAAGAGGGTCTTTCAAAAAATTTGGAGAAAGCCTTTGCAGTTTTTGGCAGTGGTTTTTGCATGGTCCAGCACAAAGGTAGAATATACACTTCTGCCCAAATACTTTTCAACATGGTCAAAAAGTAAGCTTTACCTTATATGTCCACCGAGAGTGAACATGTGTACTAATCCTACTCAAGAACGTCATTACTAGCTTCATCCAAGGCGGTCGACCCGCAGCTGGCGGCACTCTTCGCCTCAAGTGTAAGTGAAGCCTGGCTGGCTATTTTGGAGCTTTTCCGTTTGAATTCGAAACTGATAAGCGGTATAGTCCGGCCCCGTCTCAACCCCCCCTACATCAAGATACCAGGAACAGCGGGATAGCGGTCGCAAGTCCAAATCGAATGACCAGGACTCCGACGGCGACGGCGACGACGAAGTGCTCTCTGAAGCCAGTGAGGAGCTTGACTATGAGGACGAGGAGGGCAGCGGTGAAGACAGTGGCGAGGATAACGACGACGATGGCGGCGTTTCGACAAAGGAAGACGCTCAGGAAGCTGTCGATGGAGATTCCAGTGCCACTGAAACGGGTGAAGAGGTGGCCGAACCTCGCAAGGAGCGCAAGCGCAAGCGCAAGGACCACAACGAAGACTTGGAAGGGAATTATCTTGCCAATTTGACCAAGGATGATGAGAAGGAGCCGTCCGTGAAAAGAGTCAAGGCCGACGAGGCGGGTTCTGGCCCTGACGACAGCGACGATGAGAACGCGGTCGACAATGATGATATGCCAGCACACGAATCATTGACGAAGGAGGCCAAGGCTGCCGAGGCCGATAAGGCAGCCCGGACCGTCTTCCTTGCCAACGTCGCCGTCGAGGCAGTCTCCTCCAAGTCCTCCAAGAGGGCGCTCCTCGCGCACCTTGCCACCGCCTTCGACAAGGACGCCGAGCCGACCCAGAAGGTAGAGTCGGTCCGCTTCCGCTCCGTAGCCTTCTCCACAGGATCCATGCCCAAGCGTGCCGCTTATATCACCAAGTCTGTCATGGAGTCGACCACACACTCGACCAACGCGTACGTCGTCCTCTCGACTGCCGCTGCAGCGCGCCGCGTCTGCCAGCAGCTCAACGGCACCGAGATACTCGGCCGCCACATCCGTGTCGATAGCGTCGCGCATCCAAGTCCGACGGCGCACCGTCGCTGCGTTTTCGTCGGCAATCTCGGCTTCGTCGATGACGAGACGGTGACTAACACCAACAAAGATGGGAAGGAGGAAACGAGAAAGCGCAACAAGGTGCCTTCGGATATCGAGGAGGGTCTTTGGCGCACATTCTCCAAGTCTGGTAAGGTAGAAAATGTGCGTGTCGTACGAGACCCGAAGACGCGCGTCGGCAAGGGCTTTGCCTATGTTCAGTTCTACGTAAGTGTAAAACCAGCATGCCAAACAATGCTTGATAAGCTAATTCGTGTTGCTTTTTTTGTTTTGCATTAGGATGCCAATGCTGTTGAAGATGCTCTTCTTCTAGACGGCAAAAGCTTCCCTCCCATGCTTCCCCGCAAGCTTCGCGTCACCCGCGCCAAGGACCCTCGCAAGACGGCTCAGGCCATCGAGCGTACAAAAGCCAAGTTTAACAGCCAAAACGCCAAGGGTAAAGAGCAGAGCGGCATGCCCTCTAGAAAGGGTGCCTATACCTACGTTCCCAAGATGACGCCTGACCAAAAGGCCGCCGCAGGACGATCTGGCAAGCTCTTTGGCCGCTCTGGTGCACGTAGCGCCGATGGAGCGGGCGCAGGCAAAGGCAAAGTCAGCAACGACCTGCCCGATGGTATCAAGGCCCCCGAGAGGATTGTCTTTGAGGGCCGCAGGGCCTCTGCCAGGGATGCCCTCCCCAAGGACCTGAAGGGCAAGAAGGGAGGCAAGGCGAAGCGTGGTCGGCCTGTCAACAGAAGTGCTCGCCGCGGAGCCGACTGGAAGAAAAAGTCGGCCAAATAAGGACAAGATTTTGTACAAAGCATTCAAAAGCTCTACTGGGGTCAATGGTTCATTTATTTTTTACACAATACTTCATCGTTTGGAGAATCGGCGTCAATGGCACATGAAAAAAAAGACCGGTCCAGTACCTTACGGACTCATGCATAGATTTTTATTTAAAAAGGAATAGTAACAACATTTTGTTACAAAACCATACACATGCAGTGGCATAATACTCAAGACGAACAACAATAAAACTTTTCAAGGGATATCATTGTAAAACTTCGCACGCATGCCTGTATCTCAACGTGACAAGTACCTATCGGGAAAACAATGAAGAGAAAAGAAAAGGAAAAGAAAGGGGTTTGATGCTCAGTCGTGGACATTCTATCTACTAGACCCAGGAATCGCCCATATGCATGATGTATAATAATAAAAGAGAGAAAACCGGCTCATTCACGACCTGTATCGTACACCATCCTTGTCGCTACGCCAGCACAACGTAAAACAAGGAAGCGGCATCCTTGCTGATGATGAGCCAAGACTTGGTATAAATGAGCAGTACATTACCGAACGACCATATCATTATAACCTTCCACGGTTATTCGTTTGACAAATTTGCCTAATGAAGATGTTGAGGAGGATAGGGTGGCTCTTTGAAGATAAACTGAGTAGCTTAGTACTCGACATCCTCCTCGGCCTCGAAACTATCGGCAGCAACCTCCTCGTAATCCTTCTCGAGAGCGGCAAGATCCTCACGGGCTTCGGTGAATTCGCCCTCCTCCATACCCTCCCCAACATACCAGTGCACAAAGGCGCGCTTACTGTGCATGAGGTCGAACTTGTGATCCAAACGGGACCAGGCTTCCGCAATGGCGGTGGTGTTGGACAGCATGGAGATGGAGCGATCGACTGAGGCTAGACCGCCATCCTCGGCGGCGGCTGGGACGGCCATGGGCCTCTGGCAGTTGATTCCGAGCTTGAAACCAGTAGGGCACCACTCGACAAGGTTGAAGGACGGCCTAGCCTTGATGGCGCTAATAGCAGCGTTGCAATCGCGAGCAACGACATCGCCACGGTACAGTAGAGCGACAGCCATGTACTTGCCCTTTGTAGGGTCGCAAACAACCATCTGGTTGTTTGGCTCAAAACCTTTGGATGACTGTTAGCATTCAACGAATAGCGGATGACTATCTACAGTGGCAGCTTACACTGGAAGGTCAGGTCATTGACCTTGAAGCTCTCATGGGCACTCTTGGCAGCAGAGACAACAGGAGCATAGCTAATGAGAGGATAGTGAATACGAGGGAAGGGGACCAAGTTGGTCTGGAACTCATTGAGATCGACGTTGAGAGACCCATCAAAGCGAAGCGACGAGGTAATGGAGCTGACAACCTGCGCGATCAGGCGGTTGAGGTGCTCATATGAAGGGCGGGGAATACCGAGGTTACGGCGGCAGATGTCGAAAACGGCTTCGTTGTCAACAAGGAACGTGCAGTCCGAGTTCTCAATAGTACTGTGGGTAGAAAGAACGGCGTTGTATGGCTCAACGACGGCCGAGGCGATACTGGGAGCAGGGTAAACGGCGAACTCAAGCTTCACCTTTTTGCCATACTCGGTGGCGAGACGCTCCTGGAGAAGGGCACCGAAGCCAGAGCCAGTCCCACCACCAAAGGAGTGGAAAACGAGGAAACCCTGGAGAGAGTGGCAGTTGTCTAGGCCCTCCGGTTAGCACCTGATCCCGCAATTTGAACGTTGTAAACTCACCAGCGACACGGCGGACCTTGTCCATGACAGCTTCAATCTTCTCCTTGCCAATGGTATAGTGGCCACGGGCATAGTTGTTGGCGGCATCTTCGTTGCCGCTGATGAGCAGCTCGGGGTGGAAGAGCTGGCGGTAGTCGCCAGTGCGGAGCTCGTCAATGGGTGAGGGATCGAGATCGACGAAGAGAGCACGGGGAACGTGCTTGCCATTGCTCGATTCTGTGAAGAAAGTCTCAAAAGAACCGGGATCACCAATATCCTTTGCATTGGGGTCGGGGCGACCATCGGGACCGAGGCCGTGCTCGAGAAGGTAGCTAGAGCAGTAGCTGTTAGTGACCAAAACATGGATAGCTTCTACAGCACAAGATACATACAGTTCCCAAGCAGAGGCACCAAGCTGGACACCAGCTTGGCCCATATGAACGTGAAGAACCTGTAAGCATCATACTGGTCAGCAGACGGAAATTTCAAGGCGGTGTCGACGAGGCAAAGTCTCAGGGGAACAGCTTCAGCGGGGCAGATGAACAAGATCAATAAGGGAGTCCCGGTGCTACAGGAGCAGGCCAGGAAGGGAATGCTTACTTCGCCCTTCATTTTGGCTAAGGTGTGACGACAAGAATGCAATTAAGTATTGGTTTGGTGATGTTGACGTCGGGAGGTGGATATTATGTAGCACAGTATATGAGGGGAGGACAGCAGGCCGTCGGTGTTGAGTTCCCAATGGCTGGCGGCTCCAGGTGGACTACTTTTTGGCGGGGTTTGATCAACGAATTGGCCTCGTCACGGTTGCGGGAGGAGTCAGGTCGTAGGTACCCGCCGAACCGCTAGGTTCGCAGGCCAAGATGGAGGTGACTTGTACCTCTCACCGCTAATTAAATGAAGCTGTCATGGCGACTTTGGTCCCTTGTGGCGCCAGGACGATTGGGGTCCTAGAGATAGGTACATAACTAGATAAGAAGTACGCTGTACAACATAATAAGAAGACGCAGTAATTTCGACACAATCAGAACAAAATGAGTTGTTAGCAATGTCAAGTATCTGACGCCATTCTTTGTCGCGGGCCATTCCTATTATCTTTTCGAGTTCTCTACGTTGGAGAATTGACAGGACAGCTTCAAAACGGAACCCCACCGACAGCGGTCCCCTGAAAATTAAATTGCCGCCAGGGCCCCGTCGTGCAAGGCCTGGGAAGAACACTGCCAATCGCCGTGGCTAGACAAGGACGTGCGTTAGTACAATATCACGACAAGTCATATTCATAAAGCTCGGAAGGTGTGCCATGGCTCCCTTTCTTGTAACGCCAAGCTAACAAGTTATATGTGTATGCTTCCATCACATTTTGTTATACTCCTGGCAAAATTGTGATATTTCTACTTTAGTTTTAGTACCGATATCAACGACCAGACAAAGCCCTTGTAGAGAGAAGCTCCCGCTCTCCCGCTCATGGCCCGTAGCAGCGAATTCCCATTTCGGTTAAGCACTAGCGTGTCCAGAAGCCGCCTAGTCAGTCAACTGGTGGCTTTCAATCTAGTGGTGCGATTCATTGCTGGATCTCTCAGCTTGGTCTGTTTGGTACAATAACATTATTATTTGTTTCGCTTCTTTCTCCATTCATCCTCATTCCTTTCGAATAGCAATAGGTGGCATACAAACTCGATGTCGTGGCTCGTCAATCCGCTTTGCCGGAAAAACAGACATACCGTTGCATATTGCCTAGTTGGAGCCGGAATCGCTATCACATAGACATAATTATTATCTCGATATGATTATTCATTACAATTTTGGTTGCGCAGCCTTATTTGTATACTGGACGCTGCTCTTTACTCCCCGAATGACTAGCCTTGGCATCCCGCGCTGTCGACCAGTTGCTCCCATTCGCGCCTATAGTTACCAGCACACTGTTCTCTTTCTGCAAGACTTCAGTTTCACACGTGGTACAGCGTGAAATAGGCTTTGGACCATATTCCTCACGGACCCCGTACTGTACTCCTGAGATTTCCATCGAGAAACTGTCATCCTCATCTGGTGCCTGCCGTCGTCTGCAGTATCTTATACCCAGCCAGACAGCCGCTACCAGCAGGATTGCAAACACGGCGGCCCCAATCCCAATTCCAAGGCGAGCACTCAGTGGTAGACTATCGCTTCGCTCGCCGTTTTCCTCTGATATGCCCTTGTCTTCAATCCCAAGCATTTCTCTGTCGACGTCCCGTGCCAGGGCTTGGATTGTATATATTGCCCCGAGTATTCCATGAAGAGTCGTGGTAGTACTGGGTACTGCTTCGTAAGAATTGGCGGTTCTATTGTATGTTATGGGCACTGCCTTTATAGTGGAATGTCTGCGCACACATCTGCTGCCATCTAGGGTATAGTTGCTACCTCTTACATTAGCGTCAGGCTCGTCTACCAAATGAGCACGGACTCACTCTGAGCAGCAGATTGCCGTTGTAGTTTGTCCCGAGGATTTTTCTGCAGTTATTCCGCCAGTAATGACCGATGCCGTCGTCCAGCCATCGGGACAGCTACCTGGGCTGAATATACCTGTGTATCCATGCGTGAACATGCCATCCGGGTAGCATGACAGTGTCGATGCTCCTTCGATGGGCTGGTAGTCCATCCAGGCAATGTTATCAGGGGCCGCTGTTTCATCGATATTATATGACCAATTGCACTTGCGTGGTCGCCGCCAAGATCCCCTCATAGGAGGCAGACTTGGGGTGGCTGCATGCTGATAATCTTTTGCTGTTGGTTCTTCAGTTGCCGTGACCAAGGCCGATGCCGATGGTAGAGGCGCAGGACTGGCGATGCTGGTAGTAGCCGGTGCATCCGATTCCTGCAGCGTATCTGGCATGATACTGGAGCTCCAAGCTCGAGAAATGGCAGTTTTTGGAGAGTTGCAGTTTGTAACTGCACTGTACGCTATAAAATGTTCATGCCAGTCGAAACAGAACGGTGTGTACGATGGACAAGAACAATAATAATTCACAAAGCATCAAGGTATGCGCCTTCCGTTGATGTGTACACTTGACCTAGCAGTAGCGTCTCGCTATGGCGCGTATTTGCAATGCTTACCCCGAAGATTTCGCGATGTAGTGTAGTCATGCAAAGGGGGAGGGTATTTGCACTCAAGATACGATGAGAATCGAGGGCAATGATGTTGCTAAATGCATGCACATACTCATAGAGATGAAGAAGGACATTCCCAGTGCAGATGGGGGTGATTATTTTACTTACGGAAGCTGGGGGGTGACGGACTCTGGGCAAGAATAAGTGCCAAGCCTCTTGGTGGTGCAAGTCTGGACCCAAGACCCTTGGCAGACCATGGCATATTCAACCCGCCATAACGAGATCACTCTTGTACCGCCAAATTCGTTGGGCTGAAATTCAGAACATGTCAACAAAATTATTTGCGACTGCGTACCTGCTGCCACTGTTGAATCAACTGTGCTTGGCCGGCCTCAATTTGGTCATCGCGGTGGCTTTAGGATGTCTTTGTTGGTGGAGCGGCCAACGAACTAACCGGTCGTGTCGCTCTGTCGTACAAAAGAAGAAGAAAAAAACAACGGCCAGGGAAGCAATAAGACCGAATGCTAGGTGCTTTGGTTTGCTGGCAAATACGAGAAGTTTGCTACAGAGCTCAATCATTCCATCGCAGAGGCTCCCGGGGCCAGCGTTCTGTCGCCAAACGGCACCAGTCGTCTATGTATGTTGCACTGTAGAAAATAGCCCAGTACGCTTAGAGTCTCGGTATTGCAACTTGCACAAAAACGCCAACTAGTACTGTTGGCCGGGCGCACGGTAGTGAAGTTTAAAGTCCGTCCGGATACCGGAACTGCCCTATTCCAAAGCTATACCAATCACAGCCAAACTTCATCTGGTCAGGTTAGGTCTAGGTGTCAGCGCCGGGCAGTTTTAACTGCAATCTACTTTCTGACGTGGTCTCCTACCACTTTCAATTTAGGATACCGGCCTATTGTTTTCCCGGTCGCCGACCCCATCTCTCGCTACTGATGTGGGCTTCCACTCCCGCTTCTGTTTTGGCCCACACGTAAAGACCTGAGCGCACAAGGTCACCTGATACGAGGGGCGAAGGGCACGAAAACCCTATTGGCGAAAATTAGAGAGTCGCTACGCAGAGCGCATCCCAACCCGCAGTCCTCACGGTCATTACATTCGCCAGTCGATACGTACCCATCGATTAGCGAATTTCAAGCATCACACAACACCGCAACCATGGCTGACGAATACGTATGTTCCTCCAACTTGTATATTCTTTTGGATTTCCACATCGGCCTCGCTATTCTCGTTACTCGCTGGATTTGATTGTGGTTTTATTTGAACGATTTCCACCCGCCTCTCCGCGCCGCCGCTGCACTCGCCAACTTGTCGATGATCTCGAAAATTTTGTACAACGCTCTCTCCCACAGATATTAGTCGTCCGACAATTGCAGACGCGGATAGCCAGCGGCGGAGGAATTGCTCAGACATTATCATAGCCAGCGAAGCGAGGCTACGGACCATGTGACTTGGGATTTGCAGGACGAAGTGCTGACTTTTTTTTCTTGGACAGAACGCTGAGGAGGCTGCCGAGCTCAAGAAGCGCCGTGCTTTCCGCAAGTTCTCCTACCGAGGAGTCGACCTCGACAAGTACGTTTTCCTGCCCCGGACCCTCTTAGAATACGGCAATACTTGAGAGATCTGTAATTACGACCAAAAAGAAACGATGGAGTGCTAACATGCCGTTTTTCTCAGCCTTCTGGACCTCAGCTCCGACCAGCTCCGCGATGTCGTCCACGCCCGCGCCCGCCGCAGGATCAACCGCGGCCTGAAGCGCCGCCCCATGGGTCTCATTAAGAAGCTCCGCAAGGCCAAGCAGGAGGCCCAGCCCAACGAGAAGCCTGACACCGTCAAGACCCATCTTCGTGACATGATTGTCGTCCCCGAGATGATTGGTTCCGTTATTGGCATCTACTCCGGTAAGGAGTTCAACCAGGTTGAGATCAAGCCCGAGATGGTGGGCCACTACCTGGCTGAGTTCTCCATCTCATACAAGCCCGTCAAGCACGGTAGACCCGGTATCGGTGCTACCAACTCTTCTCGTTTCATTCCTCTCAAGTAAACAAAGGTTGTGTTGTGGTCTATGGGGTGGTTTCGGCATTCACGGACAGTTATGGGCGAAAAGGATTGATTTCGATAGGATGGAAAAACTCCATCGAAGTCGCTGATGACATTTGGCGTTCATGATAGTGAAATAGAAACCTAGCATTGTTCGCTGTTCACTTTTCCTGGCCCGGGTTATGAGTCTGTGATTTTATATTACTATCCTTGCGCTTGTTCCCCTTCCTGGCCCAATAATGTCTCCGTTAACTGTCAGAAACTGACAGCAAAGAAGGTATACAGATAAGACTAAGTATCAGGGGTAAAAGGGAGGGGGGCCGCTCTCTTGATAACTGATTAGGACAGTACAGTGGGCGTATCAAGTTGATGTCAAAATCGTTCGGTGGCTTCTAAATTGATGATAAGTCTGAAGACAGATGAGAGGTGGACGTTGTCTGTTTAGAGTAGCTAGATGCAAGGCTCTTTGGTGGCTTGGCCTTCAGCATTGCCATTTTCTCTTCGCCTTTCCCTGGGGCCTTTCTGCCGACCGTTACTACCTTAATGAAGGTCTTGAGGCTGCTACTGAAGAAGGTCTGCATTCTTGGGCACAGAGGGCAGCGATATGAAACACGCTTATTATAGCATATAAATATTTCATCGCCAGCTTTGACACTTTTAACAGTCCGAACGGTGATTCGATTCGGCTGGGTGGAATCAATCCAGTACTGGGCATTGGCGCAAGTTCTGCAGGCGTGATTGATGTGCGATCCCAGTGCATATATGTGCGCTCTGTCGCGTTGGGGATCTGAAAAGGCATAGTTACTGATGAACTTCTCTAGCCTTTTCTTATCGTCACTTTTGAAACTGTCGTTTCCTCCGTGGGCCACCTTTTGTAGCTTACGAAACCACATGCGTAGGGTTTCTCGCTGCTTGTGGCTCAATTTGAGCCATTCCTCGGACACTGTCCTTTTTCCCTGCTTCCAGTGCACGCAGGAGAGAGCTGGGGGTTCAGATATGATTATGTAGCCGCTCGGTAGATCGCTTTGTGCGAAGACACCCACAGCCCGTTTTGTCCCAGTATGCCGAATGCTAAGAATGTCACAGTTCTTGGACAGTCCATCCTCTGGGCGCAGAGTAGGCCTGTAGTTCGTTGAGAATGCCACTTGGGTCCAAGCATCGGCAAAGGTCTTTTTTCCACAGGCACTTATCGAAACTGGGATTTCATTCATCCGTCAGCACGATATCCAACCAGCTACGGTGGAGGGACCATGTTTTAGTACCTTCTGGCCAGGATTTGGATTGTAGCTTGCGTTTTTTCTCCAACATGAAATCCTGTGCAGCCTTGAGGGCAGATCCAACGCCACAATCATTAGAACATTGGTGCCTTGCGGCCATCGTGAATACCACTCCTTTGAACTGATGTAGTCTGGCAGAAGGTCGAGTTGTGATATTCTGTCTCGGGCACTTTACGTCAATCTAGGATAAAAATAGCGGTAGCGCGTAGCAGATGATGGGGAGAAGTCTTTTAATCAATATTCATAGAGTCTTGGCGGCATGATTCCGGAGTGTTGCTTTTTGGGGAGAGCTAAAGTCGCTGCACACCAAGATGCTGAGCCGCGCCGCTGTGCCAAGAGTGTGTGCATGGCAGGTGCCGCTTTGGCTGCATTGACACAGAGCGCACAGCGCGAACTTGCCTTGGGTTGACTCCTGGTTTCTCTCCTGCAGCAGCCATGCCTGTTAGCATGAATATCGGCAAGTGCCGTTTCATTTCATCTTTAATGTAGTAATAGATTTTATAGTGATTTAAAAAGCTAAGGAATACTCCCAGTAGAAGAGGCAGCGTACAAAAGAAATATCATCTTTATTGACTGAGCCTAGATGTGAAATGATCTATTGCATTTCGCGGTAGTTTTGTACATAGCACCTCTCCTCTCGCGCCGTGTCACAATCAGTTTTGCTCGGCCAGCTTCTTGGCTTTGCGCTCCTCATCCCTCTGGTGCTCCTTCTTGTAGTGCTCGACGACGTGGTCCAGGTTGACGAGCTGTCCGGCTTGAATGTTTCGGGGGGCGTGTGATTGGAAAGCCCTGCGGCAGAAGAGCTAGATTAGTACATCTGGCAGTGGAACAAAGGCGTCCAAGGGAAAAGGTTCACACTCACTCGGGGTAGGAGACGTCGACGTATCTATGCTTATTGCTTGCATTCTCAAAAAGATTGCGGTCAAAACCTGCCTGCTCGGCGGCCTTTGTGTGAAGAGCATTGATTTCGGCCCAGTCCTCGGCGCGAGAACGGTAGCTGTTGATCATACTGTGAATGGCAGACTCCTCGCCCTCGGCAGGTTTTAGCGAGAAGACGGCGACAGCACCGAAAAATGTCGCCACAGCGGCAATTGATCCTTTCTAAATGCGCAATAGCTATTAGCAAGCAAATTTTATTGTATTAGCGGTTGGTAGTCCCTGTCACATCTTGCATCGGGACAGAGAGGTACGCTTCGGTGACTTGGGGATGGGGTTGTGGTTTCTCGTACTCCGAAGGACTCATTGGCCGCAGCGGCAGGTTTGTGGTGGGCGTCAGAGGCATACGTGCGTGCCGTGCGTGGCAGCTGACGGGCAGCCTGGCACACCCTTTGTCGTGTAGCGAACATGGCGTCGTAGATGTCAATTGGCGATGGAGAAAAGGCTTCGACGATGGCTGCCTCAATGTTACGCAAGAACGAAGGCGAGATGTTGCCGCCAGTAAGTCTTGCTTACATAAGTGGAACTAGCCAATCATACAAGCTGTATATCTAGCTCTTAAGCGCAATTATTAGCCAATGTCATCTGCTCGGCCGTCGATATCGAAATGGTACTTAAGTTCTTTAATTTCAAATATGTATTCTGTTTCTAGAGTTTCCCTGCGGTTTTCTTTCTTTCTTTTGTTTCGTCACTCGAGCTCGACAGGAGTGTAGGGGTAGCTTCAGAACTGGGGCAAGCTAATGCTGCCCTCGCTGGGTCATTTTCTCTAACCATTTTGGCAAAACAATAGGAACTCTCTTTCTCGCCAGAAAAGAAATGGGAAATAATATATATAGATATATATATGCGTGTGTGTATTAAAACGGGACTTGGAGGAATTAATGCATTCTCACATAGTCATATTAGAGCTCACAACGCTGTTACCGATGAGGGTACTAATGGCATGAACTCATTGCTTTATTGAAATGTCGTACTTAGTATAAAGTTGTTAACAGATAATAGCTTCCTTGGCCTCCGACTGCGGATCAAAGTAAGGACTATACAAATTAAGCGTTTGCGTGAAACCAACCCCTTCAAAATTGGAATCGGATTCAAGCCATACTAGACGTCAGGATACTTAAAGGAATGAATGAGAAGAATGAATGAATCAAGGATGAAGATCCTAGAAATTTATCTAGGCATAGGTATGTTCCTATATAAACCTTCCAAGGTTACACACACACGTGCAGGCACCAGCCTGTGCGCTAGGAAGATCCTCACTTGATCCTCACACATGTAACCATTGGATTCCATTAGTCTTCCAACAATGATATGTTGCAACGTGTCCGCCTATATTGAAAAAAGGGTCTACTTGACATCCTCGCCAACATTTCTTTCCCACCATTGGTGCCAGTCCAGAATCTTCTTTTCCTTGCGAGCCTCTTCAGCAGCAAAAACCATGGCGTGGCTTCGGAATGCCTCATCGAGTGTGCAGCCGATGAGTTCATTCTGGGCTTTCTCGGCCTTCCAGCCCTTGTTCTTGACAGCATCGCACGCAGCGACGAACTGGCCAGTGAGACCCATGTCACCACCGCCGTGGCCGCCCGCCACATACATGGGGTCATGCTCCGTCTTCTTGCCCGTGGCAAAGTCCTCGACGACAATCTTGTGGCCGTCGGCGTAAATTTCGCCTTCGTCGCCATAGTAGTGGGTGAAGCGCTCGCAAATCTTCTTAGTCTGGGCGACCATGTGGAAGGTAACCTGCTTAGCAGGCTTGCTCGTCTCTGGAAAGGTAATGGTGACAAACTGTTCGTCGTTGACGTTGTTGTCGGCCTCGAAAACGCAACGACCATACCACTGTCGAGTTGATACTTCGGATTCCGGAGTTGACTCATTCCAATCCGCCTCGAGCGCTTTTATCATGGCCGCCTTCTTCTCATCCAATGACTTGTAGTCCTCAATGTCGTGAAGGACAATATTGACAGGCATGCCCAGGTTTCCACCCTCCAAGCTGTACTTGTGAGGACCAATGTAAAGTGATTTGGCAGAGTACTTGCATCCAGAGTCTCCAAGGGGACATTTTAAACAGTTGGTTGCATCACCGGCCGCAGCAGGCTTGCGACTCTTTTTGAAAAAGTTAAGTGCACCATGAGATGATACAGTATCAGGAAGGTGGGGCTCTCCCTCGCCAGCCTTTTCGGGGGAGCAAAGCATCCAAAGAAGGAAATCGATATCGTGACAGCTTTTTGTCAGAAGCGATGGCCCAGATGTCTGGTCATTTCTCCAGTTGCCACGAACGAAGGAGTGGGCAAAGTGCCACCAGCCAACAGGCTCGGTGTGGACAACACTACTGATATTTCCAATGACCCTGTCTTCGACAATGAGCTTTCTGAGGAGTACGTTGTGATTGGTATAGCGCAGGACATGGCCGATGGAAAATACATTGGTGCTCATTGTAGGTTTGAGAGCTCGATACATTGTGAGGCAAGAATTGAGTGATGTCGACAATGGCTTTTCACACATGATGTGGAGGTTTAGAGGAGCCAGGCCGATAACAACAGCCTCGTGCATGGCATCTTGCACGCAGACAAAGGCCCCGTCCGCACCAGGGGGGACATTTTCTTCACCAGCTTGCACACGCTTGCGGCGAGCCATTTCATATTCGACGTATTCGTTCCAGGTAGAGAATGACTGTCCCTCTTTGGGCTCGTCGTCTTGCCAAACAAATTGTCTGCCTAGATTCTCGCGGCTAAACTTCAAGGGCTCGGCGACGGCACTCACTACGCCATTGGTGAGCTTGTGGATGATGCTAGCATAGCCAAATCCTCGGGAGCCGGCGCCGATGATGACGAAACGAGGGGAGCTCTCCGTCTTGTCATTCTTGATGGATTCGCAGGTCTCACTCTTTGGCTCGACAACCCTGTAAGCAGTGCTTTTGATTCCCTTGGTATTGCCAAAAATGCCGTTTTCCTTGATGGAAGAAGTCCGCTCAGCGAGTTTGGCAATCGCGTCCTTGATGGTCATGATGCTTGGTTGAAGCCACTCGAGTTTGTTGATCTAGGTTTGGATTGTAAACTATTACGCTAGGTTGGCCTGGGAGAAGGGTCGTGGTTATATGCTGCATTCAACTCTTGGCACAGACAGCACAGTCGCCGTCCCTGCCAGGGTTGCGTGGTTCCCGAGACCGGCATGATAGTCGTTCGGCGGCTGTAATTTGTATGTAATAGTTCGAAAGTAGTGCCACCACGACGTATTTCGTTTAGTGCTAATACGGCAAAGAGGAATCAGGCTGGCGACTCTCTCCACAGAGGCGAGGATGGTTCGTCAAGGAGCTGCCTTAACGGATGCAGCTATTAGCGGGCGAGGCCAATGAGAAGGTCACTATTGGGAATACCAAGTTGCCTCGCCCACGGCAACAGTGGGTTTTCAGGGCCGCTACTTGAAGTTCAGGCACTACCCACACCGGTGTAACCCTGTAGCTTCAGGCTAACGACAAGTTGGTGCCAACTGAAGCTGGCCGCCACTGGGCTCCGAGCGCCCCAGAAATGGCGCCTCACCGCCCAGTGCATGCCCACTCAACCAATTTTCAATTGCCATGTCCTTTGCCTTAAATGAAAATAGTAGTGACTCTGCAGGCGGGTTTCAATATACCAGACACCATGACAGGCTTCCCATCCATAAATTGGTCATCCTGATCCCCGCATGTAAGTCTCTTATTGGCCCGGCCCCTGTCCTCAAGTACCGAGATACACTATCCGTGGGCCAGTCATTGACGCAGCATCAATAACCGCAGGAATCAGATTTTCATCCTTTCTTACTATTACTCATCTCTTTTCATACCATGCCTCCGAAATCTGGTCCTTCCAAGGGCAATCCCCGAGGTGGCGTCACTGATGATCCTCTAGTATGGATTGACTGTGAGGTAATTCTACATACCTATACTTCTTTATACATGTATCTACTAGATTTCTAACAATTGCTTCTACAGATGACTGGTTTGAATGTTGATACAGAGGAAATAATTGAAATTTATTGCATTATTACAACCGGCAATATGGAGCTGCTCGACGAAGAAGGCTTCCATGCGGTCATCCATTTCCCAGAGTCACGCATGAATCAGATGGATGACTGGTGTACAAAGACACACGCCGGATCAGGGTTAACTGCTGCTGTTCTTGCATCGACGCTAACTGCGCAGGATGCAGCTGATGGTTTGTACGAGTACATCACGAAATTCGTCCCTGAAAGGAAAAAAGCTCTGTTAGCTGGAAACAGTGTATATGCAGACAGGGGATTCCTGCGCCAAGAACCATACACCAAGGTCATTAAGCACTTACACCATCGTATTCTCGATGTCAGTGCTATCAAAGAAGCTGCCCGGCGATGGTGCAGCCCAGAGATCCTGGCCAACGTTCCCGTAAAAAAGGCCAAGCACAAGGCTAGAGATGACATTTTGGAGAGTATAGAAGAGGCCAAATACTATCGAAACGTCATCTTCAAGAGAGAGGAGCAGCCGTCTTTGACCATAAAACAGGAATAGAATTACATCAGATATGCCAGTATATCTGCTTGATAGCATCAACAAATGTCCCATGGTACAGCATAGTTTATGAGTTGCAGCCGCGTAATTATACAACTGGGCCGCCGGCTGTTTGACCATCAACAAATGCATCGCTTCAGATGCCGCAATTATTCTTTTCATTTCCTAGATTATTACAGCACTGTCTTACCAGCAGCAACGGCACGTGCACTGTGGCGGTGTACCAATAACCCTAGCAACGACACAGTGCGGATCTTGAGCTTCACCGCACCGTCAATGAGCAGTTGCCCCTCCTTCATCCCAACCCCACCATTGGATGATTGACAACGCAGCTAATGACAGCTTCCCACCTCTCCGTCGCCTCGTTTCTCTCAATCAATCGCTCCGGATTTTCTTTCAAGTTTGCTTCTTAACAATTCGAACTTTCAAAAGAAGCTTTTACAGCTCAACCGTGCGCCTCCTTTTTGCTTTTTTGGGCTACTCAACAACGCTACGCCATCATGGACGTCAAGACTGTTGAGTTTCAGCCTTTCCAGGACCAGAAGCCTGGCACGTAAGTGGCTTGCACCCAACTCTCTCGCAGATTAGAAGCTGGGTGTTCCAACACACTGACACATATGCAGCTCAGGTCTTCGCAAGAAGGTTACCGTCTTCCAGCAGCCTCACTACAGCGAAGCTTTCGTTGCTAGCATTCTCCTCTCCATCCCCGAGGGCGTTGAGGGTAGGACGAGAGCTCCGTAAAGACTGCTACTAAGTGGCGCTAATAAACTCTCTAGGATCATTCCTTGTGATTGGTGGTGATGGACGCTACTGGAACCCTGAAGTTATCCAGCTGATTGCCAAAATTGGTGCTGGCTACGGTGTCAAGAAGCTCCTCATCGGCCAGAATGGTATCCTGTCCACTCCTGCTGCCAGTCACGTCATCCGTCTTCGCAAGGCCACTGGCGGTATTCTTCTTACTGCCAGCCACAACCCAGGTGGTAAGTAGATCTATCTCTCACTTACATCATGGCTTTGCTAATAATCACATCTACAGGCCCCAAGAACGATTTCGGTATCAAGTACAATCTGGCCAACGGTGGTCCCGCCCCCGAATCCGTGACAAACAAGATCTTTGAGACCTCCAAGACTTTGACTTCCTACAAACTAGCCGACATCCCCAATGTCGACATTACTACTATTGGCACCAAGACCTACGGAGCACTTGAGGTCGAGGTCATTGACAGCACCTCCGACTACACCGCCATGCTCAAGGACATCTTCGACTTTGACACCATCAAGAAGTTCTTTGCTTCGCACCCTGATTTCAAGGTTCTCTTCGACGGTCTCCACGGTGTTACCGGTCCCTACGGAAAGGCCATCTTCGAGCAGGAGCTTGGTCTTACCGGTGCTACCCAGAACTGCATTCCCAGTCCTGATTTCAATGGCGGCCACCCGGATCCCAACTTGACATATGCGCACTCCCTCGTTGAGGTCGTCGACAAGCACAGCATCCCCTTTGGAGCCGCTTCGGACGGTGACGGTGACCGTAACATGATTTATGGTGCCAATGCCTTTGTCTCGCCGGGTGACTCTCTTGCCATTATCGCTCACCACGCCAAGCTCATTCCTTACTTCCAGAAGAACGGTGTCAATGGCCTTGCTCGCTCCATGCCCACTTCTGGTGCTGTTGACCTGGTCGCCAAGGCTCAAGGCTTGGACTGCTACGAAGTCCCCACTGGATGGAAATTCTTCTGTGCCCTCTTTGATGCCAAGAAGCTGTCGATTTGTGGTGAGGAGAGTTTCGGCACCGGCAGTGACCACATCCGTGAGAAGGACGGTCTCTGGGCTGTCGTGGCTTGGCTCAACATTATTGCCGCTCTCGGTGTTCAGAACCCGGGCTCTACTCCCTCCATTAAGCAGATACAAAAGGACTTCTGGACGCAATATGGCCGTACATTCTTCACTCGCTACGATTACGAGGACGTTGACTCTGAAGGCGCAAACAAGGTTGTCGGCGAGCTTCAGGCTCTTGTTGCAAACCCCAACGTTGTCGGTAGCAAGATTGGCGGTAAGTTATCAATTTACTTAAAAAAGAAAAGCGACATTTGAAATTTGAAATAAAAAAATTTGAAGAGCTAACTTCTGTAAATATAGAGCGCACAGTGACCGCCGCCGGCAATTTCTCCTATACTGATCTGGACGGCTCCGTTTCGTCTAACCAGGGACTGTACGCTTGCTTCTCCTCGGGCAGCCGCATTGTTGTCCGCCTCTCGGGCACTGGCTCGTCTGGCGCCACCATTCGCTTGTACATTGAGCAGCACAGCAGTAACCCCGCCACGTATGGCCTGGACGCTCAGGAGTTCCTCAAGGCCGAGGTCAAGTTTGCGACGGAGCTTCTCAAGTTCAAGGAGCATGTTGGTCGTGACGAGCCTGACGTCCGCACCTAAATTGTATCCATGCGAGGAAATGATGAGTCGAGAATAAACTTTGACTTGGGGTGTATATTTGGGTGAGACCTATATTTATGAGCAATGTGCATTTATAGCAATGAATTGAAGACAGAGTATATCAATATATATGTAATAAGTCGCAATATAAAAGTAATATGTTTCAACTGTTTGTATAGATGGGATTTTTTATTCAGTTATATATGTCAAGATGTATTAAAAAAAAAAATGAGGTGAATGGCCAACGCTAAGTCATAACATGGGGTATAAATTTTCGTGAAATCGTCGCTTGCCGCCGCCCTAGCTATATACATCGTGAGAAAACAATGAAATGGATTATCCAAATTGAAGCCGATCCCCCATTTTTAGTATGCCGAAATCTCATGCAGAAATGACGATGTTATGGTGTTATGATGTGTTTAAGGTGGTTGGTGGTGGCGTAAAGTGTATTCACCTTACATGGAGTGGCGCTTCATTGCTCGAAATGATTCATCGAATAGATGCTTCAAGGTGCGAGCATCTAAGACTGTGTCAGCAATTGCGTTCTGATGCAAGTGGTTGGTACAAAATCTCAACATACCATCCTTGTGCCTAAAATTGATCTCAAAATGCCTTGCATCATGTTTGGCAGTTAGATATCGGTCGCCAAATGTGTACAGCGTCGTGTCGTAAATGATGAGCTTGTTGTCACCGACATATTCCATATGTGGCCGTGCTTTTCTATTTGTGACTGGGAAGATGAAAACATCAGTAAATACTGAAACCCAGAAAAGTTTGCAAAAGTTAAATTTGTCTTACAGAATATTGTCCAGGCCGGCGTATACGCCGGGAGCCGTTCCCCAGCTGCGACGCAGGCATAGAGTCGTTTTGTGCCTGTGAGATGGTCTCGGTAGATAGCGAGCTTGTGCCGTACTCCACCATCTTTAATATCTCTGTAAATACGGAGTAAAGTTAGCATTGAACGGGGCCAGAGGTTGCTGCAAATTGAGGGCTCACTGCTTACTTCTCCCATATGCGCTCATCATCTCGGAAGACAGCTTCGTCGTTGCTTATCGGCTGTGGCCTGAGACTGGTCTGTGCTTTGAGCGAGAGTAGAGTGCAATGAATTACGACAAGTTCTGCGAGACGTTAGTGCATGACTTCCTTTCAATTTTAGATATGGGCATTGGGGGTTGAATACCTTCAAAGATCTTGAAATGCAAGACAGCCCAATGAACAAAAGTCCCTTGTCGGACGCTCCACCTGCTGAGGTGCAGCTTGGTGTCTGAGCGCATGATGCGGAGCTCGTGGAGTGGTCTACACTCATAGTACGGAATATTGTCAACCGCGGTACGGAGAAGTACATATGGTAGCTTGTCGTTGTAGTTTGTGTAAACAGAAAAGGATAACTCTTCATTGCGAAAACTCCTAAGAAATTAGAGTTATTCGGTGAATAAAATGGCATACCGGCCTTCAATGGCATACCTTCGAAAAAGTAACTTTGACTTTTCTGGAATTCCTATCGCATCCCAGTAGAGATATGGTCCAAAGGACTCTGATCTGCATAATTGGAATGAATCAATGAGCAAGGGGAAAGGGGAAAGGCAGCCAAAGATGAACTCACCGTCCTTCTTTTCCGAACAAAGTCCAAAACGGCGGCGTGCGGTCAACAGCTTCTTCCGCCCAGTGCTTAATTTGTGCCTGTTGAGAGAATAGTAAATACTTGGTGTTGATATCATGGAATTGGGCAGCCTACTTTAGATCGGGAGCGTGCGGCAGGCAACTGGTTAAAGGGAAAGAAGACAGTAGTAAACTCTGTTGGTATATCTTTGAATAGACCGGGAGTGAGTAGGCACGTTACAAGTGAGTGATTTGGCTCCATTGGGGTGATCTCACCTTGTCCATTCTCTTCTCTCAGATCCATTATTACCAAACGCAATCTCTCGGCCTTTTTCCAGTCAAACTCGTGGGATCTTGACAAGGTTTTAAGTTAGCAACGACGATACGATGAAAGGAGCTGGCAGCAATCCTGAATCAACATACTCCGTGATGCCCTCGGAAAGGATGTCAAAGAATTTAGCGTAATAGCTGAAACGTTTTTCCAACTCAAACTTTCTCCCACTCCCGTTAAACATGACATCGTATAGGTAGTCCCAGCGCTCGTCAGTGAAACGGCCGCGGCCGTTGCAGAGAACCTGAATATCGTCTAGCGACTTGGATACAGAGGGCAGGGCCATGTCGATGTGGTTGAGAAAGGCGTGAATAGATGCGGTGTGTAGGGGGAAAAGATCTGCAAAACTGAGCATGGCACGGCGGGTTGAGTCGATCTCGTTGCGGACGTCATTAAGCTCCTTCTGCGCTTCTTGAGACAGGACCCGCCGCAGGTGTGAAAGCCGGTCCATGACAGTAGCGCACTTCTCCGATTCCCAAAAGAGGGCATTGAGGAGGGCAGTGTCAATGCCATTGGCAGAGCGGATGCCGGCGGGCATCTTGATGCGAATTCTCATGCGATGGCGACGCGCACTCAATTGATCTGACGGGACGGTGTCCTGTGATCGTGTCTTGTCGTTGATTGGCCAATTTGGCCGGGGCCAGGATTCCCTCTTGCTGTATTTCGTTGAATTTTTATTTTATTTTTTACTTCCAATTTTCAAGCAAGTTATAGTATTATCCAGCAAGGCATGACACTGTAGAGTCTGAATGTATCACCACTGGAATCCGCGTTGTGCAAGAGCTGTCGCCAAAGTCGTCGAATCTTTAAAGTGTGGAGGCGGAGATCCAAGACGTTGGAACACAAATGGCTACCCGGTTTTTGTGTGCCAAGGCGGGCGGCAGATTGACGACAGAAGAGCTGAGAATTCCGCAGACTCGGATTCCAAGCAAGTTATCTGGTCACCAGAGAGCAATGGCCTCTTTGGGGGATGTAAGAAAACGAAGAAAAGGAACGAGACGAAAACTTGACACCAGGGCTGAGACAGAAAAATATACCCTGGTAGCGGTAGTTGGAGAGAAGAGGCAGGCTAGCGCAAGTGGCAGGTGCGACACGGGCTCGCCGCACAAATAGCGTTTGTGTTGTTAATGTTGACAAAGGAGAAACAAAAAGAGAAGCGAAAGTTGACCACAGGAAGCAATACGGCAAGTGTTTAGACGAGTGATGAAGAGAAAGGAGTGGAAGGGGAGAAAGAGAAGAAAGGAAGGGGAAAGAATGAAATACACGAATGGTGCGTAATCTTCTTCAATGTCAGTCAATTATTAGCCCCCATCTGCAATTGGAGGGGAGGGGCATGGAGCAGTCAGTGTACACTACCACATACATTGTATCTGAATGCAAGGCCAACAAGCAAAATGGGGTACCACACCGCCAACTTTCTTATTAGCGCGCTCCCAGAGATGAACGACGATTCGATAGACTCGGTTTGTGTAAACGATGGCTTTTTTTGCGTGGAGGAGGGGTCCCGGCGTATGTATGATGCGCTGTGTGTGGCGTTTTCGAGATGCTCTGCCAGCAAATAGCTGCCGATGATCAAGGTGATAGTTGGGCGGTAGTCAAGATGGGTTGTACTACCTGGGCGCTGGAGCTTTCCTCTATACGTTCCCAACTTTTTTTTTAAAAAAAAAAATCCTTCTTCGTTTTTTTTGGCGCTGGAGGGCCAACTTATTCGTTTGCGAACCAATTGATGGGCGGGACCCTCTGGCGCCAACCTGCAGGATTGATTGTCGTTGCAGGCGTGGCAAGCGGGGCAGGTGATTTGATATTGATTCCCGTCAGATACCCAATTACTTTTGTGAAAGGTGTAAATAGGCTCAATCTGATGATGATTCTCATTAGATCGGCTTATTCGAAGCTATCCTTAAATAATGTTCGTCTTGGGAGGCCTATAAGGATACCTAGTACTTTGGCACATCCCGCAAGCCGGGGTAGGCAAGGTCCAGAACTCGCGCCACCACACGCGCAACATAATAAACCCTGCCCCAAACCCGCCAGAGCCACAATGGTTTAGTTAAACCAGGCTCGCGATCTTGGTCCGTCGCATGGTACGTGAAATTGTCTGGTATCCTTCTAAATGTATTCTTTGTCGGCACTATGGAATTAAAGCATATCGATTTATAAAACATTTTTACCCAAAACCTCTTTCACCTTCCGTTTCTTTCATCATTAGATAGAGAGTCATCTCAGCTAACCAGTATCAACGCATTCTCACACCTCGGGAAATGAAGGTGAGGTAAACGCCGAATGTATAATTGTCTCACGCACGACACATGGTCTGTCATGCGTGATGGAGGTGGAGAAGTGAGCCCCCGAACGGCGGCGGAAAGATGGCTCACTGGCACGGCGCGAGGCCGAGGCCACAAAAAAAGTAGATCAAGAAAGTCAAAGTGCCGGAGAATACTCAATGCAGCAGACTGGCATGGATATTATTAATGTTTGGCGTTCCTTCTTACTCCCCTGTCCATTGCATATCGCAATACTTTCACAAAAAAGGTCCCGTCGTCTACGATGCTGCCAGATTGGTGGTGCAGTGGGCTCATGCATGGAGAAAAGGCGTCCAGCGGCCCCAAGAAGGCGTACCATGCAAAATAGTTTCAACAATATCTTAAAATGCCCCCTTTCTTCACCCTACTGAGTTGACATTTGGTGATGAGATGGCTCTCATGCTACATCGGATTAAAAACAAAAATGATAATAATAAAGGATTATGCACATGAGCTTCGCTATGCCGGATCAGGCGCGGGTAGATCGCCCCAGCCACAAGTAGCTCCCGCGCGGCGCACAGCCCCAGAGCCTTGTGTGGCTATGCACACTCAAGGCTGACACCAAGCAAAATGTCGAACTGCGCCGTCAGCAAACCCATAAACGGCGGCAATACAGAAATGCTGACATTGAGAAGAAAGATATCGCCGTATGCTCACTAGCTTCATCAGGGTTTTTTTCAAACTTGCCAACCTTTATTCCGCGGGCAAGTGATCATTCTCTCTATTCCAACCACCTCTCCTGCTGTTGTGTACATGCCCATCCAATGTGGTTTGGCCGCTGCAAAAGTGGCCAAGCGGTTGCAAGAAGGTCGAGATTGGCCGTACCAATCTGTCGGGACGACTCGAGACATGTACCGCTTGCCCTAGTCTACCTATAAGAAAAATAAATTCTGCACATTAAGGATAGAGATGATAACTAGGTGGGGTGAAGGTATCCCTTCTCGCACCCAGCACGGTTTCGCTGTAAGCGCCCGCCTCAAGGACGTCGCAGCCGCCCGTTCACCCGTTGGGAGGATCCGCCAGGCCAATCTATTCTAGTTGATTTTTCCCCTCGCATTAGTACGGCAGTTTTCAATTTTTATTTTTATTTCTCGCCACCCGGCCGAACCCTCTTTTATGCATCGTGGAGGCGTATATGACCCAACGGGGCAAGCGAACTGGGGATCTGCATTGGTGGCGAGGCTGCCAAGGAACAGTTCGTCATGTCGGCTTGAGCCTGAAATAATATGTGATATTATTAGCTATGTCATTCATCCGAATGCAGAGGGCATAATGGCACTAAAATAGCTACACATGTACTCAAAGAGTCATATTTCTGGATGCAAAGCTTGAACGACAACCAGCGGTTCACAGTTTTATATCTACCTCTATACAACATTCCGATTGGCTTCGGTTGTCAACCATCACACTTGATGCTGCAAGTCCATGGCAGAAATATTTTGCAATTTTTAATTCATAGTCTCATTGCATTATTATAGTGATTGGTCTATGACAGACCATCTGTCACAACATAAAAGCTGAGAGACCTTGTCCGTTTGGTTCCAGCCGGTACCATAAAATAAAAAGCAACCAAAAAATACACATCCCATTCCGTTGCAGTCATACACCACCCTTCCCAGAGACAAAGGAAATTAAGAGAAAACCGACGTGGCTAGAGAATACAAGGGGCTTATAAAATTTAAGAGGACTGTGATATGTTAGCTTCCGTTCATTCCATCTCGTACTGGGGTCATTGACAGAGGGATAGACACGTACGTTGTATGCAGCCTTCTCATCCTCGTAGCGCTTCTTGTCGGTAGCAGCCTTGGCCTCATAAGGGGCACGCTGCTTGTCGGAGAGAGCCTTCCAGCGCTCACCAAGGATCTTGCCGACCTGTCCGAAAGACACGCCGGGGTTTTCCTCACGGACGTTCTCACGCTGCTCATTGGCGAAGAACATGTAGGCAGACAGACCACGCTTGGGGGCGTTGGGGTCTGGGACAGTTAGCTTCAGTTGGACAATGGCAATTAGCGGCAAGACTCGACTTACCCTTCTTGGCGCGCTTGGTCTTTTCAACGCGGGATCCACGCTTGGGGGGGGCAGCAGCAGCTTTGGGCATTTTGATGGTCTGCAGAGTTTGTTAGAATGAAAGAATGGAAATGATGTTGTCTTTTTGATGAAGAGAATAGGAGTACGGATCATGCAAACGAGCAAGGGAAATCGGCTATGCTGACAAACGATGCTTGACGGTTGCCAGCTGGCAAAATTTGCAACGCGCATCAAGGGGGGGGGGGGGCTGATGCGTGGTGCGTGATGAGCCAGTTTCCCAGGCCATCGCCCGTATTAAAAGTGATCACAGTTTCTTGCAAGGGATGAGAATTGACAAAACGCTGTCGCCAGCGCAGAGTAACTGGGGGGACGCATTCGCGCGGTCGAACGCGTAAGAAATAAAGAAAGAGGTTCGATGGCCGAAGTAAGAGTGAGTGCATTGAGGAAGGATACGTACTGTTGAGGGGGGGGGGTTTTTTTTTGAGGAAAAAAAATTAGATGGTGAAATGCGTGATAATTGCACTGGCAAATCGCGTGTTAGTGACGACGTTGTAGATATACGGACGCTAGGCGATTTGCCATGTAAGAGGCGCAGGTGTAAGTTGAGGCAATAGACGACTGCGACCGACAAGTTCAAGGGCAGGCGATGAAGACCAAGCAGCAAGTCTGTTTTGATGAAAAACGAGGCGACGAGCATGCAAAAAAATCGTAGCGTGCGCAGGAAAATCGCGGTGCAGTCAATGAACAAATGTTGCCGTGGCTGGAGACCTGGCTCTTGGGCGCGCGCATATGGTACGCAGATGGGACTCACCAAAATAAGTGCAGCGTTATGTGTTGCGAAGTTACGCGGGGAGTAGATTTGTATGGGAGATTTGTATGGGAGAAAGAGAGGAAGTGGGAGAGAGGGCTGCGCAGCCTTTTTACTATGGGGGAGTGATTGAGCGCGAGGGAACGCGGCGCGGCGGGCGAGCCTGGCTGGGGGTGGGCAATTTGGGGGGGGATTTTGGAGGGAGGGAAGAGGGGGAGCGCTGCCACGCTGCAGTCTGGGCTGGCGGCACCAAGGCAAGCTAGCAACCCAGTTACTAGTCTCGGTAGTACTGGTACAAGTACTGGCACCAGTTAGTACAGGTACCTTCCTCTATTACGCCCCAGCACCACACACCACGCCACAGCAACCGGGTGCGCTCACACACGCTCACTTGCATGCACTTGCACACAAACACACACACACACAACACACACGCACGCCTTTTGCTTGTTCCATTACACACCCCCTTTGAGCTTGTAATAATTGCATACTGGTTTTTTTTTTGTCATGGATTGACTGAGAGGTAACTGAAGTCATGTTTTATGTCTAACAAGAAATTTACATGGGTACCGGTACTGGCGGTACCAATATGTTGTTCCTCCCCTCCTTCCTTGTGACTTCTGCCTGCCAGCTGTCGGCCAGCTGCCACGCCTGCCGGTCCTGCCCCTGCAAACGAAAATACATCACTCTCAGCCCGTTCCCGATACAAGTAAACGGTTCACTCTTGCTTGCTTTGGACTTTGACTCTATTATGCTCCTTCCTGTACAAATGAAAATTAATAATTTCTTGCACAATGTTACATTAGCACTTATTCTACTGTGCAAACATATTCACGACAAAGAAATAGTAGCCAAAAATACACAATTGTCTGCGGCGCAATGAGCATGCCTTGCGATATACTGCCTGAAAACAGGGGCACACCACACACAACTCACACACCACATGCCATCCCTCTACAGTCTGCACCAAGCACGAGAAACCCAGCCAAAAATTGATCACTGGATCCCTTCTCTAACCAGACTACTCCGTAAACGGGTACCTGCTCCTGCTCCTAAAATGCCGCAGCCCACTAGGTACCATTTTGGCTTGCAAACACACGCGCTTGGACGGTCTCGCCCCGGCATTTTGTGTGGTACTGTATCGGTACATTGACCACGCCGCCCTCCGCTCCTAAAGTACTGTACAAGCTTGGGGTAGCTCCCAGCTCCCTGCTTATTTCGCACAGTGTACTTGCGCCCCTCAGCCATTTTTGCTGGCCACTCACCAAGCAGCCTGGGTACCACGCAGAATGGGTCGTCATGCCACCCTTTCCTGCTAGCTGTTCCAGTTCCAGCTGCCTCCGCGCCGCAGCTTAGTTGCCTCTGACTGTCCCCCACCACTGCACCCTGGTCCTGAGACTCGGCAGACTCGTCTTTCTGCGTCGTCGGCATCAAGTCAGAGGAGTGTCGCGGGCATAGTTTTAACTATATAGCTGGAAATGCTTTCTGGGGGGCCTTGTTGCTCTCTTTTACTTTAAATTGGTCCTGAGAGCTTGCAAAATCATTGCGCAGAGCGCCAGTCTCCACGCCACTTGCATCGCGTTGTAGCAAACCCGCCCGTTTTGATATAAACCCTCTTGCATCTCGCCTGTGCAACCAGATTTATTCTCTTGCTGTGCAAGTACTCACTGCGGCAACTTGGAACTAGACAATAAGTTGCACCTGCTCGTACAGACAGCCAGTTGCTGGCAGAACATACATAGTTGCAATGCAGCCGTTGCCATCGATAAAATCCATCTCATCAGTGCAGCCCAACAATAGCTCATGGGGGTTTTTGGTATTTCCCATCTTGCGTTGCAACAACGAATATGATGCCAACCTGCCGTCCCAGCCACTGCCTGTCTCTCGCTTGAAGATGCCTTACTACGAGTTGTTTGGCGGATTGTGTACCGGCACGCCGCTAGCCCTGCTATTGACTGGTCGCTGTCGCAGCATTCGTGTGGTGGCTAGCTGAGTTGCGACTTATACATGAGGGTAATGGCATGCGAATCAACAGCATGTTCACCAAGCTATACGTGTAAATATTACATATCTGTGGTGCATTCCTATCACGGCGTAATAAAAGGCAAGCCGATTGAAAAATATATGTCCGAAATTCTTAGAGAACAAAGAATAATAGCGGTTTTGCCTGTGTTACAGTCGACTCGAAGGATGTGCAAGGCAAGAGCAACTCGTTGTGCCTCAAAGGGGCGTCGAGGCCAAACTTCCTTCGTTAGGCAGTCATTGCCAGATGCACCCCTCTGCTAGGTCCTCGCTTATTATTGCTGGTGTTTTACATGGCATTATTAGAACTATTGCCGTTTGGTATGTATGTATCACCCTCCAGTTCACAAGACAGCCCAGCGGCATTTCTCAATGCGACAAATGCTACCTACCGAGGTATGGGAGCCCCTATCAAGCTCCTCGCAGAGCGTAGTGATACAGCACCAAGGATGGGGCTCCTGCCAGGACTCCTTTATTTATATACCTTACCGAATAGAGAGACTAACTTGGCCAGAGATGGCTTTTGAAGCTATACCATCACGGTTCGCGATGCTGTGCCGCAAAGTACCCAGTAATGAAGCCAATGGCTGTGGGGCTGATGGCCCAGCTGGTAGTGTTGACTACTAGCAGAAACCACCAGTAAGTTATTTCGATTGTGCAGGGAGCAGCCAGAGTATCCCACATCTGCGTGGCACTAGGTAGTCTCTCCTCTCAAAAGTCACAGGCAAGGAAGAAAAAAAAGCAAGCTAGAGCACAGGAGGGGCGGGGTACTTGCCCACTCGCATTCCCCAAAGTATCGTCATACGAATTTTCAAAGTACAGGTACATCAGCCTTTGGTACCTAGCCTTTTCCGTACCCTTTGGTACGCCACTCCCCGTCCTGACCCTTGTTTTTTTGCAATAGTCTCTGCCTTTCATCCCCGTAGCACGCCAAACTCAGACAGGAGCACCAAAACAAGACTGCCAGATCACTCGCGCCCAGCCCGCCCTTTTTAAAGGTCCGCGTCGCCCGCTTGCTGCCACAGTATTCTGGCCTGTTAGGAAAGGTACGGTTTGGCCGCGATTCGCTGGGAGTAAATGGTCCATCTTGCTGTGCCCTGTACTAGACTTTACTCGAGACGTGATGAAGCTCTGATGGAACTTGGTGGCATGTACACCAATTGCACCCTTGGGTTGTCGTAATGCAAAGTCCAATTGTGTGTGTGTATTGTGATTTACAACGTTGTAAAGGAATATAGGTGCTTTCGCCCAGCAACCTACCTACGTGACGACTTGTGTTGAAGTGCGTGATACTATGGGCTCCGCGCGGTGTAGCGGCGTAGCCCAACCACAGCTGGTTTTACATTGTTGGCAAAGGCCGCAAGGGTCACACTGAGTACGGAATACGGATTACTCTCGATATTATTGACGAAGAAGGTTTCTCTTTGTTTGCTAGTATGACATGGTAACAAAGGCGTAGGGCATCATGGCGTGTCACTGATGGCAATGGGCAGTTTGCCCGTCAAGCAATTCAACCCAGTATCAAACCATGCCCGCCAGAAATGCGCCTGGTGATTGTCAGCGGGCTCAATGTGTCCGAAAGGCTGGCGGAAACCTGAGCCCTTTGCAGGGTGAAAAGGGTACATGGCCGCGACTTTGGGCGGGTACGCGACACACCAATTCCTGCAGAGCATCTCTGTGCGTGGGAGCTCACACGCCAGCTAATACTGTGTTGGTACTTTGCCCCCTCTGCCCACTAATAAGGATCCTCTGCACCTGATTTAAATGGGCTTGTTGCCACACTGTAGCGGTCTCTCAGCATAAGTATGTAAGTGGTTGGAGATTACCGACTTATTATTAGCAAGGGGTGCCAGGAAGGCAAGAAGGGTAGTCCCAGCAGTCCCCCGCCTAATGCGGATGAGGGTTGACCTTGTTCTGTGCCTTTTATTCAACTTTTCATTTTATTAACCGAATTCCTTTTTCTTTTTTTTTTTTTGGAATTTTATGGATAGTTTGATTGTGGGCTGATGCTCCATCTTTAAATCCACCACACAATTCGGCCTTCGTTGCTCTTTATTTGCTCAAGACTGGAACCAAGAAAATGTAGCTGTACCAGGCTTTGGCTCCACCGCAACAGGCTTCGGGCACGAAAGATTCACAAGCCACTTTACATGCCTACATTATTAGTTGGTGATTTTGAAGCGAGTCGTTGAGGCTCTTTTTGCTAAGTAGCTGCATATTTGTATTGCGCAGTCACCTGCCAATTTACTCGCTCTTGGCGTATAGTTACATTTTGGGGGGCATACCAAGTACACTGGCCGTTGGAAGCTATGCACGCAGCAATGCCGCGAGCTCTGGTAGTTTACTCTTATGCGATGATTTGAATGTGCAGTGTTGTAGGATGGTGTTTCGCGATATAGCTGTAGCTTTGATTTTTAGCATTGATTTTGTCATTTCTGAATTGCGCGTGTTGAGCCCGCTCTACTGGTTTCTGTGGGAATTGCAATGGCTCGGCGCAGGCGTGTCCTGCGCAGCTTGGCCGTTGCATTGTCATTGTTCGTCTTCATCCCGCGTACATGGAATTCTGCCAAACTGTCACGCGTTGTGGGGGCCACAATTCGCAAGATGCCTACCCTGTACAAAATATTTTTTAGATAATCGTACAGGTGTTGGGCTTGATCTGGCTTTACTGTGATTTGTATGTCGGAATTGTATCTGATTTCACTGCAGCTGTTACTGGGACTGCCCTTACTCGATGTGGCTGACGTTGTGTTGCAGCGGCCATGCTTCGTGGCCGTTCTGACCCGATCAACGTCCACTTACAACTCCAACGTATCCAACACAAGGAGAATAGCCCAAAACACAATAACTATGTCGATGGGTTATGTAGTGCAAAGGATGACAGATCAAGCGACGGCAAAAAAAAAAAACCCCCCCAGAGAAACCAATCAAGTCAATCATTAGAATTTCATTATTCATGCAGGATATACAAAACTAGTCATCATCCTCCGGATCCAACACCATGTCGCGTAGCGCCGCATCTGACGCCCAGTCGACACCACTCCCTGCCACGATTCCGCTCGCCGCGCCCTTGACGGCCCGCCACTTGCGCTTCTCGTCGCGCACCCTCTGCGCCTCGTCCCCCCCATCCCAGTCCACAGCCTTGCGCTCCTTGAGCTGGCCGGCCAGATCCAGAAGCTTGCTTGTGAGGTTGACATTACGGCGGCACACACGCATTGTCTCAGCTTGCACGTCGGTCAGCGCGTGCCGTACTTTTTGCATCTGGTCGGCAGATTTGGCGACAGCGACAGCGGCATCGTCGCGGGTTGTGACATAAGGAAGCAAGTCTCTGCATAATTTTAAGTCAGTTTCTCAATAATTCCACACACGAGAAGGCAGAGGGAAATGGCAAACACAGCGCACCTCTCTATGGGAGACGCGTTTGTACCGCTATGAACAGCCTTCAAGATGGGATTTGCAATCACGATAAGCTCCACGGCATCGCTCCGTAGTTTATATTTAGATTTAGCAAGCAGTAGGGCCTCCTGTGCCAAGGCGAGAGCCGCTGGCGAGTCTTCGTGACTAGGATCTGTGCATTTCATTAGCATTGAAGTGAGGTTTCGTAATGGGATGCCCAAGGGACCCAACAGGGAGGGGTCCATACTCGACTCATATGATGTCTGAGCTTTTAGAATGGCAATCTCGAGTTGTATCTGTTGCAGCTTATCATACAGTTCGAGGACCTGCCTTTCATCCGCAGACAAGGGAAGCTGTTGCTCATATGAGCTCTCCGTTGTGTCTTCCATTGGCTCATCCTCACTCATGATGCGCGACTGTCTGGCTATAAGAGCAAAGTGAGCATTAGAGTCATGAGTAACAGCTCCAGTATCTATATCCGAGGAATAAAACACCGCCGATATATGAGAGTCTTTATTGCCCCTACGAATGAATGAATGAGTGATTGAGTAAGCCTATTGTTCCGGAAGTATCTTGAGACGCGCCAGTAACGCGCCACCTTAAGCCTCAGCCACAGTGGCTGGCTGCCCCAAGTAAATTTACTGCCTATCAAGTCAGTGGCAAGCTTCAACTTCTTAGGCCGTGCAGGCACATTGGCACAGTCAGCAAGTCACAGGGCTGTATGCACAGCACGCTAATAACAGTGCCAAACCCACTGGTGCTGCTTCTCGCTCACGAGCACCCGCCAAGTCCTCCGCACAGCAAGTACCCCAATTGCTGCCTCCACAGCCGCAATTGTACCTTGACTCAAGAGCTGCCTGACCTGAGTTAGCGTCGTTGATAGGCCAGCCGGTACCTATCATCTGCCTGTTTTGATTTCGACTACTTCCCATCTTGGTTCGCCTTTAATCTTCTTCCCCGTACCTTGCATAGTTTTTTCTTTTCTTCGAGAATTACCTTGCTTTGTAAGGGAAGCGATCAACTGCTTTTCGGCGTCCACCTTTCTGCAGAATCGACTCGCTCGGACTGACTACGCCTCGTCCACCCCAGGTCCCTCATGGCGAATGACTCGAGATGGCAACACAGGTGTTGATTGCCCATACGGGCCAGCGCCTGGAGGTTGATACCTCGCGCTTTTCAACGTATGTAGCAGCGGGATACATGGAAACCTGGAAACCTGGATACCTGGATATGGGGAAAGGTCCAGAAACACACGAGAGGCTGCTTGCTGATCCTCGTACAGGCTGGAAGATCTGAAGGCCTGGGTTGCCCGCAATAGCTCCGTGTCGCTGCAGCACATGGTAGCACTAACGCCCCAAGGTAGAAGTGTCAAGTTTGCGAGCATGCATGCTGAGGTATGTAGCTTATGCTGCTTTCTTCCCCCCTCTAGCGTTCTGCTCGATCTGTGCGCCTAACACTGAATGTCTCGCCGCACAGAAAGAGTTGTACATCTATGACATTCGAGTCAGCCAACAAGCCGCAGCTGGATCCCCAGCCGTTGGAGCCGAAGCGCAGCTCCCGCGACCGTATGCGATCCCCAACGCCCCAAACTCCATCGATGACGCCCAAAATATCGAATCATGGCGGGACCTGTACAAGGAGCGCCGGTCTTGGGCTATCCAGCTCGCCGAGGACTGTGGCCGCCTCGACACTGCCGCCCGTGCGCGCTACGACGAAATCGACATCATGATCAAGTGCCTCGACGCTGCACTGGTGAACCTGGAACTTAGCGTCAAACAGATTGAGCCCAAGTACGCCGAGCTCAAGAAGTGGGTGGAACCGGCGCTGCTCGAGCATGACCGTCTGGCAGCGTCATGGGAGCAGTATATAAACCTCGCCAGAAACACGCCCATTTCGGCCACCATGGTCAAGTTCATGACGAATCGTGCCTCTGTAAGGAAAGACCCGACGTTGGAGGATCTTATTGAGCCGGAGACGGCGAGAAAGGCAGGTAAACTGGCCCCGACTGCCCGTCGTCGGTTCAGTGACAAGGCTTCAGAGCTAGAACACGCTGCGAATCAAATGCACCGGGGTCTGGACGCTCTCATCGCCGACTTTGAAAAGCTCACCGGCCAATCTGCTCTAACTCATAACAGCGATACGGCGCAGCTGCTCGAAGACATTGAAGTTGTGGTCAAGCAGATTGACTCCGATTATCGCTCAGCTCTCGCCTATGGATCCTCGCAGCGAGATTTGGCCCAAGCATCCAAGGTTGCGTCCAACCACACCGAGCGCCTGGTTCCTAACCTCAAGAAGCGCGCCAAGGAGATGGATGACATGCTCTACTATGCTACCTCTGCCAGGAATTCCATTGCCGCCGAGTCTGTCCGCTTCATGAGAACCATTACCGAAATCACGGCCATTCATAGTGGCGTCCGTAACCAAATCAATGTTCTGAATTCCTCAGAGGATGACATGACGACCTTTGATTACCTGCGACTTATTTATCAACTACCGTACATGTATGCGTCATTTGTCGTGGAAACGATCCGCCGGCGGGAGTGGATCGAAAAGGTCAGACTGGACTCGTCCACCCTTGCCAATGAAATGGCACTGTTTCAAGATGAAGAATCCAAGAGACGGCGGAGATGGCAAAAGATGGTTGGCAGTACCTACGGACCCGGGCTAGATACAAATGTCGCGACGCTCGAAGTTAATTTGCATGGAGATGCTGATCATTGGCCGTCACTAACTAAAGATGATCTCGAAGATTTCATGCAAACGCTGCGAGCACAGGATACGGACAACACTCTTTTTGAGGATATCCAGAAGCTAGTGCAAGAGCTACAGACTCCCACGAAACAGCAATCAAAGCGCCTCAAGGCTTTCAAGAATGGCAGTATTCATGAAGCAGCACTGGGCAGAAGTGGTTTAATGATTCGCGGTGATGATGATTCACTGCGCTCCCTTCAAGATGAAAAGATCAGAATGGAGAGCAAGCTCAAGACAGCAGAGAGCCGAGTGCGGCGTCTCGAAGACTTGCTACACAGACAAAGTCAGACCTCCCGCCACGGAAACTTGTTCCAGCCCCCAGTCATGCAACCCCAAGAGCGACCCGGCTCCAGTGCCTCCATTCGATCAAATCGCGTTGAAGACCGCCGCCGGTCCTCTGACGGTGCTGACCCACTCTTACGGCGTATTGCGCAGCTTGAAAATGACTTGCGGGAGGAAAAGCAGCGTTCTGCCAAGGCACAAAAGGATTTTGACGCTAAATCCACGAAGCACAATGAAATCAAAGGCCAGATGGATGAGGCAAACTCGATTAAAAAAGATCTCATGGAAAACATGGAGGCACTCAAGCGTGAGTTTGTTGATGAGCGCAAGTCTCTAGAAGACGAGATCAAGGCCCTGAAGGCTCGCTTGGAGGAGACTGAAGATGATATGGAACACTTTGGCGAATCTCGCGAGAATGAGAAGGCGTCTTACGACGAAAAGATGCAATCCCTGGAAGATGAAATTCAAAGACTTACAAAAGAGCGTAATGATGAAGATCTCAAAGCGCAGGGGCAGATTGAATTCTTGCGCAAGGAGGCTCAACTGCAAGGCGACAAGATGGATGCATCGGAACGACTTATACAAACTGCCAAGGATGAAAACCATAATGTTTCTCGGAAGCTACAGGAGGCTGAAGAGACGACAAAGAAGCAGATACAGCTGCTCAGGAAACTGCACGAGGAGATGGCTCCCGAGAAAGAGACACCAAGCGATGCCGTTGATCTAACTGAGGCTGTGGTTGGTTACGCCGCGGACCTACTCGATAAGTTTCAGTATCTCGAGGGTGAAGTAACCGTGCTGAAGACCAGCCTGGAGCAGGCGTCCGGTAGTGCCAAAGAGCTCCGCGCCGAGGTTGCCCAGCTCAAGCAAAGCATGGACCAGGAAGAAATGGCCGCTTTGCACCTTCGCGAGAATCTGGCAGAAGAAAAAGCCAAGGTTACTGCTCTGGAAGGCGAGCTTGACCAATGTAGAGATCAGCTTAGTGGTCTACGTGGACAGCTCTCAGCCGGTGAAACGGGCTCAGAGACACTGCAGAAGAAGCTGGAAGCCGCTGAGCGCAAAGTATCTGAGCTAACGGAAGACCTTGCGTCTCGGCAGTCGCGTGTTGGAAGCTTGGAAGAGGAAATACACATGTTCGTTGGCAAGACAGAATCACTTCAAGAGAAGATTACACTGTCAACAACTCAGTACGAAGCCCGGGATGAACGAACAAAGGACCTCACTCAAAAGATCTACTCTCAAAACGACAGACTAACACGGCTGTTGGAGCGCATCGGATACTCTGTTACTCGAAACGGCGCCGACATGACGGTTAACAAGGTCTCACGCTCGGAGAGACAAGGCCAGAGCTCCCATGAATTGTCAGATCCCTCTCCCTCTGTTAATAGATCGACGAGCCTCAGCAAGCCGATCCATGATAGCGCAGACCTTGATCTGCTCTACTGGATCAACAATAGCAATGCGGCACTTGAGGAGCAAAAGTATTCTTCCTTTATGGAATCACTCGGGTCCTTTAATATGGACTTATTTGCGGATACCATTTATCACAGAATTAAGGAAGCCGAGCACAAGGCACGCAAGTGGCAGCGCGAATACAAGACCTATCGTGAAAGGGCGCATATCCATCAAAGGGACGCCAATGACAAGATTGCCTACCGTCATTTCAAGGAAGGTGATCTGGCGCTGTTCCTGCCGACGCGTAATCAGCAGGCCGGAGCATGGGCTGCGTTCAACGTAGGCTTTCCCCATTATTTCCTGCGCGAGCAGGATTCGCATAGGCTTCGACACAGAGAGTGGCTTGTTGCTCGCATCAGCCGTATCCAGGAAAGAGTCGTTGATCTGTCCAAGAGCTTGACGAGCAGTAATCCCGGCGATAGAATCAGCGACGAGCAAAATGATAACCCATTTCAGCTGTCCGATGGCCTGCGCTGGTACCTGATTGATGCACAAGAAGATAAACCAGGCGCGCCGACCACACCTGGCATGGGCAAATCCACCGTGGCTGCAAATAACGTCGAGGCGACGGCAAATATCCAGTCGCAGCCCATCCGTGTCAAGGGCAAGAACCGAGATAGCATTAGCAGTATCGAGGGTATCAACAAGACACTGTCCAAGAGCCTTGAGAGCCGCCGCAGCAGCTCGAACTCCAAGAAGGCCCCCTTTTCGGTAGCCGGCGGAGCGGCACTCCTTAAGAGCAGTGCGCTCGCCAGCGAAACAGACTCCCTACGCCCGGCAGCCCCAGAGACACCGACGGCAGGTACCAGTCCTGCTCAACCGTCACCGCTGGCCACCATGGTTGTACAGCAGGAGCAAGCAGCAGCAGCAGCGGTAGATGGAGAGGCTTCGGGACAGCCATCTAGTGCAGCCGAGGTACGCAATGTTGATGCACTTCTTGGCCCTTGAAAGCCTTTTTTGCGTTTGCTGATTTTTCTTCCTTGGGTCTAAAAGTCACACAATCGGAGTTCTGTTCAACGTGAAGAATCTACAGGTAGTACGGGGAAAAAGTCCATGGTATGGGACCCGTTGTGGAGTGTCGATTACAGCTACGAGAGTCCGAAGAAGTAAAGTGAGGCACGACGGCGTTTCTGGATGTTCAATATGTCTGGGGAGATTTTTTTCTCTCTTAAATAACGGGTTTGTTTCCTGCCAATTTTCTCTTTCTTAAATATCATCTTTTCTACACAGCGTCATTGGGAATCGGAGTTGGCAGGTTCAAATTTCCAAAGTTTGTTTTGGTCTTTTTCGTCCTTTTGTTTTCCCTTTTTTGATGTATTGGAGCGCTTCAGCGGTTGAAATAATTGAATACTTACTGTTACTTTGGAGAAAGAAGACCTGCTTTGTCCAGGACTAGACTAGATTGTAGGAATAGCAAGATAAATATAGATAATTAACAAATACATTTTAGCAGTATGGTATTCCCTGCTTTGTGTTTTGCCAAGTGATGCAGTAAGGTTTGAGGCATGGCCGCACTGAATACGTATGTTAACCCCGCGCCTATGTTTAGGACCTCGCTTTCTGCCGAGCCGCGTCGACATGCAGAACTCTGTCCCTGTCAACATCAACATTGGACATCAGTCTCTCATTTCAAATCATGTGACTGATTATTTGTCGAAGCATTGATGGATCATATGTTGCAGAGTCCCAAGGTCCAGGTCCGCGCAACCACTATTGAGCTGGTTGCGAGCAGTTCCCAGTCGCGCAGTCTATATCGCTCCGGTCTGCCTGTCTACATTATTGCCAACCGTTGAATTTTCTTGCATATCGCTACTTTTGCTTGAATAACCTGCAAAATTCTTTTTAGCATGGGGCAGACCATACTCTGTGCAGAAGCGGTACGGTTACCGATTCGCCCTCTGCCGCGGCGAGTCCGGCTACCAGCCGAGCTTCTTCTACAAATTGTGGACGATGTCGTGCCGCAGAAGGCAAATGCACTGCTCCCGGCTTCGCATCCTGCCACCAAAACGCTCCTTTCCCTGACCCGCACGTGCCATGCCACGCACGCCCGGGCTCAGAAACTGATACAGGAGCGTTGCGTAATCCTCGACACGAGAAGGCGGCTCGTGTGCTTTCTGCGGTATGTGAAGGAGGCGGAGGGCAGCTCCGCGCTTCCGCAGAGCGCTCGTTTCCCAGCACATCATGTAACGGCCATGTACCTGTCGCCTTTTTTCCGGGCCGAAGATGACAACGACACGGCGTCGCAGGTCGCGGAACTACTGGGCATGGTGAGCGCGTCGCTGCGGCGACTCTCCATACGAATGCCCTCGCCGCTGACTTGCAATGACAGCAGTCCCACGTGCGTGTGCCGAACACTGCATAAGGGGTTTAGGCAGCTGCGGGACAGGCTGGAGGAGTTTGTTTGCTTAAGCATGTTCCCCGGCCTGGAACTGACCACGGGAGGACGTGGTATGGGACAAGCGCCGCCAGCAGGGGCGGACATTGGGTCGCCTCTCTGGCCACAACTGAGGCGATTGTCGCTGTTTGGGGTGGAACTGGACAACGAGAGGCTGTGGGAGGCCATGGCGATGATGCCGCAGTTGACGGATGTGGTGCTGGCGAGGCCGGCGCATGTCGGTGCAGTCAGCCTCAAACATGCGTTCTTCGACGCAGGCTCGAAGATCGTGAGTGTAGGGGAAAAGTTTGATCAAAGTCGTTTGCTTCGGTTGATGATGATGGATGCCGTGTTTGACATCCGCGAGGTGCATGCCGATGGATGGGAGGAGATTGATCCGCATGACATGATGACGGTGGAGGTGTATGAGGTGCCGACTTCTTACTATGGAGATGAGACTGTGCAACAGGCGGTGGCATCGTGGGTAACTAGAGGTGCCCGGAGTGGGCAGATATGGGACTGGAGAGGAGAGGTGGTTGTTCAACGATAGGGAGCCAGGCCTGGATGGTTTTCAAGTTTGTCCCCTTCTCCTCCTGTTGTTTCTATCATGAAACTCACTGCAGTCTTACAAATCGTTCATGATAAAAGGCTTATTTATTGTTTAGCATTTATTTGTCCTGAATGCCAGTGCACAAACCAAATAGCGATGTACTATCTGCGTCCGCAAAAATACAGATATATACAGCAATTACGGGGATTATCGCCTGAATCTCAACATACCGTCAATGTATGTCCTTGTCAGTGGGCAGCCTTCGAACAGTCATAGGGATGCATGGGCGACCCAACACTTAATGACAAGCAGCTGCAAAGTACCATTGAGGCTGCCTGGCGCGTTTGAGGCGCACTGCGGGCGCTTGCATGCTTCACTCGGTAGGCCTGGCAGTTATTTAGGCAACGGCTCTCGGCCAGCTGCGCCTCGGATCCGCCCTTTTTTTGGGGGGGGGGGGNNGGGGGGGGGGGGGGGGGTTTAGCAGTCATCCTAACATGTCGTCCTACCATAGCGTTCAAAGCCGACAGTGTTGACCACTTTCTGAACATTTGATCCAGTTCATTGTATTCTCTTGCCACTCCCAGACGACACAAACATTGACCAAAAAGCTCACTCGCGAAGAACGCCACACTTCACCAGGTTCACCAGTTCTCAACCATGTCTGCCAATGTCAGGGCTCTTGCGCTGCTGCAGGCGAGCGTGGATCTCCAAGATGAGAGCGAATTTAGAATGCTAGTCGACAACCAAGATGTTAAGTACATAACAATCGACGGCGGCCTCTACAGCGTCGACGACATGTGCTTTGAGCCAATATTAACACAAATACTTCCTCCGTTCCCGCCAGGGGACTGGAACATTGGCCGAGTCTCTCAAGACCCGGTAACGGGCAAGCCGTACTTTGCTAGCGTCTCGAAAGAAAAGCTGGATGAGATACAGACAGCTTGGCATGCCAAGAGAATCGACCACTTGCAGCTTGGAAATGCGCAAAAACTGCGCTCCAATGTCAACCAAGTGACCTGTCCGGGCTTTGATACTCCCGTCGTGGCCAAGTTTGCGCGGTTCGAGTGGGAGATTCCGCAGCTCGAAGCCGAGACGGAGGCATATGGCTGGATCCAGAACCACAGAGGCATCGCGCCAGAGTTTCTCGGCCACTTGACGGAAGACGGCAGGGTGATTGGTTTTCTAATAGCGAGGATGTCAGACTGCCGACATGCGACGCCTGATGATTTAGAGCTGTGCAGAGACGTGCTGGGGAAGCTGCACAAGCTGGGGGTTAAGCATGGCGATGTCAACAAACACAATTTTCTCATCCACGACAATGGAGAGGGGCAGGAGATGGCTACGCTGATTGACTTTGATATGGCTACGCGAAACGCGACCAAAGAAGAGCGCGATGCTGAGATGGAGGGTCTGCGGTCAGCGTTGGAGGACACGTCTGGGCGCGGAGGCTCTGTCACTGTGAGCAGTATAGAATAGTGGGCATTGAGGGAGGACAATGCGGCTCGGTGTTTGGTAAATTTAATTTTATTTATTTTGAGAATTCAGTGGAATTGAACAACGAAACTGCATGTCCGGCCTGTGAGGTTGCAAGAGGGCCTTGCCCGTGGCGGGAGATGCCCAACACTACTGGGGTGGTTTGGATATAATCTGAAATATTGCATACGCTGGTACATACGACCATAGGCAATAGAGTATACCGCGTCCCGTTTGCTCCGCATACGTCAAGCTATTGACCGGCAGATTAGTAGTTGGGTCGGTGACGACCAGCGAACACCGGCTGTTGTATGTTTTTTATTTTTGCAATTTTTATTTTTATATTTTTTCCCTCACAAAAGATACGGTCTTTCTTGGCAGGTTTTATTTTTCGGATGTTCACTTACCAGTGTGCAGGACAAATAGATGGCGCTGATCAGCGGTCAAGTGGCGCGGCGCTGTGGCTTAACAGGTACCTGTGCCTGCAGGAACGGTCACCAGCCAACCTCTTGGAGGGCAGGGATGCAGTGTAGTGCACAATTTGCTTTTTGGAAGCCAGGGTAGAATTTTCCTTTTGTTCATGCCCCTGCCTGGCTGCCCGAGAGCCGGAAATTCCTCTTGCTTCTTATGTTGTCTTTGTACGGAGTACATGGGAGAACTCGGCATATAATTTTGCACGGGGCATTCGACGGCCTGTACTGCAGAGGTAGGTAAGCTGATTCCCCCACATTACTCTACCAGTAATGATCAGGAGTATCCATAACCGATAGTAAATAGTCTCCGCTGTTGTACTCCGTACTCCTTGCTCCTTACTGGGACATTCATGCTACGGATACGGAGTAGTTGCTGTGTCATTTCTGTTAGCAGTGTGACCATGACGGAAGTGTGCGGAAGCTGTTTAGTAGCTCATTTTTTCGGTGTCGTGCACTATTCTGCTGCCTGGGGGACGTGGGGGAATCAGTGCCTGAGTGGCCAGGACAAGTGATAATTATGGGGGAAAAGTAGCGCAGAAGCCATGCACCCAACTTGGGGGTACCAAAATGCGGGGGAAGATGGAAGAATTGTCCTTTTTTCTTTTTTTCTTTTAATATATATATTTCTTTTCTGGAATTATTTATTGAAACAAGCAATATGTATAGATTAACAGTAATAAAATAGCCCGTTTCCGTTTCCAAGCCAACGAGATATGGGATAGATTGAGCTTGGTGTTCCGCATCTATTTTACTGCCAGAAAGTGCTCCAACTTCGCCGTTTTGTTCAACATCTATTGTGTCTTTTCCTCTTTTGGAGACGGAAACGAAACCGGCCGGAGTAATTGCCGCTCCGTATTCGCCAAGTATATGGGTGTTGGCCTTGCCGAGGCTGGCGCGCTGCCGTCACAGATGTCCCGCCAGTTTGATACACATCTCATATATTATTGCATCTCAACGCGTAGTTCCCCCTCAATGTTAATAAGCATCATTTAGTGTGTATGGGGAAGAGGATGGATGCATGGTCCTTTTGGAATTGCGGTGGGTTCGGGCGGAACGAAAAAAAGTCGAACCAGCACAACCACCAAGTCCAGTCAAGCAACAGCACTAACAAAAACGCCGCTGCCGCCGCCGCCGACGCCCGCCCCCCTCCGTCGCTCTCTTGCTTTCTTCAATACATGCTTGAGACGTCAAGTCTCCTCCCTTTTTCCCAACAACGACAGGCAGACATTGGCGCAAGGGCTGTGATTTCTAGTGCCAAACCATGCTTCAATAAAGGGCACTGCTCCTTATTTTTACGATTCATGGTTTACAAATGACCCATCCCGTCCGATCCGACCCAGCACAAATCACCTTTCGGGCCGGCAGTAGGCCTGTTCGCCAAATCTGATCATTCCCTGCAGCAAGTCTTCGGGCGTCTGCACGAGCCCGAAATTCCGGTAAATCAGTGGCACAGCACCTTGGGCCCATCATATAGGCGACAGATCAAAGACACGATTTATAAATATATCTATATATATTTCAAGCGAGCAATATACCGCAATCACCAACCCAGAGACCTCACACAAAGAACACAGCATCTGCGCCTGCGCCTGCGCCCTCCGCTGCTCCCGACCCGAACCGACCGCATTCAGACACCACGACCGCAACCCCTCAACCTTGCCCCCATTCTAAGCGTTTCACAGACCGGTAACGATACACAATACAGGCGACGACTTTTTAATGCCCGACAAGTCGGCCACGGTGGTGTCGTACGCCGCCGGAGCGTCGCTCGCGGCCGCCGCCCTCATCTACGTCTTTGGGCCGACATTCACCCTGGACCATGACGCCGGCAGCTCCAAGAAAAAAACCATCGTCGGCTTGCGCAACCAGGCCAATGACTGCTTCATCAATTCGGTTCTCCAGGCCTTGGCCGGTCTGGGCGAGCTGCGCATCTATCTGATCCGCGAAACGCATCGTCGCCGCATCGAGGACCCATACGTCTACACCAACTTGGTGCAGCCAAGCATGTCGGACGAGAATGGCAGCGGCAACGGCGTCGAGTTGCCTCTGTGGAAGCTACAAGGTCTGCAGGAGGGCCTCGTCACGTATGGACTCAAGGAAATGCTCGATCATTTAAACGAGCGTCCCATTTCCAAAAAGGCCATCTCACCGTTTCCGTTTGTGCGCGTGCTCGAGGTTGCCTTCAAGCAGCGCATCAGCAGACAGCAGCAGGATGCGCAAGAGTTTCTGCAAATTGTCGCCGAGCGCTTAAAGGACGAGTACCACGCCGGGCAGAGGGCAAGGCTGCACGCACGCGGCGCAGCCAATGGAAGCGGCGCCAGGTCACCGGCGAGTTCAAACGCTGAGCAGAGCAACAACAGTGAAAAGGATGAGAAACAAGCGGTGATAAATGGCACGCCAGCAAAAACGGCAGCGGAATCAAACGGGATCAATAGTAATGGCACCAGCTCACAGACAAATTCAGATACGGAAAGCTTGCTGCCCAACCCGCCTCTACGTCGTCCACTGCCCCTCGAGCTCGAGGACGGGTTCCCTATGGAGGGCAAATACGAATCCCACCTAGAATGCCAGACCTGCGGCTACAAGACCAAACCCCGCGAGGAAACTTTCTGCACCCTGACGCTGGCTGTGCCTCAGGTCATGGCAACGTCGCTCAGCTCCTGCTTTGACGGCATTTTCAAGACGGAATACATTGACGACTTCAAGTGCGAAAATTGCCGTCTTGTCCAAACTGTCGCCAACCTCGAACACGAAGTTTCGCGCTCTACATCGGAATCCTTCAAGGCCAATACACGCGATAGTATTGCCAAGCTCAAGGAGGCCATTCGCGTGGACCCAGAACAGCCGCCGGAAGGTGTCGAGCTTGGCGACATCCGCTATGCGCCCAAACGCCGCATTGCCAAGACGACGCGCATGACCATCTTTCCCAAGATCCTCGCCATTCACCTGTCGCGTTCCATTTACGGTGTCGGCAATCTGACGCAAAAGAACTCGGCCAAGGTGTCGTTCCCGGAGCAGCTGCCCCTCGGTGGCCTCGCCGACCAGCACAAGTATAAGCTTCTTGGCATGGTCACGCACCGCGGCGGCCACAATAGCGGCCACTACGAGGCCTTTAGACGGCAATATGTCCCGCCACATTACCACAACCCAAATACCTTTATGCAATCCGAAGTGTACAGCAAGACGCCGACACCTATATCTACACCCGTTATGCATGCCAGACTTGCGGCTAGCCCCGCCATCTCGACTCCTGAGCTTCTCTCCCCGAATTTCTCAGCGGCGTCCTCTACGCAATCGCTCGAGTCCGTACCAATGCACGGAGCACCCCGCAGCGTGCCGTCCCCCGCGACACCCGCCCCGGAGCGGAGCAACCCAAGCATTAACGGGCGTGACCGTGACCGTGACACCGACACCAGCAGCCTGCGGTCCGTGGCAGCGTCCACAAAGTCGGCCTTGTCGCGGTTGACGTCGTCTGGCAGGCAGGACGGCGGTAGCAAGCTCGAGTCGCCAGGCTTGCGGCCACAGTCGCAACCACAGTTGCAAGCGTCGCCGCTCTCACTTAGCGGCAGTATTAACCGCGTAAAGCCCAAGAGAGGCAAGCAACAGCTCGACCGATGGTGGCGCGTGAGCGACGAAAAGGTGCGAGAGGCTAAGACTGGCGAGGTACTGGGTATGCAAAAAGAGGTGTATCTGTTATTTTATGAATTGGATAAATGAAAGGCATCAAAGCATTGTTTTCTTGTTCAGTTGCATTTTCAGTTTCCTCTTTTTTTATTTTCTTATTTTCCTTTTTTTCCCCAGGAGAGGGTACATTGATGTTGTTTTTTTTTGGTTGTAGAGTAAGAAAAACCTTTTAGACACGGTTTCGAAGAAGCAGAGAACGTATATACTACTACCATTACTGAACATAGCAAATTCGCTCCAACGCAAGCATTGGATACAACAGAAAAAAATATTGTTGGAGAAATGGGAATTTTGTTAAATTCAATTATTGGACTTTACGGATTCTAATTTACACCAAGCACTTTTTCAATGTGATGTCGTAGTGCCAAGGCCGAATAGGTTGGATGAGTCAGCCACAAGTGCGTATTGGTTACTCCTGAGGATCCATGCGAGCACTGCGATTCAATTTTCCGCATCAGCGAAGCAATAAAGAAATTATTGGGGCGAAAAGTGCAAGGTTGTTTTGAAATGCAAAGAAGGTACTCGCAATACACTTTAAGCTTGGAATGCAACGTTAACACCGATCTGGACATTTCAGCCTTGTGGGCTCGGTAGATCCCCCTTCGGTTGAGAAAGCTTCAGAGACACGGAAGACACTTTGTTGCCTCCAGGCGTGAACCGACTTGCATGATATTTCGAGGAGAAAAGAAGTTTTTCTCATCGGTGCCTTCTTTATATTTCACGTCACTTTATCATTGTCTCATTTCTAATAGAGCCTGCCGCCGTTTCGTTTTCTTTTCTGCCTCTGGCGTTTGAATCTTCCCTGGCGCTTGAAGAGCCCCTCTACCTTTATAGCCCATGACTGGTTTTAATCCAACATGCCCCGGATTACCAGGCGTCTGCGCAAGCGCCTCATACAAACTGCAATTTTAGGCATTATTGCACTGAGTCTATTACACATTTTACTACCTCCGGACTCAGCAATTCGTTTAGCAATCCGCTTCAACGCCACACGGATAACCAACGCGCTTCGCGACGCGAGACAGGGAAAAGATGCCTGGCTGCGCGAGACACCAGCGCCATATGAACTTGAACTGCGCCGGGATGTGGGATACCTAATAAAAACGGGCTACGGCACCAGACACCGTGTGCCGCTGCAGCTGGCGGCGTTGAAAAGCAGCTACGGGGGCGGATTGATGGGTGACGAGGGCAAGGACTTTTTGGTGGTGGGCGACTGGACGACCGTGAATGAAAAGGATGCCAAGGCGATTGGGGTACCGGTGCATGACGTGCTCAAGACAGTGCGTGAGTACGGGGACGAAGATCAGGACTGGAGGAGGCACCCCAGGTTCAAAAAATACCTATCACTGCAGCACCACATTGAAAAGGGGGATGAGAAAAAGGCGTTGGAGTTTGCGCAGAGTATTGGATGGGAACTTGATGCTCTCAAGGTGTGTTTCTTCTAGTTCTTTTTCTCTTCCCACTTGTTGGTATATATTTTTAAGACTGACAGAGCGACGCACAGTTTGTACCGGGCATGGAGCTCATGTACAAAACAATGCCCAACAAAAAGTGGTATATCCTCTTGGACGACGACACCTTTGTCGTCAAATCGACCCTCAACCTCCTACTGTCCCATCTAGACCCAGACAAGCCGCACTACCTCGGCAACGCGGTGGGAAACTACCGAGCACGATTCGCGCACGGCGGTTCCGCCATTATTCTCTCTGGCGAGGCGATGCGCCGGCTCTTCCGGCGCCGCGACGTCGTTCGCTACGCGTATCTAGCCTCGCCCGAGGAGAAGTATGGAGACAGGCTCGTGGCGACGACGATGCTGAAGCTGGGCATCTACCTGGACGAGAGCCGCGTGCATTATTTCAACGGGGAGGCTCCCGAGGAGGTGCGCATTACGGCGGAGAATTTCTGCTCGCCGATCGTGTCGTTTCACTCCTTGAGGACGGAGACGGCCATGGAGAGGGTCGGCAAGGCCGTGGGCGGGAGGAAGACGCCCGTGAGATGGGGGGAGTTGATTGAGCTATTCAATGTAAGGAATGGGTTTAAGATGAAGGGCAAGGGCCATGCTTGCCCGGAAGACTTTAAGACCTAGACGCGGAATTTGGTCTAATAAGGATGGTAATGACCAGGAGCAACAACCCATATATTGTATCTATAGAAAACTGGTACGTACTAGTAACATACGTTGTATTTTATCTGCTTTGAGAAGGAGTGCACAGTATTTTGCATGTCTAGGATACTTTGAGAAGAATTAGCGAGACTTGGCGTAAAGAAAACTCAGGGGTAGGGAGGGGTCCAGGGTGGCTCAATGGCGTTTTCTACTTGCACATTTTCCATGCATGGAATTGGTACACACCAATTAGGTGAGCCATCAAAACTTGCTGTGTAGCCTTGAAAAGAAAACGGTATGGGTTAGTCTACGGAAATAATTAAATCACAGATTTGAACTAAATGGCAGCTAACGCAGTCTTTTGAATATAATTGTGTGTGAAAGCTATAACTTGACAGCTGAATGTGGGAATGGATAACTGAGAGCAGCTAAACCAGCAAATTCCGATACTGGCAAATGAATACCAAGTACGGAGTATCAGCACCCCCTTGCAAAAAAATTAGTACATATATATTTGGACGACGTTCTGGAAGCCCTTTGGAAGCCCAGCCACATGCTGAATTGCACTGGTAAAATGAACCAATACGGAAGTCGGCAGTCGGACCCGGGTGCTTGGGTAGAAGGGGGGCCAAGGCTCAGAATTTACAGGGCTGCCTTGAACTGGGCAGGGGGCTGAAAGAAAAACTTGTTTTTCTTACAGAGAACTTCGTACTGATATTAAAAGATATTAAAAGAACCCGCCGTAAGCTTGGAAGCTGGGTAGCGCTAGTGGCCTGCGCTAAGCTCGGCTGAGAGAACCCGCAGTAAAAGAACGGGTTGGGTCGAGACGGCCAAGTTACCAGTCAGAGTACAGAGCTTGTGGACACTGGGGTAATTGCTGGAGAAAAAAAGTGGCCAAGCAGGTAGCGAATTGGTAAGATGCCGTAACAGGAACCTGCCGGGTTGGAATAGGAAACGTTTACTGATGAGGGATTGAGGCACACCATGTCTCGTGCCCAAACAATCCAGCCAGTGCTCAATATTGCAGCAGACCCTTGTACAAAGCTGCACGGCCACTGGCGCGGCACCCGGGAAGGCACGCCCTGTGGTCCAGCTCGTGGCCTAGCGTAACATATATCTGCGCCAGGCTTATAAGTACATGGCAGGTACCAAGACTCATACCTGCTAGGCTCAAACTCGAGGGCGTTGAAAAAGAAAAAAAAAAGGAAAAAGAGGGAAAAGAAGTGTGACGGGCTTCTAAAGAACCTTGATGTGGAGAGAAGAAGGATATTAATGAACGAATTAAAAAAGGTCCTTCCATATACCTAACGACACCCTGCGACACGAGTACCTGTACAGCCTACAGGTACCAAGGCAAGGTACCTAGCGCACACCTACATCGCCCGACCCGACGCAGCCTGGCAAGTTTGGGACCCGCAGGCGCCGTCAATGCCCATCGTTCGTTTCTTTCCTGCCATCAAACAAACCAACCAGCCGAGACAGACCAACCAACTTTAGCTCATCGTCGCCTCCAACAGCCCGGCGGTCAGCCAAAATCCCTTCAAGCGGCCCGACAAGCCCCAAAACGGCTCCTCACTCGTTTATCTGTTTCTTTTTTTTCACCTTGTCCTGTTTACTCACTCGCCTGTCTGTTTCCTCGTTTTTTGATTTTATTTTAGCTTCGGCCCCCACGCGCGGGTGTTGCTCCAGTGTTTTTTCCCCAGACGGCTGGCGGCTTTTTGCTTTTTTGCCCATGTCGACACATTTGGCTCCATAGCAAGGCTTCTCATTTTAATCAAGCAGCGAAAAAAAAAAAACACACACACCACCTACCCCCCGGCACCCTGGCCAGGAATGGCTCCCGACCATCCAGCTGGTGACGGCGATGTTGGTACCGTGACCTCCACTGTTCTGGCATCGTCAGGCACTCCTCAGCCTGCTGCTGCTTCTCCAGCTCTTGCCGCCTCTCCGTCTCTTCTTCTTCCTACTCCTCCTCCGCAGCCGCAACCGCAGCCGTCTACGTCTTACTCGCCTATACCACAAGCTCCCGAACTGCCGGCTCTGGGCTCTGGGCTCGAACCATCAGAGTCTCCTTCAGCTTCGGCTTTGACTGCGGCGACGGCGACAACTTCGACGACACCGATTCCTACGGCGGCGGCTGCTGATACGACACCTACACCTTCTGCCGCGCCCCGTATCGAGCCCGATGGTGCAGCGGGAGCAGTACTCGCCTCCCCGTCCAACAGCAGCAGCACCGACATGTCGAGCAGCCATTCCTTCCTCCACGGCCGTCCAGCTGCTGCGACGGTGCCGTCGCAGTCCCCCTCGCACCCTACGAGCTATGGCGCCGACTCCCCGGCGCACGCCGCCTCGTCAACCGCCTCACCGATCCATCATGCCCAGTCACCTGCGCATCCTACCTCGACGACTCCCACGAGCCAATTCGCGTCGTACTCGATTGCTCCGACGTCGAAACTCTCTGACGCCCAGCGACCCGTTCACTCCAATGGCCCCAATGCTGTGACACTACCGAGCATGCGTACCATGGATGCTATTGCCCAGCAACAGCAACAGCAGCAGCAACAGCAGCAACAACATCAACCACTGCAGCAGCAGCAGTCGGCTACTTCTCTCGCCGTGAACGGCCCTGTACCGCCCGGCTCGGCTCCTAACCAGTCATACTACTCTCACTCCCCTGTCGGTGCCACGCCGTCTTATGGGTTACACCCCGAGCTGTCTCGCTATCCTCTGCCTCATGATCCACGTTTAGGGGGGACCAGAGGCTCCAAAAAGGTCCGTTCAACCGCTTGATATTCCCTTTTCGGCTCGTCGCTCAAAAAATCCTGTGTGTCTCTTGGATGTCAACTCTGGCTTGCTTTACACATTGCCCACATGGCCCACATGGCCAAATTGCACACAGAGCGATCCGAAATCTAGCTTAATTCGACCCTTTTCACCGGCTAACTGTTTAAATACTACAGGAAATCAAACGAAGGACTAAGACCGGCTGTTTGACCTGCAGAAAGAGACGAATTAAGGCAAGTGTGCATACATCCAACACCGACAACCCCCAACTACGCGAAGAAAGACAGTATTGTTCCGTATTACGACATTCACACTTCCCTTGCGCCTTTTTTCCATGCCTTATCCCCTCCTCGCGTTGTTTTGTCCTTACCTATGGGACGCCCAAGTGGAGCCTTTTTGCTGCATATACCCAGCTCTTTGATGTGCTTGATCGGCCGGCCGGCGGCGGCACATCCCAGCCCCTTAGGGCGAGAATCTTGATACGCAACTTTTGGTGGTGCAATCCAATGCTACAGCGGCATGAGACTTACACATAATAATGTAATCTGTACATGGCTGCTTTTGCAAAGCCAAGTTTGTCGTGGGCCTTCGTTGTACTGCTTGAGCAGACATCAGTCAGCAAATGGGGCGACGCCACGACACATTGAAGCTCCCCACTGCAAATAAACTTGGAACTGTCAGAGCTTCCCATTGCAATCACCCCCAACCAACCCCCCCGTTGAATTCTACACCCTCTTTTCGCTTTGTGCAGCTTCATGTACTAACTCGCGCCGTTCTTTTTGGCGTGCATTCTTTAGTGTGACGAGACGCACCCCACTTGCAACAACTGCAAAAAATCGAAACGCGACTGTCTCGGCTACGACCCCATCTTCCGCCAACAACCACCTCAAACAGGCTCAATTCTCCAGCCCGCGCCGTCTCCGACTGTCTCTCACCTCTCGTCCAACTCGCCTGGCTCGGTGGTTGGCAGCAGCCGCCAGTTGAATTCCTACACGGCGCAGCCCTCGATGCTGCCGGCATCCTACCCACCACACTCTACCCCTCCTGCTGCAGCGACAAGCCCAGCCCTTCATCCTGCCTACCACCCCAACTCAAACCCCGTGGCGCCGACATCTGTACCTGTCAATTCCGATCCACGATACGATTACTCCTCTACATCAAGTGCCGCTGTACAACAATACCACCCTGCAACTACAGTTGACCCATCTCAATCAGTGGACCACAGATCAAATACACCACTAGACCATCGGATATCAGAACCGGGTACGTAGCCTTGATCCTAGCAACCTTTTCCTTTTGGCAGGATTGCACGACTAATATGCACTACAGTTCCCAAGATGAAGGTTGTCGAGATTATTGACTCTCTTGGACCAACGCCGACCCCGCCTCAGGTTCCAGCAAGCGAGGAGACATTTAGTGAAATCACCAAAGTATACCACGAAATGTACGCGGCTGCTCTGGCGGCATTTTTTGAAACTACGTGGTACTACTTTGCCGAAAATGGCATCATGTCGTTTCCTAAACATCCGCCGTTACTAGAGCAGATGGCTTCGTTTCTCAAGATCCTTGAAGCCGTCAAGGCGAATGACCATACTCAAATGGCCTATTCCGGAATTCTGGAGACAAGAATTGTCTGGGAGCTTGCCTGCACTGCTTTCCAGACTTCTGAGCGCAGCAATGGCGCTATGCGCGTGCATCTACCTCCGGAGGGTGATGGCGCCGAGGCGCGAAGCCGGCTGCAGGTGGTAAATACCTTGTTATGTGGAGAATATCTGGCCAACAACCCACTGTCGCCTCCTGTGGCGGACCCGGACATACAAAGGACACGCCAGTTTGACTTTTGGTATAATCTGGCGGACTTTATCCGACATCGTGAGAACCCAGAGGGGCCTCTAGCTCAGCAAGCCCGCGAGGAGGTTCTGGGTAGGATGCGTCGCCTGCTTGACGGCCGCGAGAACCGCGATGTGCTTTATTCTATTGCCGTGGTTCGGCATCTGGCCCCCAATTTTGGACCCAATTATGGAGCGACAGTCCCCCAGCATCTTGATGAAACCGATCCGAAGAATCGATTGGCCGTAGCGTCCAAGTTCATCATGGATGAATCGCAAGTGACTGGTGGCACGACCAACGTTGTTCGTCGAATTAGTGACATTGCTTGTCGAGCATTTGTGAACCCCGGTGTCAACATTGCGAGAACAGCGTGATTGAAATGGCCCTCATATATAAACTGGGCGAAAGGAAGTGGAAAAGGGAACCAGCCAAGAGACTATTGTATTTGTGCGCTCCATAAACTTGCATCATGGCGTTTTACTCATTTTTTATATTATATCCCGTCCTATCATCACTTCTGGTACGAATGATGTAGGTCACTTTTGTCTCTGGTTTAGAAACAAACAGAATTCCCAAGAAAGACTCTTGAGACTCATTTCCTCTTTTGCTCTCTTAATCCATTTCTTGTCTTGTGTTGATTATATACATTACCTTGTTATTTGTTGGCAAAAAGTTTGGGAAAAAGGCTCATTTAGAACAGCAGAAGCACTTGGGATTTTCTTGTTTTAATTCTACCTTGAGGAGTATCTGGCTTTCGTTTTGTATGGAAAAAGGAGGAAGAAAGGCGTTTGAACATTATTTTACAGTAATAAAATTCATCTTGAGCAAAACAAGACAGCTGTAGTACACTGGAAGATGGATGCATTGATGACTATGACGTGATGGTTTTTGTAGTTTGTGTAATTTATTTTTCATCTATAAATTTACATCTATATGAATAGGACTGGGTATATGTTTTGTTAAATGATATATACATGTTTCTTTCGGGAGTAAAGAACGGCCCTACTCGAATCAATAGCTGGCAGTTTTATTTGTCAAAATTGCCAAACCAAATGTCATCTGATGGTCTCATCCCAGACTCGACACCAGGGCGGGTACACATTGCTCTCTGCTCCTCCGTTACTTCCCATTTGCGAACCTCGTCGCTGCCGACGAGAAATTGCATCACCATGCCCGACTCGGAATGCCAAGTGTTGTGGCAGTGAAAGGCCCAGAGGCCCGGATTGTCGAGGACGACGCGGAGAATGGCCCAGCCGTAGCCCTCCACAGTGACGGTATCGCGTCGCACGGGGTTGTCGAGCGCGTTGTGCTTCTCTAGATACGCAGGGAGGTCCGCCTCTGAAGGTGGGTAACCGCCCTTGCTCTGAACGAGGACGTAAAACTTGTGACCATGAAGGTGGAAAGGGTGGGAGCCGTCGTCAAAGTTGTTGATGGCGAGGTCAATGGTACGACTTCCCGACGTCTCGAGAACATAGTCATGAGCTGTGTCAAAGATCTTGCTGCTCGTGGTCATGGCAGCGGATGATTTCTCGACCGAATCTGCCCCGACGGCGCGCATGCCGTCAAGATAACGGTGCAGAGACGGGTGCGTCGCGTTGGCGTGCCAGGTAGAGCCGTTAAAGAAGCCGCGGGCAAGGGCCCAGTCGCCAATCATGACGTTGGCGCGGAGAAATACAAACTCGTCAGCGGGCGGCGGCGTCTGAGCTACGACAGGGTGCAGGTTGGTAATGTTGAGGTCGCGGCAGATGACATCGATGCCCTCGGGCCATTCTTTACTTGTCGGATCAGTGGCCGTGGCGGGAAGCGCTGCTGCCTTTGGCGAGGTGTAGCGTATAATGGCGCGGAGCTCAGGCACCATCCGGTCATTTTTCGTGGTAAAGCAGTGGGTAGTCATGCGAGCGCGCATCCAAAAGGAATTTGTGGTGGTGACATTGGTCTCAACAATGACACTGTACCTTTGCGCAGGCATAATGTTGAGCCGATGAAAGGGCTCTGGGTGAACGTCGGTGCCGTCGATTTCCGTCACGTAAAAAGGATGCTCATCAAACTGAATTTGAAACTCGGCGAACGCGCCAACGTTGATAAAGCGCAAGCGATGTCGCTGGCTGGCAGTCAGGTCAAAGACAGGAGTCGAGGTATTGGCCGTGTCGCATCTCCACCCCGCAAAGTCAGCGCAGTCGCGGACACCGCGGCCATTGATGAGGGCATTGTCTGGGACAGGCTCGTCATTTTCCATATCTGGCCTGAGGTATTCCATGAGAATCTCCGAGGTGAGATTGTGGTAGTGGTCCTGGACCATGATGATGCGATCCGAGGCGTAGTCAAGCTCCTGCAGCGTCGTGCGCTCATCCTTGGTGTGAATAACAACGGGGCCAAGCAGGCCATCGGATGCTTGGGCACTGTGATGGGCATGATACCAATATGTGCCCGACTGGTCATTTATTTTGAAGGTGTAAGTGAAAGATGAGTTGGGGGCAATTGGGCATTGGGTCACGCCAACAGTCCCATCCATAAAATTAGAGCCTTGTTGAAAGAGGCCGTGGAAGTGAACGGCAGTAGAGTTGACGGCCTGGTTATCAACATGGACAATAATGGTATCCCCGTCGTTACACTCGACAAGAGGACCAGGGAACTGGTTGTTGATGAGGTACATGGGCCGGTAGATGCCGTCTGGGTTGAGGTCGGCATTGGTTATGGTCCAGTTGAACTCGCGGGTGGTTGGCGCGGCGTTGAAATCCCAGGAAAGATCCAAGATATAGTCAGAGGGATCTCGCAAACGGGGACCAGCAGAAATTGTTTCCGTCTCATGTTGCGGAGGTTTGCTGGGCGGTTGCGTGGAGGGATGAGTTTCCTCAACTGCCGGATGGGTGTCTTGAGTGTGATGCTCATCTGCATGGCCAAGGCTACTTGGTGGAGTACCTGTGGAAGAGATGCCGAATGGGACGAGGGCCAGGCCAAAGAGGGTAATTATGAGCACAAAAAGGAAGACTGCGATTTGCCAGCATGACCACAGTGTACGTCGGGGACGAGTGACCAAGGCGTAGGGCAGGCCATCTTGGCGCTGCTGTCGTCGAGAGACGTCAATCATCGCTGGCAGCGCGAGGTGACAAGGTTCTGCATACTCTTGTGGTAAAATACTGGCTGGAATACAGCAAGAGCGCAGAAGCACAGAACCGAAAAAGCCTCGGATGAATGACCCTGACTGAGTGAGAGTTGGCGGCCACTGCTGGCAATCCCGGCGAGGGTGTGGGTTAATTAATCGGGGTGTGGGTAACAGAAGCGGTATGCGTTGGTGCCTGCGTATTGGTGGCAGGCCCTACAGATTAATTGCACGCAACTCCAAGTCGTCAGTTACTAAGCTTACCAGTAGTACTGTACTGGTATGTATCCGGAACCTGGTATGAAAATGGTCCAGGGATGCATGTGCCTGTCCGGGCAAGTTCTTGGCGGCGGTCCCTGTTGAGCCCGGTAGAGCCACATGGCAGAGTGCATTGCAATCCAAGAATTCTAAATGGCTGCCTGCCTGATAATGAGGCGCTTCCCGCTCCCCAAGGGGTGAATAGATGGGCGCTGGGATTTTTCTTGGCCAGAAATGGCGCGGTAGGAACCGACTGGGCGCCAAGACGAGTACGACGCCACAAGAGGGCTTTTATGGGAATACAGGTGAGCGAGATGCAAAGTCGCAGCGAGAGAGCCATACGAAGCATTGTTTTATTAAATACGGCCATGGTGATTGGAAGAATCCGCCGCCGAGGGGGCATTCCTCAATCAATGGCATGACGACTCTTGGCAACGTTGACACTCCATCAGACTCGGCCTCGCCTAATGTATTATGCTGTGTTTGAACGAAGCCAGCCACTGGTGACGCCACTTGAACAATGGCTTTCAAATGAAAGAAAGCAAAATTTCCCGACTTCCTCGGATTTGGCTGCGTTCTACCACGTTGTTTCGCAGGATTGCGCATCACTCAGCTGGCCTAGCGGCCGTTTGCTGCAGGCTGTCAAGTTCAAGGCTCTCGGTGTACCAAGACGGAGCTGGCGCCGGGGACCTGCCGGATGAACGGCACACAGGGATGCAGGAAATAATCCACTTGGCATACGGTTATTATCATTCTTTCTTGGGGGCTGGCAGAGTGAAGAATGGGGAGAGCTTCACGCGAGCTGCAAGGCGTGTGTGATGCGTGGGAGCAAGCCGTCCCTTACACGTGCCGAACCTGGGGCGTCCATAGAGGGCAGGTGGCACCGCACCACTAAACCGAGCTAAGTTGAGGCGTGGAGATTTGGGGGATTCATCATCCACAGAAGAAGATGGTCCATGAAAAGAGAAGACTGCGGCGTGGCAGGGGTGAGCATGTCACTGACAACCATGGCGAGCGCTTGCACAAAAGAGCGGAAGCAACTGAGCTAGACAAAGCGAGACGTGAGAATTATGAGGATTTGTGGAATTTGAAATCCATGATTTGAAAAAGTTCTTGTGTTTGTTTGGCTCAATGCATACTGGTAAAAGTTCCGTGATGGTTTTCGTGGAAGGGGCGGCCGCTAGCGCAGCACCTTCTTTTTAAAATCGTGGCTGAACTAGGAGCCCACAAAGAACACCAACGCCCCATGATAGCCCATTCTTTTCTGGACATTCCCCGAATAGTAACCTAGGACAAGGATGACTATGCTGTGGGACAATGCTAATACGCCACTGGATCCAGATAGAAATGCACCACTCATAAGCCACATAATTACAGTACGGAGTAGCTACGCAATATTGCAGTACCTGCCACGGCACAACAGCCTCGTGCGTCGCTAGTTTCTGAGCCCTGGCATGGTTTTTTTTTGGGCAATGGTGGAGTGTCAATAAGCAAGGAACTTCTCATAGCGCCGTAAAAAATAATAATGAATGGTTCACGGAAAAAAAAAAGAGAGAAGGGATCGGCTCCAGTGTTGTTGGTGCTGAGCGACACCACGAGCGCTGCCTGCTTCACATATGTAAAGACTCGCCACCCGCCGCTTCTTGTTCGGTTTTGCTTCTCTTGTCTCTTCAGTGCCAAAACATCACCACCAGCACCCCTCCCTCTCCTTTCCCCTCCCTGTCTCTACCCTCTTCGCAATGCTCTTCTCTACCCTTGCCCTGGCCGGCCTTGCTGCTGCCAACAAGGCCTGCAACCCTCCCAGCACTTACTGGGAGACCAAGTACACTGCCACTGGTGTTGCTGACGTCGCCGCTGCTGCTGCCACGGCCAAGACGTCGAGCCCTACTAGCCATGTTCCCGGCAAGGCCTTTGACCGTCTCGTCATTGTCTACTTTGAGAACCAGGATTACGACAAGTCCATTGGTGACCGTAAGTTATCTTCCTGAGGTTATGGAGCGGTAACCAAACCGTACGGACTCGTTGACTAATGGAATATTCTCTCGCAGCCAACTTCAAGTTCTTTGCTGACAAGGGTATTACTCTGGACAACTACTTTGCCGTCACCCACCCTTCGCAGCCCAACTACATGGCCGCCATTGCTGGTGACTACTTTGGCATGCAGAATGATGACTTCACCCGCGCCCCGCGCAACATCTCCACTGTCATCGACCTCCTCGAGCACCGCGGCATCTCTTGGGGCCACTACCAGGAGGACATGCCCTTCTCCGGTTTCGAGGGCTTCCAGTACAAGAACCAGCAGACGGGTGCCAACGACTACGTTCGCAAGCACAACCCCGCTATTCTGCACGACAGCGTCACTCACTATGAGCGCCGCCTCACTCAGATCAAGAACCTGTCCATGATTGACACGTCCCGCTCCGAGTTCCACAAGGACCTCAAGGCCAACAAGCTTCCCCAGTGGATGTTCATTACCCCCAACATGACCTCGGACGGCCACGATACCTCCATCACCGTCGCCGGTGCCTGGTGCCGCACCTTCCTCGAGCCCCTCCTGACCGACAAGAACTTCATGCAGAACACTCTCGTCGTCCTCACCTTTGATGAGAACGAGACCTACCCCACCCGCAACAACATCCTGGGAATCCTGATTGGCGATGCCGTCCCCAAGAAGCTTGTCGGCACCACGGACAGCAACTTTTACAACCACTACTCGGAGATTGCCACCGTCTCTGCCAACTGGGATCTCCCCACTCTCGGCCGCTGGGATGTCGGTGCCAACGTTTACAAGATGGTTGCTGACAAGACTGGTGACAAGCTGCGCTCGTGGGCTTCCAAGGAGAAGCTCCAGAGCTACTTCTTCAACCAGTCGCAGGCCGGCACTTACAACGAGCTCAAGGGCGGGCTCAAGCTCTTCGCCGCTCCCAACCTGAAGCTCGACAAGGCTGCCAACGGACGCAGAATCCTCCCCCAGGTCATCAAGACCTGGGAGCACAGCCAGCTTCCTACCTACTACGAGGACACTGTCGAGGTACCCGATGGTCTGCACCCTCCTCAGGGCTGGGCTCAACCTCAGTAAATATCCCAAAAAACAGTAAGACAAAACAAGACTCGTGTGGAATGTTTTGTTTTGTTTTGGGATATTGGTTTACTGTTCCATGAAGCCAAAAGTTATAAATTCGCCGTTGTACATATAGATGAAATTTCGTAAGAGAATTCGTAAATGAAAGCATTCTGTTTTTAGGCATATACGGACATAATGAGCGAGCCAAGGTTGAAGATGTAGCTAGCAGAATACAGACCAAAAATTCATTATATTTTCAGCGACACATATCCATTGAATACCCTGTCTTGAATCTTGTACAGTCCCTTTGACCTGCTTGAGACTGTGTACGCCACATTTGCGTGGTATATATAGGCTGTGCACGTGTAGCAGCTCTTTGATTTACTTCACGTTGTATCGGCGACTCGCAACCTACCTTGGAGCTCCATGGTAAGCTTGGCCAGTAATAAAAGGGATATTATGAACAAATCGATAGAGACAGTTCCGGTCCTATCTGCTGGAAGCGAAAAACGGAAAATGCACCCCCACTGCAGTACAGCTGTCTTGTCCCAGCAAGGTTTAGCGCAGGCATTTAAGTGGCATCGGGTTTTTCAGTGGCTCGCCGGCAATCAGCCACCCCACTACCCCACCTACACAACAGCTGATGTGGGCCGCATGCAAAGGCTAGTTGCGGAAGTAGCGTTACAGGGGCAAGATAGAGTGACGGGGAATCACGCGAAAAAATCGGACTTGCCGCTCCAAAGTGCATCTTCACCATGCACGTGGGCTTCAACGGGCAAATCATTGCACCCTCCGTTTGGAGTCCGCTGAGGCTCCCAATCCATCAGCTGCATTTTATCCACCTCATACGAGACACGGCTAGCATATCGGATGGTCAAGTAAGCTACCCCAGTGTCCTTGTTTGCTCGGTTAGCCGTACTCGCGCCAATCGTGGTACTGTACCTCTGCCTTCACGGCGCCGCCACCGGATTTCAAGTACTCTTCAGAGGAAAGTCTTTAATATTCCGGTCGGGAAGTGAGCCGGAGCGTTTTGTATACCTGGCGGGGCTAGCGTCCATGTTAGGAGTGGTAGTTAGGAAAAGAAAGAAAACCGAGGGAAGAAGAAGAAATTTCGCGCAGAGGGGAATTTTTTTCTTCATCGCTCTTTAATAGACTAATACCAGTGGGTAATAACCGAGGGTGCTGGAATGAAGATACAGTACGGAGTACTGTACAGTCAAAAGTGGTGACGCTCTATGTAACGCATTGACAATAAATTGAAGAGTAATAGGACCTTCCTGATTGGGCGTCGTGCACGAGGGCTATTAGCAGCTTGCAACAGTCCCTGGGATGTAATTTTACTTTCTGCTACCTTGCCTTTTTTGCACGCTATTATGTATATCGGGTACTCAGGTGGCAGGCTACTACCAACGCCCAGTGACAAAGCCTCATGCTCTGATCCCATGCCGAAATCCCCATATGCTTACCGAAGCTTCTGCTCCTCCATTCCCAAGTTGGCCTGGTACTACTACATAGCCCCCCATCCTTTGTTCGCCCACCCCCACAGGTTCACATGGTGTTGCCCTGCAGCTTGCCTTGCTCTCTACCAAATAACCCAGACGATGGCCGTCCAATACCACCTCTCGCTTTTGTCATGTGGGCCAGGGTGGTATTAATCCTCTGCAAGCTTTGGGATTACCTTGCCGTTGAACCACAGCGTCTTGATTTCCTTGACCGAACAATTGGTCACGTCTCCCCTCTTTTTATTTCCCAGTTCCAATTCCTCCGCTTTGACTTTGAATTTTCCTCCACATCTTGAATCCTAGAGTCTTGAGCCTTCTACAGCTCGCCGTTGACCTCGCCTCGCTAGCTAGCTGCGCAGTGACATACAGAGCTCCCTATACGCGGTGCAGACCAGTCAGTCACCAACACAAAACGGCCAGCAACCCAGTTGGTCTTTGCCACTCCGAGACTTGGGATACAACAATCTCTGAACCACACGAACGCATTTCACGAAATTTTTTTAAACACACCAGTTCGGGTCTCATTCTCGTAGAGCGAGCCAGAAACGGAGCACCCATCAGTGTCTTACACCTGCTATCCTCTAATTGAAGCTCGTTCGACAAGCATATACATACACACGCACACACACGCACACACACGCACTCACATCATGACCGTCTCAAAGAGTCCCGGCCTCACGAGGTTCCTATCAGACTTTACCCTCGGCTTCTCAGATGGCATCACCGTCCCCTTTGCCCTCACTGCCGGTCTCAGCTCCCTTGGCAAGTCCGACACTGTCATTTACGCTGGCCTCGCCGAGCTCTGCGCCGGTAGCATCAGCATGGGCATCGGTGGCTACCTCGCCGCCCTCGATGAGCTGCCTACCCAAACAATGGAAAGCGACGACACACACCAACTGTCTAGCAGCGCCGGCGATGTTGAGGAGCTCCGCGGCATGCTCCGCCACCGTAGCAGCAGCAGCGACGACGAGGACACCTCCTCTGCCCACGAAAAGGGCGAGACGAGCACTGCGCGCGAGCAGCTCATCCTACGCCACCTCGAGCCGCTGTGTCTACCCTCGGCAACTGTCTCTGACATTGTCGCTACCTTGCGCAGTCAGCCCGGCGGCATGGACCGCGCTGTGACTGGGATTGAGACGCACAACGACGACCTGGGCATGGCCGTTGGCGATGGCGGCGCCGCGCCGCTGCCCATATGGCCCGTCGCGTCGGGCCTCTCCATTTCGTTCGGCTATACGGTCGGTGGTACGATACCCCTGCTTCCCTACTTTTTTGCCGCCACGGTTGGTCTTGGTCTGCGCTGGAGCATTGGAGTGTGCCTGGTCTCACTCATGGTGTTTGGCGCGGGGAAGAAGTGGCTACTAGGCGGCGAGGACACGAACTGGAAGCAATGTATATGGTCCGGACTGCAAATGTTGGCGCTGGGGAGCATTGCGGCGGCGGCAGCAGTGGCGTGCGTTACCTTGCTCGGGTCGGCGACGGAAACCCCAGGTGTATAGTACGAGCACACAATGCGTTAGTCTTGGAAGTTTTAAAAAAATAAGAGCGGGAAGAAGGCTGTTCTCAATCAATTAAATATACATACACACGTACATAGCATTGAATGGCGTTCGGTTTGGGATTTCTGGTATAGGGATTTGGCATGAATGCCACACGGAGCGATAGACACAGTTTATACATATCAATACAGAGTACATATTATATTTCGACATAGTTTCTTCCTTAATCAAATTTCTTAACATTTCCCAGAACAATCAATATCTATTCCCGATGCCATTTTCCGGAGCTTGTATTTTACGAGGACAGCGGCGGCAGACGACTGACACAAATACCCTGGATTTACGTTATTGGCACATGGCGAAATCGACGTTGAAAAATGTCTACCATACCACCAATGTAGAGTCAAAAGTTACAGCTTGTAAAATATACTTTAACCCCATTAGCGTAAACTCTTTCGAACACGTCTCTCTATATTTTCTAGTTGGGCAGTCTTTGGAAATGCGGCCCCAAAGAATTACTAAAAGTTAATTTTTACAAAACAAAAAAAGCAAAGATAAAAAAAGACCAAAGCCTCTATGTATTTATTGTTATGGGAATGGCAATTCCAGGATAAATCAGTATTATAGATCTCCAATGGAGGAGAGGAAAGCGAGGAACACTGACCGACAGCTAGACAAACTTCAGATACACCAGCAGGAGATGTCCTAAAGCGCCTCTAGATTCCCGTAATTAAAAACTAAAAGTCCAACATTACGATAAGATTATCAATGCCCTAGGCTGATACCGTCCCGTGAACATATAAGTGACAAAATTCTTGGTGCATCCGCACCTTACTCTGTCAATACATCCCTTGCAAAGGCTTGGGCAGTGTGCCGTAGAGGCCCATAGAGAAGAAATTTAAATATTGAGCTTTTATATAATTATCAAGAGCTCCAAGTCCTAAAAGACTGTGACCTAGCTCATTCTGGTCATTTTACCACATTTTAGCCCGTTTAGTACGCAGTGGTGCACCTGATAGTGAAGGGGCGACATGACAGCACCCGGACCTCGAATAGCGAAAGCCAATATACCCCATGGAGAAAATTAGCAACGAATTAAATTTTCGGACGCACACCAAACTCCGTTGATATGGCCGGAACGGGCGACCCAGCCTCACTCTCACTGCATGGCGGTTCGTGGCTAAAAACTGCCCCCCGCGCATATTCATTGGCTTGGCATGCTGCAGGCAATACGGGATCCCCACAGAAATCTAGTTGTATGCATTAAAATAGTGCCAATAATGATCTCTCACAAGCCAGTCGATGGAACCTTGTGCTATGTTACTTTATAGAAAGCTAATGCGGGAGCAAGAGTAACTGCGGAGGTCAAATTGGGAAGCGACGGCAACCGTACCAAGCCATGCACAGTGCCATCTGCTCAAATTGCTACTCTTTTGAGAAGCTTGAGACAAGGAGAGACAGTTTGAAAGGCCCAAAAATAAGATATCTCAAGGCAGTATGAAGAACACCAAGATCTATTATTGGGCGATGAGTGGGGTGGTGACTGACTAGCGAGTGGGACTTGGCTACGGGAACATCGTTGACCGTCATCATCATGATTCAAGACCATCGAGGAGCATATCCAGCTCTCTAAACCTGTTCAGGCAAGGTGTTTCTCCATCGGAATAAGCATGATGGTTTTTGTAACGTTCCCCGATTCGACCATGATATACCCCAGCTGGGTTCTTGAAACTAGAGGATGAGTTTCTAAAAGTCACCCGAAGCTTTCAAGCTTCTATGAAAAGTATGCGGGGCACGTTATGCGGGATGGCGGGACAGCCGACGGCTGCATCCGATTTTTCCTGCATGCGAGCCACGGTGGACGACTCATACAAGACTCTGGAGGCGTTGAGTGGTCAGAGCTGTGATGGAATTTTTGAAGGATTCAAAGTTGAGTGCAAATGCAAATGATCGTACCATACATGAACTGAGCATGCTGTCATGATTGAATACGGCGCACATCGTTTATTTATCCGAGGCAGTTTATCCAATTTACATAAAAAGTGACATAGGCATGAACTAAAAATGAAATCAATATTCAATGCCGGTGCAGTTCAATCTGTCAGTTTTGTTGACGTATGAAATGTAAATAAATAGAATTAAATGTGTGGGCTAAACAGAGAGATGGGATTACATTCAAATGTCCAAATATCCCCATTAATTTATTTATGCTCATAAACCCTCAGATACATGAGCTGAACATGCAGCCCGTACTGACCTCAGCTGACATTGTGCACCCATTCTTTGCCACTTCATTCAATATAGCTAAGCTTGCAGATATCTCGCCACCAAGAAATAAAGCAAACGCAATAATGGTTCAACTTATCCTGTAAATATCGTATCATGCGAAGAGGAGCTCAGCCAGCCTGGTTTTGGCCAAGCCGTGATTCCCGTAACTACGATAGGCAGAGCAGCAAAGCAGGCATAAGGCCAAGACATTGGGGCTGAACTAGGAATAAAACCTACGGATCAAAATCCTTCTTAGATGCCCCATAGAAAGTTCACCGGGTGCATATAAAGACCTGGTGTTCCCTGAGTTAGAAAGCAAGACTACAGAAGTTATCTAGAGACGACACAAACTCAATACCCAACTCTTCACGTTTTACCTTTTACCAAATACGTAAGTCTTCAAAGAATTCGCGTGCAGACGAGGGGAGATCTACCATGTTGACTTTACATATCACAGCGTATTCCCGTCCTTCATCATGAGCGAGCAGCTTCGCGTGTGGCTTGAGCCGAAACGGCACTCAGTTGAAGGCCACACTGCGACATGCATTCTCACTTTCAGAGGTAAAACGATCTGGGGGCCTGCATCCTGCCATGCAAACACCATCCAGCTTCGAGACGCCATTCATAAAGCAGATGACCGCTTCAACATTCTATTTGAGCCAAAGCATAAAACAGTGGAAGGTCACACGCGCTCCATCAGTGTTAGCTCTTTTGGCGAAGTCCTTTTGGACAGGCTGAGCACTCACGACAACATGGGGGGCCTGGTTACTGCCATTAATGCTGTTTTAGCCATTGATCCCCTCGTCGCTGAAACCCATAACAGCAAACTCTAAAGCATTCGTGGCGCATTCCTGAACCTGGCTCCTTTTCCATACAAGTAGGCAGGTGAACTGGGTCATATATAAAGGGTTAGTTTTCCTAGTCGGTAGACTGAATTAAATCGTCCAATTCTCATTTCAGTTGCCTGGCCATCAGTACCGTGAGATATGTGTCGTCTCTGATTGTGTCAGGTGATAAGGGAAGGTTTCGTTTTTTCAAGTACATAAATAGAGTCTATATGAGCAAATTTACCCCAAATGAACAAAAAGAAAAAAGGCATAATGAGAGTGCTCGATTTCTTTTGGTGTTGTTAAAGGCGATTAGTTTCGAGGCCCTGACTGACAGGGTCGGAGGGGAATGCACAATTGGCCTCGCCTGATTGAAATCAAGACCACATCAACTACGCCGCATTGAGACTACAAGTTTTATGGCGAAAACAGTATAGAGAACCATAGCCTTGCCGTTTCTCTTATTCACTTCACTAAGATGTGTTTATCGATTAGGAATTATTCCTCATCCGAGCCCGAGAGCCTTGTTTGCTTTATTGGTTCTAGACGCTGTGACTCACAAGTCGCATTGTCAGCATTTATTCAGCATAAGCACATCAAAGCAACGATACAATAAATTAAAAAAAAAAATCAAATTGTTTAAAGAGAAAAGAAAACATCCATTCAAGACATCACTACAGAAGATGGCACGTCCTCCGTATTTTGTCTCTGCGCCTACCCCGCCCTCCACCGAGCCCGGCGCCGTGCTCTTTGAGACGGACCGGCTCATCATCCGACGCCCGCGCACCTCTGACGCCAATGCTATCGCGGCGGGCGCCAATTTCCTCTCAATCGCTGCCAATCTGCGAGACCGCTTCCCATCGCCGTATTTGCCGTCCGACGCCGAGGAGTTTATGAAGATCACGGCGCCGGCCGATGACGGGTCAGCGGCGTTTCCCCGCAACACGCTCGTCTGTCTGAAGCCCGGGTTCAAGGGTAACAGCGACGCCGAACTGGTGATCATCGGCGGCATGGGCTGTCTGTACTCGACCGATGTGAATTTCCGCTCGTGGGAGCTGGGGTACTGGTTCACGCCGGCGGTGGCGCGGAACGGGTACGGGCTCGAGGCGACGCGGGGCTTCGTGCGGTGGGCGTTTGCGACGTGGATGGATCTGAACCGAATCGAGGCCGTCGTGTACAACACAAACGCAGCGAGTCGGGGGTTGCTACTCAAGGCGGGGTTTGCAGAGGAAGGTCTGAAGCGTGGTGCTGTGTTTAAGAATGGGCAGATTTTGGATGAGGTCATGTTCGGTATCATCAGAAGCGATATGGAAAAGACGGCGGCGGATGTGTAAAATTTTACCAGAATAAAGCAACTGTTGGAGAAAAAATGCACAAAATAGATTTCTCAAGGTAGATATATACATTACCCACCAAGGAAAACACAACACAGCAGAATGGCTGATATGTCCCATAGGCTTCGCCAGAGATTAATCGCAGAATTGGGGTCATTCTTCGCTTTTTTATCCAACTTGTTTCTTTTACTCCTGTTTTAAGCATTGTCACGCCCTTCATATGGGGGCGGCCCTGCAATATAAGTACCCGCGGATAAAACGCCCCCGCGAACTTCTATCCTTGTCACTAGAGCAGTAATGTCCAGAATCCGCATCGGCGCCTTCGGCTGCTCGGCTGCTCTGCTAACACGACATTTGGCGGTAACACACGCCATGTGAGACCCGTCATGCCGCCAAAATTTATTAGGGCACGCCCAAGCCTTGCCGTTCTTCTCTTGGATAGTTAGAAGACGGCCGTGCTGGTCCGGGCCCCAGCAGAGCTCGTGCATGCGGATGATTTGGTCGGTCCCGTAGAGTGTGTACGCTTTATGCTCGGTCCGGATGACCACTGCGCCGAGATATCGCTTCTTCTCGAGCCACGTCTCAAGCGTGGGGATCTGGTAAAACTGCGCGGCGACGAGGAGCTCGCCATACCGACCTGCGTCGTAGCCTGCTGTGTGGTCGTAGAAGAGAGGGAAGCGGCGCGTGCGTAGGAAGCGCAGGATCTCGACAAACATATCAGGGTCCGCGTCCAGAAAGTACTCCCCATTATGGGTTGCGCCGGTACTCAGCAGGGTGGCGAGCAGTTGGCTCTCGGCCAGTGTTGTGCGCGTGGTGAAGAACTGCTTCTCGCCTACGCGGAGCACGACACGGCTATCCAAGACGGGTGCGGGGTTACTGTTGGTGGCGGCCGCATTTATCGACGATGTTGTCGCCTCTTCGCTTTCGTATGAGGTTGCCTGCAAGAACGACGGCGGTATATCATCGAGTTCGCTGGTAGAGGACGGCTGGCCGGTGATTGAGGGGGAACTGCCCGATACATCTAGAAATGGGAATCTGGCGAGACCAGCTGATTCATCTAGTCGGGTTGACTCCGTATCAGCGGCCGTATTGTTCCTGTGAGGCCGATGCCCATTGTGGACGTACGTAGAGCCCGTATCCGGGACCACTCTAGGTGTAGAATTATCGCGGTACATTGTTTGCTATTCGGCTTCTTTTACCGGCAGCTGTCAAGCGAGATAAAAATGAGAAAGCTTTCTTTCATTTACAGAATAGACCAAGATCCATGTACAAGCCGAGATTTATTATTTAGATGGCTCGAGCTATCAAATAAGTATTGCGGCCCGGCAGCCACTCCCGTATTACTCCGTAAACAAGGCAGAAGAGGCGACCGGGCGACTGGGCGTCATACTAATATCCCGGGGCCTGCCTTGTCATGCTCATGATTGGTTGTGGTAAGAGCCTGATCACGAGACAGGTGAGATGGACAAAGCAGATGTGGAGCAATTCCATGAGGCGGTAAGATGGCAAGTGTATGGCTTTAGGAGCCTCTTTAGTTTCGTCCTGATATATTTTGACATGTGGTTGATGGCTGTTTGATGGAGATGAGCCGTCGCACGGCTGGCCCTTCTGGGTCATCGTGATTGTTTCGTTGGTGTTCCAGTCAACAGAGATTCTCAAGCAGCAGGTCCGCACCGTGTAGTGCTAGAAGGCTCTCGGGAAAGGTAAACGATCATGCCGAATATTTCATTACCATCAGCGCAGTTATACAATACACGCTGCATCAGCCCTGGGAATGGCCGTCGTCATGAGCAGCTAAGCAGGGCATAGGCATCTCGAACATTGTCGCCCGCGTCACAGAGTATATTATCATCAATTCCCTTTAGCTGATCCGAGCACACACCACACATTTGACGTCAATGAAAGGGATGATGTGTGGGAACAAAGTGTGATTGACACTTGGTGTCAGGAGAGAACATGTATCGGTACATCGGCCAGCTAAGTTTCCAGGATTTTCCATTTAAATAAATAAATGCACAGCCGCTTGACCGACCTGGTACTTGTCTTATGTATCGATATAGATTAACTTTTAATTCCTTGCAACAAGTTTCCGCTGAATCACTCGCAAATGCAGTATGTGACTGTTCCTTTATTCCAACCGCCACCTGAATGTTGATGTTTTATGAGGACTGTGCACAGCCACTCATACTGTATGACAGGTTGAGACGGTGGTACCTCTGGTTAGCGCCAGTTTACTATGGGGCAGCATGTACCTCCAGCCCGGATATGGGGTTCTGTCAAATATACTAATACTCGGGCCGTGATTGGCCATGTTTCCTACGCATCAACAAATTTCCGGCCTCATAGAGTCCACAGCACTTCAGCAAGCTACACTTTGGCGAGCCAGCTTGACAACGAACGCCCAAAGGCTCACTCGATATCCATAGGCCAATTGCCTCTCCCCGGTGCCTTCTTGCAATTGGATCAGCCCATTGTCAGCAAGGAAGAGGCTCAGAGAGATTCTCTGCCCCCCAGATCCCCCGACTTACGGCACTCGTCTCCCTAATAAGGCCTCACAACCCCGGGTTGCCCGTTTTTCGCCATGGCCACGATACAGAGACTGGCCAGCCGCGGTGCCACCGCGAAGCTGGCCTTCCGCCCTGCCACCACCGCCCGCACAGCTGCCCGTCCCTTCTCGACGACATGTCTCCGAAAGTACGCCACGACCGAACATGTCGGCACACGCCTCATCCCCACCGACGAGCACTTTACCGTCAACGAAAACATCTATGGCCTCGCCAACAACGAGCCCAAAAAGGCCCGCAGGTCCAACGAAAACTCGGTCGCCGACCGCAAAGTCAGACATTACACTGTCAACTTTGGTCCCCAGCATCCGGCCGCTCACGGTGTGTTGCGATTGATTCTCGAGCTCAATGGCGAGGAGATCATCCGTGCCGACCCCCACGTTGGTCTGCTGCACCGTGGTACCGAGAAGCTCATCGAGTACAAGACGTACCTCCAGGCCCTCCCGTACTTTGACCGTCTTGACTACGTCTCCATGATGACCAACGAGCAGTGCTTCGCCCTCGCTGTCGAGAAGCTGCTCAACATTGAGATTCCTGACCGCGCGAAGTACATCCGTACCATGTTTGGCGAGATTACCCGCATCCTGAACCATCTCATGTCCGTCCTCTCCCACGCCATGGATGTTGGTGCTCTTACTCCTTTCCTGTGGGGTTTCGAAGAGCGTGAGAAGCTCATGGTAAGTTGCTGCAGACGATGACACGATGCATGCGGATTGTCGGGGGGAACACTTTCAATTAACTCTTGCCCGCTAGGAATTCTATGAGCGTGTCTCCGGCGCTCGTCTTCACTCCGCCTATGTCCGCCCTGGCGGTGTCCACCAGGACATTCCCGTCGGTCTCCTCGACGACATCTACCAGTGGGCCACTCAGTTCGGTGACCGCATCGACGAGACCGAAGAGATGCTGACAGACAACCGCATCTGGATCGAGCGTCTGCGCGGCGTCGGCGTCCTCTCCGCTCGCGAAGCCCTCAACCTGTCCTTCACCGGCGTCATGCTGCGCGGCTCCGGCGTGCCCTGGGACATCCGCAAGAGCCAGCCCTACGATGCCTACGACCGCGTCGAGTTTGACGTCCCCGTCGGCACCAACGGCGATTGCTACGACCGCTACCTGTGCCGCATGGAGGAGTTCCGCCAGAGTCTCCGCATCATCCACCAGTGCCTCAACGACATGCCTGCCGGCCCCGTCCGCGTCGAGGACTACAAGATTTCGCCCCCGCCTCGCTCCGCCATGAAGGAGAACATGGAGGCCCTCATCCACCACTTTTTGCTCTACACTAAGGGTTACGCTGTGCCTCCTGGCGAGACCTATTCCGTCATCGAGGCTCCCAAGGGCGAGATGGGTGTCTACGTCGTCAGTGATGGCAGCGAGCGCCCCTACAGATGCCACATTCGTGCCCCTGGCTTCGCCCACTTGGGTGGCTTCGATCACGTCGCCAAGGGTCACTTGCTTGCTGACGCCGTCGCTGTTATCGGTACCATGGATCTTGTATTTGGTAAGCCGTTTACTGATTTCCTGTTCTTTTTGACAACTAACTGACTCTGGTGTAGGTGAGGTTGATCGGTAAAGAAGTCGAGGTGGATGGAACAATGTAGAATCGTTTAATTTTCTTTTGTCTGTAGTCATAGATGGCTAGGAGAATCAAAGTATATACTCCCCAATAAAATCGTTTTTTTTTTTCGTTTCATAATTTTAACTGTCGCGTCCTTTCATGGTGCTGGCCTGTTGGTATGTGCTATAATGGAAATTTAAAGTATTTCTAGTTTCAAATTTTTATTATTTTACAGTAGTGCTATTTGTACACAACATTAAACATGCACCTTTTTATTTTTACACGGAGCTTGCCATTTTCCGAACAGGCTCAAAAGACCTTGGCGCCCGTTCCCGAAGCCTGGTCCATGAGGAAACCCTTGAGCGCCGATAGACCATTGACAGCATGCAAACCCAGAGACCGGAGTGGCACGAGTGGTCCGCTGTCCACCGAGTAGAGCTTGTGCAGCTTGTCACAGACGCCGAGCACGGCATGGTTGGCCGCGTAGCGCTCGCTGTTGTATGCCTCGAGCGACAATTGCGTGCCGAGGTCCTGGCCGTGGCTCACGGCATACTGGATAGTGCGCGCGAGGCTCTGGATGTCGGCCTGGCCCTGGTTGAGACCCTGGCCGGCCAGCGGGTGTATCGTGTGCGCGGCATCGCCGACGAGCGCGACGCGTTCCCCGATGTAGGTGTCGGCATGGCGCATCTTGAGCGGGAACGAGGCCACGCTGCCCTCTTGCACGGCGACGACGGCCTGTGGTATCGCGTGCGCGTCAAAGGGTGTGTGCTGCGTGCGCCAGGCGAGCTCGTCTTTCTGTCCGCTGGTTTGCGTGTGCATGTAGGCAATATCGACTGGCGCGAGGCGGAACGCGGCGTTGACGAGGGCGACAAACTCCTCGTGGGGCAGCTTCTTGAGACCCGTGGCGTTTTCGAATGTGGTCGACCATACCAACGTTGCATACTTGCCCGGCATAGGCAGCATGGCGATGGGGCCGGTGGGGAGGAAACGCTGATAGGCCGTCTTGTTGAACTCGCCACCCCAGCCCTCACCTTCGAGCTCGAGCGTAGCGACCAGGCCCTGGCGGTCATAGTCCCAACCCCGTGACTCGATGCCTGCAAAGGCTCGCACGGGGCTGTTCGCGCCATCTGCGCCGACAAGAAGCCGAGCAGCGAGCGATTGGCCGCCAGAGAGGTGCACAATGGGCCATGCGCTCAGGTCCAGGTCCTCTGTCTCCTCGCCAAGTGTAATATTCTCCACGCGCGAGTTGTCGAGCACCGTTACGCCACCGAGCTCCTGCAGGCGTTTCATCAAGCCCGAAGTCGTGTTGAGGTTCTCGGCCATGTAAGCAATGCTGCGGCCGCGGCCGGCGCGGTGCTCCCAGCCAAACTCGATGCGCGCTCCCGAGACACCGTCCCAGACCTGCATCTCCTGAAAGCCTTGGATGCGATCGCGCTGCATGTGCGGCCAGGCACCGATTTCGTCAAGAAACTGCGCCGAGGACGGTGTGAGAGAGCTGCAGCGGTTGGAGTACTGCGTGGGAGGGAGGGAGAATGATGTGACTTTGGAGAGATCTTGGGCCTCGACGAGGGCGACGCGCAGGTTCGAGGTGACAGGGTTGGAGCCTGGAAAAGAAGAAGCAAGTTAGCATGTAGAGATATAGGGTCGTAAAGCGAAAGAGAATAAGCAAGGCAAGCTCGCAAAAACATACGAAGTGCGGTTAGCAGACTTAGACCTGCTGGGCCGCCGCCAACGCAGACGACATCGTAAATATCTTGGGATGGTGTCGTAGAATAGGCGCGGAGAGTAGAGGGCGTCAGGCGTGGAGAGCATCCACGGCATACGAGCCGGGAGCTCGAGGAGACTATTCGGCCAACAGGCATGGCTGTGGGAGACAGCTTGTTGGCCAATTGGGTAATGGGATGATGTGACTGCCGGTGTAGCTGCGATGGGAGAATGAGCTTGAGGTCCAGGCAGCTTTCAAGATGTCCTTAGTGGATCGCCATTTTTTGGTGGGGCACTTTGGCAGGGTTCTGGCGATGCTTCATCAGTGGCCCCCGTAGCAGTGGGTTTGGGTGAATGGGTTCTGGCACCTGGACAGTACCTAGGTTTGCATGCCCAGGTGTTTGGGTACTTGTAATGAGTCCGGTTGTACGTACGAAATATCTGTACCCTCTTCATGTGCTAGTATGTCTAGTTAAATTACTGCCTAGATTATTTGCAGCATTTTTTCCAGTGCAAGCTTTGCAGGCCCTTGGCAGCTCTCATCCAGCCACCCATCACACCGTTTGCCCAACTGATGCTTCACGACATTCATGCACCGAACCATGCAACCCAACCATAACTCATAAATGCAACATCTCAAGAATCGGTCCGTAAAAAATCTGCTCCAGTTGTCCTCGGCTTTGCAAAAAAAAAAAAAAAAAAGCATTTGCCAAGGTGGTGTGTTAGTGTCCGGCGCAAGTGATAGGCTGGCAGAGTTAGTTGGTGGGCGACAGCCTAGCTCCACCCCGCTGACGAACGGCGGGCTTCCCACTGCTGTGGTGGACAGCTGCTTGTTGCCACAGACAACCGCACTATTTGCTCAGCGTTCTACGTCAAACAAACACCAAAAAAAGCTGACACCCACCAAGAGGTTTTTTCATCTCTCGGCTTGGATAACAATCCATCGTCTCGCCATTCCCAGGCAATATTTTCCTTTCTTTTGGCATCTCTTTCTGCTGAGCAGAAGGAATCATGTTCTAGAGGACACATATTTGCTACCTCAATAGCTCTTCATTCTCCAATCAGCTTGGCAATCAAGCTGTAGGCCTAATAAGCCCATCATTGATCCGTGTGCTTTAAGCTTTGTCTCAGGTTCCCTCAACCAGGCGCTGCGCACCAAACGGGCACTGCAGCTGTCAGCTCCTTAAATTTCACTATCGTTCACTCCGTTATTTCACTCCTTCAGACCCCAAGTTTGACACAAAATTTCGAAACCATGGCCGACGCCGAAGATTACCTTCAAGACGGGTTTGACCCTCGCAGCGTCACTATTCCGCGCTTGCGATCCATCCTCGTCACCCACGGCATCGATTATCCATCCACGGCAAAGAAGACGCAGCTGGTCGCACTCGTTGAGGAGCATGTCTTGCCCCAAGTTCCAAGACTGCGCGCTCAACGAGCCCGCGCCAAGCGATCCAGCCTCGGCATTGTCAACGCTGGCAGTGCTCAGGATAATGGTCTCTGGGACGATGATGAACTGTCCCCCCCGCGCACGGCTTCTCGTCGCTCCAGGTCGCCGCGTAAGAGCTCTGCGCGCATCAAGGTCGAAGAAGAAGAACCTGTTACCCCCGTCCCCCACCGCAATGAGCCCAAGCGCAGCATCCGCGCATCGCGATCCGTAAGCCGGCAGCTCTCCCACGAACCCGAAGATAATGCCCATCTCTACGCAGCGTCGGTATCTTCTCGTCGATCCAGTCGGCGCACAGTAACGCCTCAGATAAAGCCTGAACCTGAACCTGAACCTGAACCGGAGATAGAGGAAGAAGACGAGGATTCCGAGGATTCCGAAGACGAAATCGCTGAAGAGCCTACGCAGTATGACGATGAGCCAAGCGTCTTCACCGATGACAATCCTTTCCAAGGCGGAAGCTCACCCCCACCGACACAAACACCCAGTTACCGCCGACGAACTGTGAGCATCGAGCCCGCCAAGAGTGCCAAATCTGCTCGTCGTCGTACAGCGGTCGGCGCCGAGTCCTCTCGCACCTCCAGGAGATTTGAAATGGCAACGCCACCTCGCCGCCACAAGACCCCAGACCATCTTCTTGAGCCTGGCGAGGAATTTACTCCGGATGAGCAGCTGGAGCTTGAAGAAGCAGCAAACAGTGGTGATGCGTCAGCAATTCGGCGACAGGCCGTGGTCAAGCAGCGTCAAGGAAACCTCAAGACGCCCCTCTTGGTGCTCCTCATGGCGCTCTTCGGCGCGTATCTTGCTTGGTACCGGCAAGAAAAGATGGCCGTTGGCTACTGCGGCGTTGGACGGCCCGCGAAACAAGTCATCCCACCGGAGATTCCGGTCCCGGATATTTTAATGCCATTCATTGAACCCGAATGTGAAGAATGTCCTCAGCATGCCTTCTGCTACGGAGACTTTACCGTCCGTTGCCAAGATGATTTTATTCTACAGGCACACCCACTTGCACTCGGTGGACTGGTTCCACTCCCTCCCACATGCGAGCCAGACAGCGAGAAAGCTCGACGTGTACAGGCTGTTGCTGACAAGGCGATCGAGGAGCTTCGAGATCGCCGTGCCAAGTATGAGTGTGGTGAGCTCATCAACGATGCTGGGGAACAAGAAGACTCGCCTACCATTGCCGAGGACGAACTGAAGGCCTCAGTCAGCCAGAAGCGCAACAAGCGTATGAACAGCCAAGAGTTTGATGAACTTTGGGAGGCTGCCATTGGTGAAATCACAGGTCGAGACGAAGTCGAGGTGGCAATACCTACACCCGAGTAAGTAAACCAATATATTTTCCTAAGCTTCTACCTCGAAGAAGCGTCTCCCGAAGAATCAACTGTTTCTGACCAGGTCCACTAATCAGATCCCAACCTGATCCAACAGATCGCCCGATTCCCCCAATCCTTCAACAAGACTATCGTCAACCTCTCTCGCTGGCCTTCCGTTCCGCTGCGCGGTCAAGCGATCCATCCGCAGCGGACTGGCACGATATCGACTCCCAATTGGACTTTTGAGCATGCTTGTCCTGGGGATCTTGTATCTACGAGCCACCTACCGTAAGCATCTCGCCACCTCGGCGCAGATTCCAGCCCTCGTGGAAGCTGTGCTGGGCAGACTGGCCAATCAAAAAGAGCTTGGCGACGAGGGTCTTGATGACCCATGGCTGTTCCTGCCCAACCTGCGAGATGACGTTCTCCGCTCTGTGCACTCGCTGGCCGAGAGAGACCGTATCTGGCAGCACGTTCGGGCCGTGGTGGAACACAACAGCAACGTTCGCACGAGCCAGAGAGAGGGTCGCAGTGGCGAGGTTGGCCGTGCTTGGGAATGGATTGGCGCCAGCAAGGGTGAGGGCGCAAGGCGTCGACGCAGCGGCCGCGTCTCGTGGACGCCCTCAGATATGGACGCGGACACGCTCGAGTCAAAAGTCAATGTCGAAGTGAAGAAATGGGATGAGCCGAGACCAATCTACTAATATGAGCATGAGTATAGAGTAGTAATGTGGAGTGTTGGGGTGCTTTTGAATTGGGACTGTATATATTGTATGCTTGTATTTTGTAATGCAACTAGCTGCTTGATAGTACATGAACTTCATTTTTTTTCCTGCGTTGTCCCACATTTGGAAATGTCACGTTTAAGTCTCGAGCGCATATGTGTTACATTTATGTGCTACTGTTGGGCAACCGATTCAAAATTGCAACTCGCGTTTCACTTCATTCAACATTGGGATATTAGAAAGAGACTTGAGTCTCGTTGTATTGCTAATGCACAAGTGTTGATATATGCACAAAGGGTGGTGTGACAAAGGGAATAGGTGGATCTTGAAGTCTATTCTACTGGAACCGCTTATTGGGCCTTGGAGCCGATGATCTCTGCAAAAGAAAGTCGAAGTTAGCAAGTGTCACAACGTGGAACTCCACATGTGTTGGCAAGAAACGTACTCTCAACATCGGCGACGCTCTGCTGCAGAATCTGCTGCAGAACCTTGGGGTTCTCGAGCTCCTTCTGGACCTTGGCAATGATGGACTGAGCAAGCTCCTTCTGCTGGCGCTGCTTGACCTGGCCCTCGTAGCGGACCCAGGAGTCGAGAACGCTCTTGGCCTCAGCGGCAAGAGCAGTCTTCTGCTCCAGCTCAAAAGCCTGAGCCTCGAGCTTGGCGGTTTCCTACAGCGAACAAATTGTCAGCCTTTTTTAATCCAAAAACACAATACCACTGCGCACATCATCCGTGATTCATATCGGATTCCATCCTCATTCTTTCGGCGCTCACCTTGGAAACCTCAAACAGGTTCTTGGTAATTTCGACGACGGTGCTCATCTGCTTGACGTCCTCGATGCGGGTCTTGACAGCCTCGGTGTGGTCGGCACGGGCCGAGTTGAGGATGCTCTTGATCTTGTTGCTCTGGCTCTCGGCCCACTCCTTGTAGGCAGGGCCACCGTACTTGATGAGGCCACCCCAGACGGAGAGGAGACAGACGGCGATGACGGTCTCCTCGTTGACGACGTAGGCCTCGCTGCTGATGGCGTAGATGCTGAGACCGGCGGCGGAGCTGAGCACGGCGGTCTTGCTCAGCAGGCTGTTGCCGGGGAGGGCGTCAATGATGCTCTGGGCCTTCTTCTTGGGCTCCTCGGCGGGCACATTGCTGCTGCTGGAGTGGCGGGCTGAGACGATGGCAGGGAGGGCGCGGCGAGCGACGGTAGGTCGGAGGAAAGGAGCAGCGCCTGTTCGGAAACCGGAACACGCGAGGGGTTAGTACGGCGGCCAATTGGCTTCGGAAAACTCGATGGATGGGCGAATTGACATACCGGCAGCGCTTCGCGCCAAGCGGGAGGCCATTGTGAGATGATTTCGACGGGGGGGTATGGGGTCAACGTGTCGATGATCGCGGAGCTGGGAATGAGGTTTGAGGTTTTATCACGCTAACTTCTCGGGATGCTTCCTGAGAGGAGGATCACGTGATGCAACCAGGTACTGTTTACCTGTCGGTTTTGAGCGCTGCTGGCCCATCAGCGTTACTTTTGAGGTTTCAGTGGACTTTACCCGACTCTTTCCCGTCCTCAGGATCCACTCACGTAGAGCCGCCGCTGATTGGCTCAGGCTTAAGTGCATGTTAAAGATTTCATGATTTTTTGCTTCATCAGCTTCAACTTTTTCATGCAGTGACCATATGTACATGATTTCTACAGCGCAGCTCATTATTTTTCAGTGAGAATTTTGGCAACAGTATAAACTGCCGGGTCAATCCCAATAACCATATTCGTTGCTCCTTTTTTTTTTTGTTCAACTACCAACGAAATTTGACATCTCAGTCAACATCATGGCACCCGCTGGTCAAGCCAGCAGCGCAAAGCGCAAACGCAGCGCACCCGCTGAAAAAGTTAGCAAGCGCCAACGAGCGGCCTCTAGCGACGATGAAGAAGAAGACCCCAGTGCGGCCATTTTACTTCTTGAGCAAGGAATTCTTGAATCCAAGAAAAACTACAACAACATTGCCACGCTCCTGAAGAAAGCACAGGATTTCGAGTCTGGCAACCCAGAGGCTATGCTGTCTACCGTGGCCCTGTGCCGCATCTTCATGAGACTTGTCGCACAGGGTAATCTTCGCTCAAAAAAGTCTCAGTCGGAAAAGGACCAGGTGGTTACAGCGTGGCTGAAGGATCAGTTTGGGCTGTTCAAGGATGTCTTGCTGGACTTGCTGAGCCATGGGGAGATTGCGGTCACCGCACTCACGCTTTGCATGCGTACTCTCAAGGCTGAGGGCGAGGCGCTCAAGGAGATTGGTGAATACGCCTTTCCCCGTGATTCTCTGGCAAAGGTTGTCAAGAATATCATTGCGAGCGAGGATGATGAGCTTCGCAAAGCCTATGTTGAAGAGTTTGCGGAGCAGTACGACGACATTCGCTACTACACGTTTGCCGCCATTTCGTGAGTAATGCCTGAAGTGCCACGTCTTCAATTTCCGCACTAACCATTGTTTGAATCCATAGTTCTGCTATCAAACATCTCTTGGATGGAGACGCTGATCTGAAGATGCGACTCTTTGAAAGCGCTTTTGCTTTGCTTTCGGCCCTTGATGGTGTTCCAGAGTCGGCAGAAGAGCTGGAGGATTTCTATATTCACAAGCCAGAGAAGAAGTCGCACTACCTGCGCCTACCAACCCAACACAAGAGACAAGGCCAAGAAGCCTGGACTTCTCTGTTGAACATTGTCAGCAGCAATGACCAGCGCAAGCGTGCCTTGACCATTATTTCCACCGTCATTGCGCCGTGGTTCGCCAAGCCAGAAATGTTGGCAGACTTCCTCTCCAGCTCCTACGACGCTGGTGGCTCCATGGCGCTCCTCGCCCTGTCTGGCGTCTTCTACCTCATCAGAGAGCGAAACCTCGACTACCCTTCCTTCTACACTAAGCTCTATTCCCTCCTCAACAGCCAGATTCTGCACTCGAAACACCGCGCGCGCTTCTTTCGCCTACTGGATACTTTCCTCGGGTCGACCCATTTGCCAGCGACTCTAGTGGCGAGCTTCGTGAAGCGCCTTGCGCGTCTGTCATTGAATGCGCCCGCCAGCGCCATCGCCTTTGTCATTCCTTGGATATACAACATGCTGGTGAAGCACCCACTCTGCACATTCATGCTGCACAGGGAGGTCAAGGATGAGGAGACGAAGAAGGCGCATCGAGAGCACGGCATGGATGACCCCTTTCTGCAGGACGAGAGCGACCCCATGAAGACACACGCGGTTGACAGCAGTCTGTGGGAGCTAGAGCAGATGCAGTCACACTACCATCCCAACGTCGCGACGATTGCAAAGATTATCTCAGAGCAGTTTACCAAACACTCGTACAACATGGAAGATTTCCTGGATCACTCGTATGCCAGTTTACTAGAGGCGGAGATGGCCAAGGAGGTCAAGAAAGGACCAGTCGTCGAGTTTCAGATCCCCAAGAAGGTATTCCTGCCACAGGAAGAGGCTACAGGTGTCCCTGACAGTCTCTTGGTCAGGCTCTGGGACTTTGAAAGTGTCGAGGCTTAGTGGACCTGATGGCACAAGAAAAGGTGAATTTAGATGGACATTCAGCGATATTGTCAGCATTACATCTGGCGTTTTTAATTGTTGTATTGGGTATTGGTTTTGTGTATACAACTAGAGCATATTTATTCATACTTTTATTTACAGGTGTCAAATGAGCCAAAAAAAAAAAAATCATAATGCTGACGCCTTTTGTGTTGTGCTCTTGCTCAGTTCACGGAACTCATTCAAAGTTTCCCGTTAATGCTTTCTTCTCTTGAGCCCGGTCGCCATCTAGACCAGTCTTTACCTCGGTATGAGACTCGCTCATGACATGCTTCCTCACAAAGACGCAAGAGATGAGGCTGACGGCCGCAAAGGCGGTATACAGGTACCACATGCTGCGCATGCTATCCGAAAACGCGTCCTGGACCACGCGCTGGTGGGCGGGGTCCTGAATGGCGGACACGAGGAGCACATTGGATGCAGCATGGCTGCCCGCAAAGGCCATGGTGACATTGGTCGGAACGCCTGCCGCGACCAGGCGCGCCTGCTGCGTGTTCATGCCGTTTTGGAAAACCACGCCGCCGAGGACAACAGCCACGGACGAGGATATGCTGCGGATGAAGCCAAATGTGGCCGTCGCGGCGGCTGTCTGCCCGCTGGAGACGTTTGCGTGCAGGGCTAGCAGAGGTGGGAAGAAGAGCTGGCCGACGCCGAGACCGTTGATGATTTGAAAGGCGACAATCTTGGCAAAGGACGAGTCGGTGTCGAAGTCGATGAAGAGGGCGATACCGAGGAGTGTGAGGGCGTTGCCGACGCGAATGATTTCAATGTATCGACCGGTGCGGTGGATGATGAAACCGACGGCGCAGCTCATGAGTGATGCGCTGACGATGATGGGGAGGAGGAGGACACCAGATCGCAAAGGCGACGCGAGTCTGGTGGCCTGGAAATAGAGCGGCAGGTACCACTCTCCGCCAGTAACAACCTAAGCAAAGGTTATTTGATCAGATTCTGGTATAAATTTGGGACGCGACGAGTGGACAAAAGAAGAGCTCACCGCTGAATGACAAAAATTAATAATGAAGAGTGCCGAGTTGTGCGCGTTCTTAAACATGCCCAGCGGCATCAGAGGGAGCTTGGCGAAGCGCGATTCACAGTAGATGAAGATGGGAATTGTGACAACGCCAAACACAAGGAGGCAAATGACCTGGGCCGAATTCCAGGCAAAGACGATACCGCCGAAGTTGAGGCCGATGAGGATCAACAGGGCGAGGGCGAGGATGCAAACACTGCCACCCCAGTCAATGGACTTGAGGCCGGCTATGGCTGGGGTGCGCGGGTTATGCACGTCGAGGAAAATGAGTAGGACGAGAAAGGCGAATCCGGTGATGGGCAGGTTGATCCAAAAGATCCAATGCCATGAGATGCTCTGGGTCAAAGCACCGCCGAGGATGGGACCGACTGCACCGGCGACGGTCCAAACAATTTCGAGAAGGCCTAAGAAGAGACTGCGCCGTCTATTTTAAAGTTATTGTTAGTTGACTTTCCTTTTTCTTTCTTTTTTTTTTCTTGTACGGCTTATTGTTTGTCGGTGAAACAGGCATACCTGACGCTAAAGATGTCGGAAACGACAATGTTAACCATCTGAAGCATGCCACCACTGGCAATGCCCTGGAGAGCACGACCAGCAATCAGCATGGGCATGCTAATGGCTGCCGCGCAGATGATGGAGCTGCCGAAGAAGAGGACGAGTGCCGAGAGGAGGATGGGCTTGCGGCCCCATATATCGGACATGTTGGCCCAGACGGTGGCCGCGGCAGCATTGCCAAGCAGGTAGGCAGTTCCAATCCAGACATAGCCGGCGGCCGAGTGTAGGTCTGATGATATAGTAGGAAGCACAGTAGATACAATGGAACTGTCAAGGGCTGAACAAAAGTTGACCAACTATGGTGCTGGTCAGTTAGGGCGGATACATGGCGGTAGAAGCTGGATACAAGTCCAAGACCGCAAGAGAAAGGCAATATATATGAGAAAATAGAAATGGTGATATGAGAATGCAAGGAATAAAACAATGAATCATTTGGCATCAACTTACAGCGAGAGCAATTATAACGAGAAATGTGCGCAGTTTGCTCCGTCCCTCCATGGTCGGCGGTTCATCCATTGACATGACTTGCAGCGGCTGTGCCATGTCTGACGGTGTCTCACCAACCACAGCAATAGGCTCGGCTTGATTCATCTTGACGAGCCACAATATGTATTGCAGCGAAATAGATCCACAGCCAAATGAGCTTTTTCCTCGCGACGTACTAGCACCGAAACATTCAAAGGTGACCGAGAGAGGGGGAAAAAATCAAGTTAGGAGGCAGTGACTAATAAGTAAAGACGGTAGCCCGACGGCACCGACTCCGAATCCGACTCCCACCTTGTCAGAACAAGGCTGGTTGGCGCTGCAAACGATTGGATTTTTCGCTGCAAGTTGATTGGATCGGGAGAACGAAACCGGGACAAACTGGGGCGTTTTTAGCATTTGCTCTTTGTTCGTTTCAGCGCCGACAGGTGGGTTTCAGCCGAAGCTAACATACTTATGGTATCCGGCGGGTTATTTCCGAATTTCTATCTTATGCTCGTGCGTATGTATAGTTGGCCGGCGGTATAATGTCCAAATGAATTGCTTGAGGGATGCAAGGTCGTTTATCAAATAAGTCGGAAACAGCCGCAAGAGACTTGACTGGGGGGATGCCCAAGAACCATGACGGCCACCCTGACAGAATCGAATGTAGCTCAGTCCCAGAACCAATACAATCCTGCATTTGAGACGGCTCATTGCTGCAGCTGTTGCTACCCCTGCGGCAAGAAGCCAGATTTGTAGACAGCACTATTGGTGACCAGGTTGAAAGTTGATCAATCTTTCTTTGTCTGATGATACTCTTTACCGAGAATATACTTCACCTTTCTGTTTCTCAACATTTACATCTTGCAAGCATGATGAATTTGCAAAACGGTTGCAGCGGCTTTTACTCATTGCATTTCGAGCATAAGCAAGTAAAAATTGCGCAACCATAAACTTGAGGGTAACTATGATGAAATTTTAAGAACTTTGGCCATCTTGGAATTATATAGTTGGACTGGTTTCCGGTATAATAGGAATATTGAGCAGTTTACAGCTAAGGCGCCATATCTGTTGGCTGTCAGATTCACAGCTAGGTTAGTTAGCACCAAGTGAGGTAAATAACCGTATAATCTAGCGACAACACTGGTACATGATTGTAGCAAAAGGATAAGAGAAGCCGCAGATGATTGGTTCCAGCTAGCCAGCCGAGTCGAGTGAGTTTTACTCGGTAACTTGTGTTGGGTAACTTGATGAAGCACCAAGTCTGCGTACGTGGGTTATTTGTGTCGCACACTATTACAGAGTACCTAGATATGGAGGAACGGACCAAGTATTAATAAAGTGAGTGCACTTAAGCGTAATCGGCCTGCAGCCAAAAACATGCGCTACTGCACCTCTTTATTTACTATTAGTGGCCGCTAGCAGAGCAAAGGCCCACCGCCACAATCATTCTGACGTCGACTATCTGTGCCAGGACGGGATACAATGGCATTGTAACAAAGCCAACACAAATCACAAAAAAAAAAGTTGCACGATATTTATGTTCAAGTCGGGAAACGAAGCAAATAGCAGAGAAATCTACGGCCATCGCTGATTGCAAGTAACCTCATGGAAAGGAGTCTGGGCTCAATCAGAATATATAGAATTAGCAGCTACCAGTAACAAGCCACACGGAGCTATACGTTAGTAGTTACACCAGTGACAGCGACAAGGTAGACCCACGCCCTGGAAGCTTGGCCTACAAGTTCCAAGTTGTTAGCAGCTAAAAAGGGCAGAATCCGCCTAATCTCCAAGCTTGGTTATCGGTAAGACCAAACTCTAAAACACCAGCAATTCCCAACTCTTGCCTTGAACCGTTTTTCTATTCTTGTCTTGCCAACCACCAGTCGAATCGATTTCCTTGCACCTCACGAAAACGACATTACATATCCACCCAGTAGAATAGCGGCACAAGCTGTTTCCACTCTCCCTGCCGAGACTAGCCACTGCGCTGGAGAGCAGGTGATTGGGAACCGGCTTTTGCCGCGAGCTACCTGCATACCTTGGCACAGGCACGGCACGGGCACAGGCAGAGCTCCCAGCGCAAGCTGGCAACAGACGACAGCAGCGTTCGCCTCGTTTCCTGTCCGCCATGGCTAATCGCTTTCGGCCACTCGGTGACGAGGCTTCCCGCGCAGTGCCTGGCCAGGCTTCTGCACCGACACCTGCTACTGCCGCCTCTGTCTCTGCCGCCACCAACTCCACAGCTACTGCAAGGCCTGGTCGGGCTCCCCGCAAACGAAAAGGCCATCGTGGTGGCAAAAAGAAGAGGTCTCGTCGCAAGAGCTTTGCTCTGCTGCACGGTGATAGTCAGGATGAGACTGATAGGACCTCGTCCGCTGGCGGCTTCTACAACCATCCCCAAGGAAATCTCAGTGCTGGCAGCATAGACAGCGAGATATTGCTCGACCACAGGTAGGTGTAAGCCTCTGCCACTGCCTCTGCTCCTCGGCGTCTCTGTTGATCAGGACTTATCCTTCCTTGTATACCCTGCTAACCATCTGCCAGAGAACACACGCCAATGCGCATTCGCCGATCTTCAACTGTGACCGGCGAACGATTCCCGGCCACTCCACATCCCAGCGTCAACACCAGACTGCGCTCTGTTCACACCCTCCACAGCGGTGATAAATCAGTAGCTGCATCGCCGTGGGATGAATCTGTGCCGCTGCTCTCCGAGTCCTTTCGATTCGGGGCCACTGCAACCTCTAGCTATGGCGCCGCCGCCGGCAGCAAGACGCCTCGCACCAAGAGCAGACGATCGGAATCAATCTCATCAAGTACAAGACTGGCTGCTGCCTTCGGTGGCAAGAATTCCTTTGACGTCAACAATCCGCCGTCCGTCCCCGGCTCTCCCACTTTTGGTACTCTCAATCACCATCATGACATGACCTTTGGCGATGTTATGCTGCGGGATGAAATGGCCATGAGAACCGGTAGCCCAGGCCACGGCATTGACGATGACGTAAATTACTTTGATGCCGGAGCCGACCGACAGTCTATCCACACCCCACATCCAGGTGCCGAGGCGGATGTCTGCTTCCCGGCCCATGGCATGTCTGATCTCGGGGACGACGAGGCCACCACACGCGAAGATGGTCCCCAGCACAGACCGCGTAGACGGCGACGGCAATGGCCAGACCTGTCTGTGCTAGAGCAGTGGAGGCAGTTTGAAAAGGAGGACAGAAGCGAGGAGCGGAGAGCAAAGACGATTACCGAACCACAACTCATCAATGGCCGTCTACGTCCGGTACGCAAGGGCTGGTTCAAGACCGACGATGAGGTCCCATATCGCTTCACCTACTTCAACGAGGAGTTTCAGAGCACCATTCACAGTCATACCATCTCAGAGCTTGTTCAGCCCGGAAGCACCTTTCGCGAGCTGTTCATTCCCGACCACCGAATCCTCTCCGATGACGAGTCCGAGTCGGGTGACGAGACCATGTCAATCCCGTCTAGACCGCCTCATATATCAGGCCTTGACACCGATTTTCGCCATTCTACCCAATCTACCTCTACCCGCCAGCCATCAGTAGCTGAATCCATCCGTGGCCCGCTCTCGCCGCCGGCGCCACCACTGGTTCAGACACAGCAGCCTCACATCGACGTGAGGACCCGAGACAGTTCCAGAGCACCGTCCGTCCGAGCTACGTCGGCAGCGCCAGGCGGACTACGCAGCGCCGAGAGTCTCATGTTCAAGCCCCTGCCCGAGCCTCTAGACGTGACTCCCCGGCCTGAAAAACCCATTCGATACGGCGACAGGCCGGTCTGGTGGCTCAACGTTGTCTGTCCCACAGAAGAGGAAATGAAGGTGATTTCGAAAGCCTTTGGCATTCATCCTCTGACGGCCGAAGACATTATGGTCCAGGAGGCCCGCGAAAAGGTCGAGTTATTCCGCCACTATTACTTTGTCAACTACCGCACCTTTGACCAGGATATTAACAGCGAAAACTTTCTTGAGCCCGTCAACATGTACGTGGTCGTCTTTCGCGAAGGCGTCCTGAGCTTCCATTTCTCGATGACGCCGCACCCGGCCAATGTGCGACGCCGCATCCGGCAGCTGCGCGATTACCTTCTTTTGTCGTCAGACTGGATATCGTACGCCATCATTGATGATATTACCGACGTCTTTCAGCCTCTGATTCAGAACATTGAGGATGAGGTCGACGAGATTGACGAGGCCATTCTGCGCCTACACTCGCCTGATGCGACGGCGGACGAGAAGAACAAGGAAGACACGGCGACGATAACCGAGGCAAGCGGGGACATGCTACGACGGGTTGGCGACTGCCGAAAGCGCGTCATGAGCCTGTACCGGCTTCTAGGCAATAAGGCCGATGTCATCAAGGGCTTTGCGAAGCGGTGCAACGAGCGCTGGGAGGTGGCGCCCAAATCCGAGATTGGATTATACCTGGGTGACATTCAGGATCACATTATAACCATGACATCCAACCTGAGTCACTATGAAAAGTAAGACGCTTGAAACATTTCACACTTTTCTCCTTCCTTCTGTTCAAAGGGGAATCAGTTTACTAACTTTTTTTTTTCTTTTAGAATTCTGGCTCGTGCCCACGGTAATTATCTTGCTCAAATCAACATACGTATGAATGAGCGACAAGAGCAGACAGCCGACGTCCTCGGCCGCCTCAGCGTCATTGGTACCATTGTGCTGCCCATGAACATCATCACGGGTCTCTGGGGCATGAACGTGTGGGTGCCCGGACAGGAGTACGAGGGTAATCTGCAGTGGTTCATGCTCATTACTGCTGGTCTACTCTTCTTTGGCTTAGGATGCTACCTTGTCGCCAAGCGCGTATACCAAATTGTCTAACGCACACTTGGCTCCTTGTACAAAAACGAGAGAGAAAGCGAGAGAGAGAGAGGAAGACTGTCGACTTTTCAATATTCGAAGCGAGTTTTTATTCTTTTTGTCTTTTTTTTTAAGCGCCAACGTTGAATACGGCAAAACACTTGGAACAGTTTTTTGTCTTGAAAATTTACATAGTGAAGACACTAAGCTACGTACATGATTGCATTGTTAGCGGGTTGATAGAATTGCAAAATTTTACAGCATTGGAATTTTCTCTCGTTACAAAAATAGATATTCTTGCTCATGTAAAAAAAGTTTTCATGAGGAACAGTTTTTCAGAAACATCCTATATCCAGGCATATGACCTATTCTCCAACAATGAGAGAGAGTGAAGAAGGACCAACCCTTGACCGTCTTCCTTACTCTCCTCCTTTTGTGCCAATAAAGAAAAAACGCCAGAAACACCCTTTCATAACAACAAATATGACAACCCTGACGTCAAGGGGTAATTATTTGGATACCAAATTCCTTTCCTCCATGACAGATGTAGTCTTGAATCCCTCACCACACACTGCTTGGCCAACAAAAAGAAGTGGCAGAAGATCACCTCCGCGGGCCACCGAAAGTAGCTCGGAGAGCCATGACCTGCTGTCGCTCCGACTCGGGCAGCATGTCAATCTGTGCCTGCGGAAGCTCCATCAACGCGCGCATCAGCGAATCCGTATCCTGGGCGGCAGCAGCCGGGGCGGCAGATGGTGCCGCATACGGCATGCCACCGACAGGCGGCGTGTTATTGGCAGCAGCCTGTGCTTGCGGGTAGCCACCCATGGACGACGGCGCAGCACCGTAGTTGGTGTGGGTGGACGCCACGCCGGGCTCGACGACGGCCTGAATGGCCTCCGGCGAGACCAGGCCCATGAGGAGGAGCGCCTGGAAGACGGCATAGGAGAGTTGGGGTGCCTGCTGTAGGAGCTCCGAGGCCCGTTGCGGGTCCGAAGACGCGAGTGTCTTCATCTGCGTGAGGATGTCAAGGAGCTGCGCGGGGGGGAGGGTGTTTAATGTTCGAGAGATGGCGTCGGTGCAGGTCAGCCCGGGCGGGATGTCCTTGCCAGGAGGCAGAGGAGGCAGCGAGGATGCTGGTTGGGCTGTGTGTGAGGGGCCTCCTCCATTAGAGGTATACATGGCGGCACTCTGTAGCCAAGAAGGCAGGCCAGAACATGTCAGTATGGAATGTTTCGAGAGAAATAAAGAGAGACCGCGTGAAGCAGTGACAGAGGGGAAGCGATTCACTAACCGGTGTGTAGTCGTCGTCAGTGACCTTTTGTTCGTGTGAAAAGTCGACGCGGAGCTTACGGCCCATGATTTCGTAGTCGTTTAGGTTGCGGACAGCTGATGAGGCAGAATCTGCTTTGGGGTTAGAAAAAGAAAAGAAAAAAAAAGTACAACTTTCCAGAAAGCAGGTTTTGCAGTGCTACGGGGAGGGGAAAAATAAAGTGGTGGAATGTCGTACCAGTGTCTGGGTACTCAGCAAAACCGAAGCCTTTGGGGCGGCCAGTCTCTGAGTCGTAGACGAGGCGGAATCGCTCGACCTTGCCAGCGTCGCTAAAGATGTCGGTGATTTGTTCCTCGGAAAGTCCTGTAGGAAAAGCGAAGAGCGTTAGAGATTGGTCACGGGAGACATGGTGTTATTTCCCAATTGCATATGCAGATACACATGTAGGATCGGAAAGCGTTCAGGTGGACGTTTGGCGCAGCTGCCTGAGAGGCTCAAGGCTGCGTACAGGTGGCGACGACGGAAGAAACGTACCGTATGGGATGTTGCCTACAAACACCACACGGGAGGGAGGGCGAGTCGACATGTTTCTTTTGCTCGGGACAGGAAAATATGGGAGGAATTGTGATGCCCACCGTGAGCGGAAAGGTACAGGTAGAGGCCGGTCAATTGAGCAGCTGGACGAGAGCAAACAAAGTTGGGCGTGATTGGCGCAAGTAAATTTCGATGGGTAACAAGGAAAGGTTTCTTTGGCGGCGGGCGTCGATGAATCTGTCGGTCGCGACAGAGTTAAGCACTGATGGTGCAAATGCAAAAGAGGATATATTTGGGACTAAGGAGCTGTGAGGATGGAAAGCACAATGCCAGCTTGTGCAGCTCGGTAAATGTTTTACGGATATCAAACAAGTGACGACAGATTAGCTTGAGAGCATCGCCAAACCAGCCGCTGGGCAGCAGCTCTGCGACCGGCGCAAAGTAGCTCCCATCCCAGCCGATTTGTGGTGGAAAGCCGGCGATTTGCCGATTCCCCGCTAATAAGAGCTCCAGGTACCTGGGTACCTACTACCAACCTACAGATACCTTTACATAATTAGCAGGGACGACACGCACGACAGCACGCACGACAGCGCGACCCCTGCCGGCAGGTACTACTAGCGCCCGGCGCCGCAGCTGTAAATGGGCCACCTGTGCCAGTCAGCGTCTGGTGGCTTTACTTGCGACTGTGGCCTCAATTGGCAACTTTTCTACATTTCGACTTCAGCCGCAGACTCGACTCTTCTCCAACCTTATCCCCATGGTCTCGGCAGCCTAGGTCAATCGCTTGATCCTTTGCAACTACAGGCCACAATCACCGCAGCCATTGCAATATCGGCGACCCCTTGCGTCTGTCGCCTGCCAATTGCTGCTGCTGCTGCTGCACTGAGCCAGCTCCAATCCCTCTATTAGAATCGCTGTTATATCCAATCCGGGATTCTAGAATAACACGCACATAAACACACACACACACACACACACCATGCCCGCCAAATCGAGATTCACAAGGCTTGATGCCTTTACCAAGACCGTCGATGAGGCTCGAATTCGAACCACCAGCGGTGGTGTTGTCACCATTGTCTCTCTGCTAGTTGTCGTCTTCCTCGTCTGGGGAGAATGGGCCGATTACAGGACAGTCGTCATTCGTCCAGAGCTCATCGTTGACAAGGGACGAGGTGAGTTGCAGATCTCTAGCACCACGTAACCATGTACGTGGCTAACAGTCCCCCTTCCTTAGGCGAGCGAATGGATATCCATCTCAACATCACCTTCCCCCGCATGCCCTGCGAGCTTCTCACACTGGATGTCATGGATGTGTCCGGAGAGCAGCAGCACGGTGTCGCCCACGGCGTCAACAAGGTCCGCCTCCGCCCGCAGGCGGATGGCGGCAGTGTCATTGACGTCTCCTCGCTGAACCTGCACCAAGACTCCGCCGAGCACCTTGACCCCAGCTACTGCGGCGATTGCGGCGGTGCGCCCGTGCCGAATAACGTCAAGAAGTCTGGCTGCTGCAACACCTGTGAGGAGATTCGCGACGCATACGCTCAGGTTTCATGGAGCTTTGGCGACGGCAAGGAATTCGAGCAGTGCCAGCGTGAGCACTACGCAGAGCGCCTCGAGGAGCAAAGGCACGAGGGCTGCCGCATCGACGGTCTCCTCCAGGTCAACAAAGTCGTCGGCAACTTCCATCTGGCCCCTGGCCGCAGCTTCAGCAACGGCAACATGCACGTGCACGATCTCAAGAACTACTGGGAGACGACGGGTGAGCAGAAGCACGATTTCACGCATACCATCCACCACCTGCGATTCGGCCCTCAGCTACCCGCGTCAGTGACCCAGAAGGCGGGTGGCTCGCTCTGGACCAACCACCACCTCAATCCCCTGGACAATACTCAGCAAAAGACTGACGACCCCAACTTTAACTTTATGTACTTTGTCAAGATTGTTCCCACCTCGTACCTCCCCCTCGGTTGGGAAACCAAGACTGGCCTGGTCAACACGGATGGCAGTGTCGAAACTCACCAGTACTCTGTGACTAGCCACAAGAGAAGTCTCTCTGGCGGCAATGATGCTGCCGAAGGCCATGCCGAACGTCTTCACTCGAGAGGTGGTATTCCCGGCGTCTTCTTCTCTTATGTAAGTTTTGCGGCAGAGCTACAAAAAAAAGGTTAACTGAAAGCTAACAAGTTATCCCAAAGGATATTTCGCCTATGAAGGTCATTAACCGCGAGGAGCGCGCCAAGAGCTTCCTCGGCTTCATTGCTGGTCTCTGCGCTGTTGTTGGCGGTACCCTTACTGTTGCTGCTGCTGTTGATCGCGGTGTGTTTGAGGGCACGACAAGACTGAAGAAGATTCGCAACAAGACCATGTAAGGCTTATATTGTCAATATGGAGATGATTTCAATTTCTGGGTACAAAACTTTTACAGGGAGATGATGTGGTTGCTGTTGGCGCATCATAGCAATTTTTGGCGTTTTATTTTGGTTTGAACTGGTTAATTGTAGTTTTGTTTCTGGGTCAAGGCAGATATCGAAAAGAAAGGGAGGCGGCGAAATGGTGCATGTAGCAAGAGACAAGTGACAGGACAGAATTTAGACAAGACCGGGGAGTGTTGCTGATGATACTTGGGGTTGACAAGAAAATTAACTGCGTTTACTATAAAGAAGAGGAGAGAGAGAGAGACTGTCTGATTCAAAATTGGTTGTGTAGCCAGCGACTCTTTAAAAGTGCAAAATATTCCAACTATATTTTCCAATTGAAAAGGCAATGCTGCAACGCTTGTGTTGATATTCTCTACAGGGTATCGTGGAGAGAATACGTTGGAGGTGCAAGTCACCAGTGAGCTAGCTACATGTACATGTTTCACCCCAACTCGCAGGGGGCAATCATCCTCGGTGCCTGCCCGTATGAGCGCCGAGACGGGTCTCACAATAATGATAAATGAGCGTAATTCTGGGTAAACAAATAAAGAACATGTGGGAGTTGACGTTTGACGAGGTTGCAATATGCTCCGTCGGCTTCTACAGTAACGTAAAGATGGGCACCAAGGTGCCACTGGGCATGCCACCGAGCTTGTCGCAGGAGGTGGGATAGCTGTAGGTTGAACGAAGCCAAACCCTTGGGCGAATCCGTCCTTGTAAATACCAGTTGGAAAATACATTTTCTAGGCGTTAAAACCCGCCATATCGTTGAGCGAAGTTTCGAGTGAGAAACATGCAGGGTTAATAAGCTGAGACCTGTCAATCCTACATGAGCCCAGACCAAGGGGCACGTAAAACTAGCGTGGCCAACTGCACAGCAACGTGATACAAGAAATATTTATGATATGGTCTGCTGCCATACATGGACAGGGCGTGGAGTACATAGAGTAGGCATAACAAGGTAGCTTTATTAATAAATAGGCGGGGACTGGGATCGGAACGAAGTGCTGCAAAATATACATTAACCTTTTCTTGTGAAACGAGAGAAGTGGCTAGACAGGTTCAATCCCAAACCCCTGATGCACGCGAACAAAGGGCCGTTTCTAAAATACGAGCTTGGACGTGTTCGTTGCCACTTGTGCATCTTGAGTGGCTAATAAATCTGCAGGGAAAAAAAAAGTGTAGCGAATGAATTGGGGAAAAAGGAGCGTGACGTTGGCCAAAAAAGGAATGAGATGGTAGTTAGCTCATCCACAAACCAAACGGCGTAAATGAACGGCGTAATTGAGAGATGCAGGGACCTGTGTGGCTAGTAGAGATTGAGATGGGCGTAGTTGTAATTAGTTATGGAAAGTAATTAGTACGGTAGCAGCTGAAGAGGGGCCGCCAAAAAGGTTTTGATGGAATAATTGATGAAGCCATTTGTTCAAAGGTGTTGGGTATCTATGTACGTAGTATTTAATAACAGATAGTAACTTGGAATATACGATTTGCTATAGTTAGGATGGATTATGTACAGTACCTTCCTTCATTCTCTCCTCCAGTTCCAAGGACTCCCCTGCCCTTCCGTACTGTACCTCTCAAACCACTGAACAACTCCAGACTGTGGCAATGTGGCTTTGGTTGGGTACGGAGTACATGGACCCTGCGGCCTCAGTAAACACTGCAATGGTAGGTACCTACTAGTGAGTCCAACGCCACTGGCCTGGTCGCTGGGATTGTGTGGGGGCCTTTTGGAACGCATAGGTTGTCCACTAAAAAGTCGCCATCGACAGTGCATCTCGTAACGAAGCCATCCAACCATCCAAAGGGGCAACGAATCAACGATGCGAGCTCCAACGAAACCAAGTGGATTGCCCCTAAAACGGACCAAAAAGGCCACTGTAGTTACAAAAGGGTAAAGATGCGAGTCAAACAGCAACTGCGCAGCTTCCTCTTTCCCCTCCCTGTCATGAGAGCTACCCACACAGCATGACAGCCACCCACCCGCCTTGCCAACCTGTGGCCCAGGCACAGTCCTGGACCCGGGGCAGCCACTAAAAAAGGAAACGAGGCACTAGCTGCCCTTTTTGCAGCAAACGAGCCCTGTAGACCCAATGGTCCAGTGTTATTAGACTTATTTTAGCATGCCTGGTCCGCCAAGGGTTTCTTACCACGCGGGCTGGTTCCACTGTAATAATGTCCACTTCAATCAACTGGACGAAGTAACGTGGCTCAGCAGTTGTCCACAGTCTCCCCCCCAATGCCCCCTTTCCGCGCCGCCTTCTACGCCACTGCATGGCCCCCGTCTTTTAGCAGCCAGTGTGCCTCCAGTATGCCTCCAGTGCGTGTCGTCGCTCCTCCTCTCTGCATTTGCTGCACCCGTCTTCTGCTTCCCCGTCGCCAAACCACTGCCAAACCGCAAGCCCGCAGCCAAAGGAATTGTAATTTCCGTTTCCCGTTGGCACATATTCGCTCTCTCTCCCGTCTAAAACTCTCGCTGCTGGGATACTGTCTCCTGCATCCCATCGCCGGTCCGATTTCCTTTGCGTGCCTCTTTTCCTTCCCTCGTCTTCTTTGAGACCTAATAACGCCGGGGTGGCACTTCAACCGGCACCCTTTCAGTGGTCCCGCCAGCACCCCTCTGCCACTAAAACAGGTTCCCCCGACTACCACGCCTCCTCTACATGCCTCTCGGCCGTCCGGCTACCATCTGCGAATTTTACCCGACTTTACCTGCCCAGCACCTTTTATGGTGGTTCATATTCTGTTGCAGGAAACAAAATCATCGCATCGGCAGCAATTGCCTCTTCTCGCCGCTCATCGTCTGCGCCGTTGCGCTGCGCTTACTTTTTGTTGACACTGCCATCGCTCAGGCCCCCCCGGTCGAAACGAACCTTTGCGACGACGACGACGACCCCAGTTCCTCTAGCAGGTCAACTGCATAGCCCAAATTCGCCATCCGATACATGGCGAGCGCCTCAAACGCAGTTTTGCTCCCCTCACGCTTAACTGTCGCTTCTTTGGACCGCCGCTCTCACTTAGACTCGTTGGCTGCGCTGCCAAAACACTGTCGTCTGCTTCCACCACTGTCGCAACCCCCGGCGAGCACCCCGTAGACATCATGTCTAAACGTCCCAACTTGTTGGAGCTGCGCTCAGACTCGCACTTGTCGTCTCTTTCAAGCGGCTCCAGACCCCTACGTTCGCCACGTCTGCATATTGCTGGAGAGGCACCGCCGGAACTCTCTCCTCTCGATGCCTTTGCGCTCCAGAGTCGCATCCTCGCCCGACAGCTCCAGGATGGTGACAAGCATGGCAACAGAGTTAGTCGTCTGCCGCCTCTCACCCTCGACAGCCCTCTTGTCGTCCAAGGACGCTCTGATTACTTTCGCTCCATGTCCCAGGATTCGCCAACCGACCCCGGCGACTCGCCCCGCGAACCAGTCGGGCTCAAGACTGAGGTTGAGGATGCCTTTGATATAGCTGACCGTCCGGTTTCTGTACACGCGCGAATGAGCCGTGTCCCGCCAAATCTAGATGACGCCCCGCCGATGCCTGGTGCATTTCCAGACCTGCCTGCGGCCAGCCACGATCTCAAAGTCGATGAAAACGACGTCTTCTTTGGTGCTCGCACCCGTTCCCCCTCGCCAATCCAGAGCATTGAAAGTGTTCAGAGCACCCAGGGCGATACCCACTCACAGCTTGACAAGCGATCCGAAAAATCGCCGGTTCGAAATGTACCTGGCGCCTTTCCGTCTGCTCAATCATCTGGCTCCCCGGAAAGGGTGCGTCCTACATATGAAGACACCCGTCTTGTTCCACCTCGTCCTCCGTTCCTAGCCAATCGATCACCTAGCGCCAGGTCCTCTCCATCTGCTTCCATTGACGAAGATATTCTTAGCACCCCAGCAAGCTCCTTTCATTCGGTCCGTAAACTCTCGTCTGGAAGCAGTGCATTTGCCGCTGGCGTTCTCGCCAACAGCAGTTTCCAGCGATCTCCCTCTGTGGCTTCCGATTCTTCAGCATTTCCACGTCCTTCCTTCAATTTTTCTCGACCACTCAGCAGAGCTGGAACACCTTCATTCGACTTGCCTTCACGGCAGGCATCCTCTGACAGCCAGCCTTCATTTATGGTCGCCGATGATTCAGTCCATACCCCCATCAGCATGCACAGCGAAGCTTTCCTAGATCAGCAAGCAGAAGATGCCAGAGGCGGTGGGCAATCATATATTTACTCCAAATTCACCCTCCCAAGAGGCAAATCCATTCAGAGATCGGAGCCGCCAGAAAACTACCCGCTTACGCCCTCGAACTCCAATCACCAAAGTCAGCAAGTTTCACCACCTTCACCCCCCACACGGCCGTCCAGCTCTTCCGCAAGATTTATGGGAGACGATGCATCCAGTTTTATTGCACGCCCGTCTTTTGAGGCTAGCAAGGCAAGCCTTGATATCTCAAGGCTACCCGCGAACTACCAGTCTCATAACCCACGCCAGCCATCTTTCGATATCACGGGTCGTCCAGACGAGATTTCCCGTGGCCGCACCTTGCAGTCTAATCTGAATGAGGCCCGCGGAAGAACACCTGCCTCGACCACAACGAGTGATAGTGCCGGAACTATTCGACCAACTCCGACACTCGCCTCACAGTCATCGCCACTGCCGGAAATGACAGCTGAGGACCATCTTGAAAAGGGTATCCAGCTGCATGAGAATGGGTCGCTCAAGGAGTCGACATACCATTTGCGTCTAGCAGCAAAGCAAAATAATCCAACTGCCATGTTGCTATACGCCCTCGCGTGTCGTCATGGCTGGGGAATGCGCCCCAGTCAGAAAGATGGAGTCGAGTGGCTTCGCAGAGCTGCTGAGCATGCTAGTACCGAAATAGCTGATGACGAAGACGACTTGAAGGAGGGCAAGCAAGTAAATGTCCTAGAAAGGCGAGCGCGTAAGGCGCAGTTTGCCTTGAGCATTTACGAGCTAGGCGTTAGTCATATGAACGGATGGGGCATAGAGCAAGATAAGACGCTTGCTCTTAGATGCTTTGAAATTGCAGGCAGTAAGTAACCGCTGTACTTTATTGTAGAATATCCAAATTAACATGTTTTACAGACTGGGGCGACGTCGATGCACTCGCCGAAGCGGGATTCTGCTATGCTCAGGGCATCGGTTGCAAGAAAAATCTAAAGAAGAGCGCGAAATTCTACAGGCTTGCCGAAGCAAAGGGCATGAGCATGGTCGGCAACAGCTGGTATGTTTGCTCCTTACCACATCTGGACACATTTAGTTCTAACCATGAGCCAGGATACACAAATCCAAATATAATGAAGAAACAACGCCTTCCAAGGACAAAAAGGCCCGAAGCAAGTCGCGGACACGAACCATGTTTGGTTTGAGGCATCGTGCAGACTAAAAGGCACCAGTACAACCAACTAAGAAGGATGAGAGAATCATCACTCATCAAATCAGCATAAAAACGCGCGCGGAGGAAAGCCCCGCGGGCAATAATGATGACGAAGAAACAAAACTCAACCAGCATAATTCATACCATTTCCGGATATCCCATTCTATAACCATTTCTCGCAAGTTGCCTAACTGAGCAACTGCGCTGGAATATTTTCGATTTACAGGCGCAGCCGGCTCTTACTACAATCGCTTCTACTTTTCAATTTCGTTTTCCATCTTCTCTATACCACTTTTCTACCCTTCTTCCGCTTGGAGACAGGCGTCTCAACCTTTTTTTTTTCTTTTTTACTTATGCGAGTGCACTTGGAGGGGTTCAAAGGGCTAGCTTTTCATGTCGGCGGAATACTTTGTCTTGTCTTGATTCAGTGAAGGGGCTCTTTTGTGCTTTCCTATTTCATTGTACATTTTACTCACTCATGTTGGTGGTTCCTTTTTGTTTTTATCTCTTTTTTTATTATTTATCTACCAAAGCATGCTACCGATAGCGAGCGGTAAGCGGGTAGCTATCATCGGCCTTGGTGTATCTGCAGGCCTGATCTTCATGGTCTTGCAACAAAAATCTACTCAATAATAGGAAGAATATTCATCGAATTCTTGCTTCTAACGTGCATACATTTTCTGCATTGTAGCCAGCCACGGGTATTCTTTTTTATCAGCTGCATCTTTACTGTTGTAGTTACAAATATCTCTTGCTTGCTGGGCAGAAAGATTTTTTTTTTTTTTTAAAAAAAAGGTGATATTGTTACAATTCTTTATCGTCTTCTTGTATCTAACCGCAATATCTGTCGTTCCCGCTCCATTGTTATTCCCTTAATTCTCTTTACGTTTGCACATTGATTCATTCACGTGTCCACCTCCATCTGGTCGCCGACAAGAGGTACCTCCTGGACGGTAATATATCTCCCAATCTCATTCTTCTGGATAATCTTTTCGTTGAGGACATTGGTCGTGCCTTTGGGGAAGACGTAGCTCTGCAGCTTAGCCGACTTTTCGTTGGGCTTGATAAAGTTGCGCAGCAGCGTCGTCTTCTCCTGTGTGATGACAGCCACGTCGACGTTGGAGCCCGAGCCCAGGTCGTTAAAGATGCCCGCCATGATGGCATCGCTGGTGAGCTTGACGGCCTCGTCCTTGGTCAGGCTGGGCTTCCACTGCGTCTCAAAGACGCTCATGGCGGCGAGGCTGCCGCTGCCCATGGTGACGTAGGGGAGCTTGTCGGTGCTGCCGTGGGCGTGGACGGTGAAGAGGTGGGTGCCCGTGGGGTCGCAGCCGGCGACGACGAGGTAGGCGCCAATGTGGCCTTGGTAGCGGAAGAGGTGCTGCTTGAGCATCGTCATGCAGGTGACGACGCGGGGCTTGCGGCCTGTCGAGAGGGAGTGCAGCTCGAGCTGCGAGGAGATGAGCGCCGTCGTGAACTCGGTGTCGGCGGCCGTGCCGGCGCCGGCGCACCAGATCTGGGGGGTGATGTAGTGCAGCTTCTCGCAGTTTTTGTCGGCGACGATTGGGCCGGATGTGGCTCGTGTATCGGCAGCAATCTAGAAAAGAGGAATAGATGGTTAAGATGTATGTTGCCAGAGCTCCGAGAGAAAGAGCGCGATAGGAAGCGGATCACAAAACGTACTACGACACCGCCATCATATATGCAACCAACAATGGTCGTTCCGGTACTGGTAGCCTTGGGCAGAGGCACGCCGCGCGAGTGCAGGGCCGCATTGCGGTTGTAGTTGGTAAAGTCGAAGCCAGGCATGGTGTGTGGTGGCGGGCAAGCCTAAAGCTACGCTTGGAAGCTATATCTGGTTGCAAGGAGATTTGCCGTCACTCTTCTTTCGTCTTTCGCAGGAGTAATGACCTCAATTTAGGTGGGTCGTTGTTGAAGTTGGGTTCCGTGTGAATTGAGGCTGTCGAGGCTTCAAAGACAAAACGCAAGGTCGTGGCTGTTTGTAGTGTTGGACAAGGCAGAGCTGATGACGAGGCTAAAAGGTGCCTTCGCTGCCAGAGACGCAGTATTGGAGCTCAACACCAGGGGCGCGTGCTGATTGGCTCTGGCGGTCTCCCCAGGTTGCAGTGCTGTCGCATCCTGCAGGGGCAAAGCTACCTGCACGTGATATGGAAGCTCTCCGCGTCTCCGTTTTAAACGGGCCGTACCAAACGGTGTTTGCAATGACCGCCAGTAACAAAATAGCAAAATAAAACGAAATAAATATATATATATATATATATATATATATTTTAAAAAAGGAGTAAAATCTATTGTCAATTTTTTCGAATGTATAATCGGTATACAATTCTTCTCAATACATTTTATGAGCAATTGGAGGATGCTTCGTAGCCAAACGTTTCACTGCCAAAACGGTACAAGCAGCCCAAGGTGAGGCTAGGAAGCTGGAGCCTAGACCGCTGACTGCGCAGGGATTGGAGAGCTCCAAACCTTTTGTTCAACCCGAATCTCATTCTGCCAAAAACGAAATCATCGCGTACCGCAACGCGCAACCACATTTTGGAGCCGACTTCCGGCGCTGGGTTTGGATTGCTTTTATCCTTTCGAGATACCCTTGCGCTCTGGATATTTTTACAACTTTCTAAAAATCTTTTTGTTGCTTCAGGACTCGCAGCCGACGGTCCTGGTTGCTCGTCCAGCAAACAACAAAGGAATAAAAAACAGCTGCACTGGCGAATCTTCAACCAGCCCATGTGCCACAACATCGGGTGTCGATATCGAAGCATCTTGAAAAATTCTCGTACAAGACACTTGAAAAGATGGCATTTGGAGGTTTCTCCCAAGGCACAATGGGTGGAGGCGGCGGCACTGGCGGTGCAGCAGTTGGCCAGGATCTGCCTACTATTCAAACAGAGGTACGAGGCTTCTATTCCCTACGTTTAACTTTCCTTATATCTTCGCATAGAAGACAACGTAATCGTCGCACGTTACTTACAATCGATATCCTAACAATTCATGTAATAGGCTCTCGGCTTCCTTTCTGTTGCAGGTGATGCCAAGGTTCGCCTCACAAATCCATGGCTCGAGCAGCCGCCCGCCACATCGTCGCTTCTCAGCATAGCCCCGAACAAAGGTCTCGCCGCCGCGGCTGGCCCCGATTTCATTGCATTTTCCACGACAGAGTCCATCCGAAAGGCCTTTGAAGCGCCCAAGAATGGTGACTCGGACGTGCGCAGCTTCGAGCCTCAGCTCAAGATCAATATGCCCATGCGCATCTCACAGCTCGCCTTCACCGCCGACGAGAACTACCTGATACTGTCTGCCGAGTCAGGCGGTGGCCTCGCTGTATATGAGGTGCAATCGCTGCTGCAGGGCTCCACAAACTCGGCTTTTGAGCTTCCTACAAATGGCCAGTCACTCCGCGCGCTGGCGCCCAACCCGACCGCTGAGAAGGCTGAGCTGTGTGCTATCGTCACACAATCCGGAGAGCTCTTCATGGCGAATCTGCGCGAGCGGCAGGTTAGCAACTCACTCAAGTCACAGGTCAGCTGCATCAGCTGGAGTGCAAAGGGAAAACAGCTATGTGCTGGGCTAGGTGATGGCTCTATTCACCAGATAACACCAGAGGGACAAGCCAAAGCCGAGATTCCCAAGCCTCCGACCCTGGGAAACTGTCATGTCTCCTCCCTCACTTGGCTAGAAAACAATCTTTTCCTGGCCATCCACTCTACCAACGACTCCCCACCATCCTCAATCTACCACATCATTACCAGAGAGCAGCCCACGTCATTCCAGTACCAAAAGATAAACGACCCCGTTGAGCCCTTTGGCTCTGACAAGGTTCCACATCACACCATCCTCCGATTGCGGAATTTTGACCCAGATCTTCAAGATCTACTTATGGTTTCCTCCAAAGCATCTACCGAGGTTGGCCTGTTGACCCGATCAAAGAAGGCCCTTGCCAACGACCAGGCTGCAGACCAAATTACTGGCATCTTCACTACAACGGAATTACTTGATGACACAAAACGACCTACCCTTCCGATGACTGACTCAATGGATGATTCTACGCCTATTGGTGTTTCTTTGGACTTGTCCAGCAAGGAAAAGGTATACCGTCCTATCCCATCGGATGAGGAACTAAAGGAATCGCCAAGCCCGCTTCCCGGTCTCTGGGTACTGACGCACGAAGGTGTTTTATGTGCCTGGTGGTTAGTTTATACGGATTCTATTAAGCAAGGCACCACCTACTCTGGGCTTGCTGTTACTGGCGGTGATGCGGCGGCAACACAAATGCCAGCACAGCCTGCCAGCACTACGCCGTCAGCATCCCCATTTGCAGCCGGTAAACTGTCGAGCGCCTTTGGCTCCCAACCTACTACAGCACCTGCATTTGGCTCATCCTCTCAGATGGGCCAAAAGTCGTCACCTTGGGGATCCGTCACCGCGTCGGCCCCATCGGCGCAAACTGGTGGTGCTACATTTGGCCAGAGCAGTTTCGGAAATGCGCCATCTACGCCTGCCCCTGCCTTTGGTAAATCTACTAGTATTGGCTTCGGCCAATCGTCGCAGCTGGGTATGAGAACGTCCCCTTGGAATGCTGGAGGACACTCACCGTCAGCTTTTGGCCAGTCAAGCTTCTCCAGCTTTGCGAATAAGAACAATCAAAGTCCATTTGGAGCTGCGGCTGCTGCTAATAACAACACATCTAACTCTACAGCGCCGGCCTCTGGTGGCTTCTCAGGCTTCGCCAAGAGTGCCAGTGGTTTTGCTGCCGCGAATAACAACACTGGCACAAGCGTGTTTGGAAGTGGTGGTAGCAAACCAGTTACTAATCCATTCGCTTCGGCAACCCCAGCAGCCGAGAGTCCCTTTACGCCAAAAGACAAGTCCGGTGGCAGTGTTTTTGGCTCTACGCCCTTCAAGTTGGAGAGCTCATTCAAACCAGACCCAGCAGCAAAGGATGATTCTAACAAACCTGCAGCGTCCGGGTCATCAATGTTTGGTAGCGCCTTTGGCTCGGCACTGACTGGCGCTGGAAATGGCGCTGCCTCATCTAATACCACTGCTAAAGACGATGAGATGGGTGATGACAATGCTAAGACGCAGGCTCCTGACCCCCCCAAGTCCATCTTCGCGACTAAGGCGCCTGAAGAGTCGACAACGCCCACGACGACACCAGCACCAAATCGTTTTGGTGCTCCGTCCTCAACAACACCTGGAACTTCTCTGTTCGGGCAACCCACAAAGCTCGGCAGTCCCTTCTCTGGCGGTAGTCTGTTCGGACCCAAGAAAGACTCATCTGAACCAAAGCCACCTTCCAGTTTCTTCTCTCAAGCTCTGAACGCCCCCGAGTCCGAGCCGACTATTGTAAAGGCGGAACCCAAAGAGCAAGAAGCGCCACTGCCTCCTGACACAACTAGTAAACTACAGTATCCCCTGGGTGAGTCCTCAGCGTCTTCTGTATCATCAAGTTCCACTAGCCAACTCTTTGCTTTCACACCTCCAGCGAAAGCGAAATCTGACGAGGCCGCCCCTCTGCCTCCCTTCTCCCTTGCGCCCAAGACGACAACGGCAAAGCCTGCTGAGGACAAATCCGCAGAGGATGCACCATTGCCTCCATTCGCCTTGGCGTCGAAGAGCACAAAGCCAGCCGAAACTGCACCTCTCCCACCATTCTCTCTGCCGAAATCGACGAAGCCTGCCGAAGCTGCACCTCTCCCGCCTTTTGGTGTACCAAAAGCGACAAAGCCTGCCGAAAGTGCTCCGCTACCTCCCTTTGGCGCCCCGAAGGTGACGGCGAAGGCTGCCGAACCAGCGCCACTCCCTCCTTTTGGGGTACCCAAGGCTACAAAGCCAGTCGAATCTGCCCCGCTGCCGCCATTCTCGCTAGCACCGAAGGCAACCAAACCAGACACCGCTCTACCATCTGCTGAAGGCTCCGTTTTTAAGTCGACTAAGCAATCTGGACCAACACCTGTCTTTGTGGCCCCGTCCGGTCCACCTAGCTTCACAGATAGTGACGTGGATGAGGACGATGAGGACGAAGAGGGCGAGGGAGAGGAGGAGGATGACGATGAGGAAGGATCGGAAGGTAGTGGTGTCGATGTTGCCAAGGATCTCAGCCCAAGCACTACTGGTCTTGTGCAGACTCCAGGTCTTACACCGCAGAGCTCCTTTGGCGCCATGTTGAGTACGACCCCGGCAACAGCACGCCCTGAACAGACAACTGGTAGACCGCTATTCGGTGAAGTGTCTCGTACCGCTCCGCTCTTTGGCAAGCCCAAGAACGAAGCAAGTCCTCGGTCGCCCAGTCCCCTGCGTGGCGCAATTCCAAACCGTGTAATGCGGTCAGAGGCAACAAGATCAGTTAGTGCACCGGGCATGGCCTCGCAGATTCTGGGGCACAAGAGCACGCAATCGCATCTGGCTCAATCCATCACCAGCCGCCAGCAAGAGAGCAGCGACCCATTCCTATTACATAATCGCAAGCTGCGGGAGCAACAAGAGGCCGCCGAGGCAAAACCTCTGGTGGACAAGGAGGACGAAGAGATTCAAAAGATTCTTTCCTCAGAGGTCGAACCCTCGCTAGAACTGGACGAATTCATCGCACATTCGAATGTTGCTCCTCCAGCTGAGGACAGCATTCCGGCCCAAGTGGAAGCCGTCTATCGCGATATTAATTCCATGATTGATACCCTCGGTCTAAATGCTAGAGCCGTCAAGGCATTCACCCAGGGCCATAGTGAGAGTCGCAGTGACCCGAAGCGCAGCATGGAGGATCTTGAAATCGCCGATGACTGGGTCCTGTGTGAGACAGACGACCTTGAGGACGTCTTGTCCGGGGAGCTCCACGCCGATCTTGAGCATGCACGGGTGCAAGATCTCACTGAAAAGCTCGAGGCCTGCCGAGAGCTAACGAGGGACTTGCATAGGCTGCGTGCCAAGCAGGAGGACCTGAAGAGAGTCATTGTGGCTCGCATGGACCCTGACCAGGCCGATGTTGTGCGGTCACTGCCACTTAGCGCGGAACAGGCAGCGCAACAAAACGAGCTGAGGCGCGAGTACACAAGCTTCACCAAGCTATTGTCAGAAGCTGAAGAGGCTCTCACACTACTCAAAGCGCGTATCGCCTCGACTTCTGGCGCCTCTGGCAAGGGCTCCTCCACTGTGCCTACAGTTGATGCCGTGATCCGCACTATTACCAAGATGACGACAATGGTGGAGCGGCGCAGCGGCGATGTTGACGTACTAGAGACGCAACTACGGAAGATGAAGCTCAGCTCTGGTAGCCGCGAAGGCTCCCCGATGATGACACCCCAGGCGCGACGCAGCCGCATGATGTCACCAGAATCCACGCCATCGCGAACACTGCGCCAGAGCATTTCGTCGAATGGAGGGCTACTTTTTGGCCAATCGGTACGTGCTACGCCACCACGAAAGAAGGTCAGTGGTTTCAGTCAAGAAGAAAAGGGTGATTTGATGGACAAGAGAGCCAGAAGAAAGGCAGTTTTGGAAAAGCTCAAGGGCAGCGTTGAGAACCGCGGAGTTCACGTTTGGAACATGGAGAGTGTTGAATAATAAGCCGTGAAGTGGGCTCTTCACGCACTGTAGTCTAGACAATCAGATAGTACCGGCATCATAAGGCCAATTTTACGAAGGAAATTTACTCTGTACATGTACCAAATGTTTTGACGCTTTTACAAGCCGCCTAGACGGGTATCGTCACTATTATGCTGCTCGGCAAGGTGGAGCCAGCGCTAAGCCGAATTTGGCACCCCTGTCTTCTGCGGCGGCAACGACTCCAACAACTTTTTTTGGAGGGGCAGCCAAAAAATTTCCAGCTTGCCGCAACATACAGGTTCTATAGCCCATTCAAACAGATCACACCATGGCCCCTTCACAACAAGCCGCATGGCGCAATGCGCCTAATGCAGAGGAGGTAGAACGTCGACGAGTGAGTAATTTTCTCTCTTCTCGCATTGTGCAATCTGCATGGACAGCAAAACCAGCAGCTTAGGAATCGCTTCCGGAACATGAAAAAACATCCGGTAGCTGGGAAAGCAGTTACCATTGCGAAAAAAACACAACGGCATAGTGTTACTAACCAGCGATTATTTTTCTCCTCATTATTAGACTGTCAATATCAATAAAGAGACCGTTACCGATATCAGCTCCATTGAATACCCTGGCCACGTCCCCGGCGAGGATGCCGCCTTCACCATTGAGCGCTTCCAGTCCGACTTTACCGTCAACTTTCACCAAAACGACCAGTTCCACGCCACCTTTTCCCTCATCGGTCTCGATGCCTCCCTTGCCAACGCCTTCCGCCGTATTCTCATTGCCGAGATCCCCACGCTGGCGATTGAAAACGTCTTCATCGACAACAATACCTCTGTGATCCAGGACGAGGTGCTCGCCCACCGCCTGGGCCTGATACCCTTCAAGGGCGGGCGCGAGGGCCTGCAGAGCTTTCTCAAGTGGTACAAGAAGCCCGCCGATGCCGGCGACGAGTACACGGGTGGTTTCGACTACAACACGGTCCGGCTCGAGCTCAACGTGACGTGTACGGCCAACGCCGACGCCGACCCGGACGAGGAGGACCCAACCAAGGCGTACCACCACGCGCACGTCTACGCCAAGGACATTATCTTTGTGCCCACGGGCGACCAGGCGACGTACTTTTCTGGCGCCGACGCCATCGCCCCTGTCCACCCGGACATCCTGATCGCCAAGATGCGGCCCAAGCAGACCATCAACCTGTCCATGCACATGCACAAGGGCATCGGCGCTGACCACGCCAAGTTCTCCCCCGTCGCCACAGCCTCGTACCGCCTGCTGCCTACCATCAAGATCCTCAAGCCCATTGTCGGCGCCGACGCGGAGAAGTTCCAGCGCTGCTTCCCGCGCGGCGTCATCGGCCTTCACAAGGTCACCAAAGCGGACGCCACGCCTGGCAGCGGCCTAGAGGACCACGTCGGCGAGCTGCGCGCCGTCGTGGAGGATGCCATGAAGGATACCGTCAGCCGCGAGTGCCTGCGCCACGCCGAGTTTGACGGCAAGGTCAAGCTCGGCCGCCGCAGGGACCACTTCATCTTTTCGATAGAGAGCACCGGCCAGTGGGACAGCGATGAACTGTTTATGGAGTCGATCAAGCACCTCAAGCTCAAGTGCCAGAAGCTGGAGAAGCAGGTTCTCAACATGGTGCGGTAAAAAATTTACCCCACGGTTGTTTTCCGGTTTCTGCCTTCTTTTTGCGTCTTGCTTTTCTTTTCTGTCTATGCTTTCCCTCATTTGTTTCGGCGCAGAATTGTAAAATCTACAAGGGGTTTTTGCTTTTTCTTTTTTCTTATTTAACGATTTATATACACATCGGCATCTTGATTGTTGAAAAAGGTTCACTAGAGAATACACACTCAAAAAAAAATAAAAATCAACAACGATACCTTACCTGGTATGCTCCGGTTCACTATTTAGCTTCCAGTGGGTTTTGTGAGTAAGAAAGTTATGGGCAATCAGAAATGTCTACCCAAAATGCTCCACATCATATGTTCTTCTATATAATTTTCTGTTTCTTCTTTTTATACTTTCTTTACGTCGTAAACTTGAGGAAAAAGTTGAACTCTAGTGGATAGGCAGGATCGCTCACAACAATGTGTTGGCCATTCTCCAGACCCAGCTCCGTCATCGTCTTTGCTAGGTTTGGTCGCGTTTGCTTCTCCAGGCTCACCGGGATCTGCATATACAGCGTTTTGCCCTCGGCACGGATCGAGGGCCGCTTGAGCTGCGCCTCGGGCCGCACGGCAAACGAGTCAATGACATCCTGCAGCGTGAGGCGCGGGTCGACCTCGAGCGGCCGGGCCTCGTTGCCGCACACGGGGCAGTCGGGCTTCTTCTCGTGCTTGAACGTATATGTGTAGATGCTGTCGTTGCCCGAGTACATCATGTAGTTGTTCTCAAAGCCGAGGCACGGCGCCGCCGTGGTTGCAATCTTGAAGGCCTCGTTGCAGCACGCGGCGGCGATGATGGCGTTTGTGGAGGCAATAGCGGGGATGATGTTCTTGATGGTGCCCTGGGTGAGCGCGTAGGTGACGCCCGGGATGTTGAACTCTTGTGCGCGGGCGAGGGCCTTTTGGTAGAGCCAGGTGACGTGGACCGGGTCGTCCTTGTCGAGTGCGGGAAAGGGCTTCTCCTGGTCCCAGGCAATGACGTGCGCCCACTCGACGCAGTGCTCAGGCTGGCGTGGTATCGACGCAATGGTGCAGAGCGGGACGGCGGCGCGCGGGGCGTGCATGTCGAGTTGGCACTCAATGCAGGATGTGATGGTAGGTAGGATGACACGGGCCTGGCCTTTGAAGCCCTCGGTGCCGCCGTCGACGAGGGGCTTAATGCAGTCGGCGTCGTCGTCTTCCTCGGCAATGGACACGAGCATGGCATTGATCCAGCGGCGCGCCTCGATGCTGTCGAGACCGCAGACAACGAGCTGAAACTGTTTGTAGAAGCTGGCATCAAAGTCTTGGATGCGAGCGTTGTGCGGGGTGATGGAGACGCCCTTGACGCGCTGCTCGACGAAGCGTGCCGCTACCTCGGCCTTGTATTTGCCCACGTCGGACTCACGGAACAGAAATTGTCTGTTGAGGTTGGAGATATCAATGGTATCTGTGGGCAAAGATGTGTTACTGCCATGAGGCCCTGGTCGGCTGCAACAGCCTAGGTTTGTGAAGACTCACCCATGTCTATAACGTGAATGTCCTTGAATTTGGACATGGCGAGATTCTTGAGAATTTCACATCCCAATCCACCAGCACCACTAGATTCGCCATGTTAGTTTATGCCGGTCTTGCACAGGCCGTATGTAATCGCTACTGATACGTACATGACTCTGCGATTGGTTAGTTTCGGCCGAGATATAGTATATGCGGGATGTGTATGGCGTTGCTTACAAGACCTTGAAGTTGCTAAACATTTGAAGACCTTGCTCCGAAACAGCTTCAGGATCCGTGTAGGGTCCTGGGGTCTTGCGTATTCTGTCAATGTACTTCCTGGTCGGATCGTGTGAGCCTCCAGATCATCTGTACAATGAATCGGTGGCGCAAGCGGCACTCTCACAACTCACCATCGAGCCGTCTCGCTCCCAGCGGAAGCTGCGATATCTGCAGCCATCTTATACCACGAAAGATTGATCTGAAATGTGTGGGACAAATTTATTTCGGGGCCTGTTGGTGTGTGGGCAAGGAACGCCTGAATGCTGTGTTTGTGCAGATGCAAGACGTGAGGTGACTGAGTTTCGATTGGCGGCAGTGAGCAGTAGCCTGTACATGGCTGGTGGTGGAACCTGAGGAAGGCAGGTACTTCAGGCCGGCTGTATCAAACGGCATATACAGGCATCCGCCCAACATGATGGCCAGCCATCTTAATAATTCACAAGGCACCGTTACACCAAAATATCTGCTATTTGGCAGTTTAATTGGTTGCATTATCATCTTCCGGATTTGATCAAACTCTGGGTCTTCATTGAATGGTACATGTCCTGCTGCGCTGCGCCGCACAGCAATGCACTGTACCTGCAGGTAGAGAGGTGGTGGGTGGTGGGGCAGCGATTGACAAGTCTCGTCCACGTCGCGATCAAGGCAGTTCGCATTCATTATTACTACTACATCTACTCACTTAGTACGCTTCTTGACACCAGCTTGCCTCTCCTTAATTCTGGACCGACTGCTATGCATGAATCTTAGAGAGGTCCATCTCTAGCATGGTAGAGGGTGCCGCGCACAATGGACGACTTTTTTACCCAAGTTAGCACCACGTACCTCAACGGCAGAGAAGAAGCAACACAAGTCGAGCCTCGACAAAGCACGTCAAAGACAAACTCCGTCAGCATTACACTCACTAGCTTGGAAGAAGCTATTGAATCGTTAAAGAACCAGCCAAACTACGATGCATTAACTACAACGCTGAGATATCTTTGTGACAAATCCGAGTTGCTCGCAGGCCGACCGAGCCCTCAGACCGCAGCTGTTACTCACCTGCTGGTAACTGAAATTACTCCAAATTACTGGACATTGCTGTTGGAATCTTCTTCTTCAGCATCATCTTCTAAGGGATCAGTTTCAAAAGGGGGCGATGTAGGCTTGCTGATTCGCTGTGTGAGGAATGTCACTGGACTCAATGCTATCCTCGCTCATATCAACTCACTCCTGGCGGAATTGCGCCGACGGCGAAAGGATGTTTCGCCACAAGATATTCATCTTCACTTGCAAATTTTCCTTGATCTGACTGCGGCTGTCCTCAGAGGGCCTGATTCCATTCGTGAAATGTGGACTGCGTCCGTCAACCAGATACCAGATGCAGCACTCAGAAAAATGCAAGCCCAAACACTGAATAGTCTGATTGCAAGCAGTCGTGTGCTTTCGGTAGCCTCGGAAGCTGCCACTGTGATAGGTCTTGAGAAAATCAAGACTGAAACCAGATTTATTGCCAACGGCGCAGACTATACCAGTTGGATCGCTACCAACATTGCAGCATGGGCAAAGACGGCGTCTGAAACGTCTCAAGTCCAGGCTTGCTACGATATTTTTCAACGTGCTTTATCGCTTGGCTATCAAAATGCGCTCGTAAACCTGCTGATAGAAAATCTTCTGCTGCAGAATGACCTTGAACCAGCCATTTTCATACAAGTATGCTTTCATCAACCCGCGGCCTTCAAGAAGACTATGCCGATTGTTTTGGAATACTTGACGCATAAATTCCTAAATTCCATCACTCTTCAAGACCCAGCCAACAACAAGACTATCTCGGCCGTGGCCGGTATCATTCATTCACTCATCAAAGATGACTTGGCCAGAAAATCATTCATTGTTTCCTGGTGTACGGCGTCTTCTGGTGCCGGTCTAGGTGACGGCATCGGCATCCGCCGTGCTGTTTTGTCGGCACTGGCCACCGACAACGATGCCATCACATCAGTGCTTGAGAAGAGCCTCAATCAATTTGGCGACCAGCTTTATATCAAGCACACTGCCATCTTACAGCAACAAGTACATACTCAAATTTTACTACTCAGTGCTGGATATGTATCTAGGCTTTCTCCAATCAGACTCACTATGATTGTCAAATCTGGTGCTTACATGGGCACAATTTCGAATCGAATTGCGTCCACGCAGGAACTGGCGAGGATGTTTGGCATGGTCGTTGGCGAAGCGCTATCCACGCTTGTTGACAAGGGCAAGAACAAACTTGATTTTCATATGGAAGAAATGGAAACCGTGGAGATCCAGTCACTCAAGGCCCTGACGAGCATTTCAGATACTGTCGGTCCATTTACAGACTTGCTGCTCCCGATGCAGCCTGTAGAATCCATCATATCAACCATTCCTTCACAGAAACCGACTGCCAGGCTAAGGAGAAAACCAGCTCCCAGGTCTTCCACAGCATCAAACCTACCCAAAGCAATAATTGAAGAGATTGACTCGTCCGAAGACGAGGACGATGACGATGGCTTGGTACCGTACGCCAAGGGGTCTGACCCCGAAGATTCAGATGACGACGCAGAGCTTGTACATCGCAATAAGCTGAAACCTCCCGTTTACATTCGCGATTTGATTTCTTACTTTCGCGACGTCGAAAACTACGACAAGCAAAAGCTGGCGCTGCAGACGGCACCCATCCTCGTCAGGCGGAAGGCAAACTACGGCACTGAAGTCCAGGCCCATGCCGAGGAGCTGGCGGGTATACTCGTTGGCCTGCAGGATAAGTTTGAGCTAGACGGCTTCGGCGAGATGCAGCTGCAAGGCATGATTGCACTCATCGTTGCGCAGCCGAAGCTCATGGCACCGTGGTTTGCGCGCACCTTCTTTGAGGGCGACTACAGCTTGTCCCAGCGGACGGCTGTTCTCATCGCCGTTGGTCTGGCCAGCAGGGAGGTGGCCGGTTTCGATACGGGCACTTTTACCTCCGCGGCCAACTTTCCGTCCAAACAGCTCCCTGAAAAGATCCAGCAGCTTTACATTGATGCCAACAACAGGGCTCAGCCGCCGGCAGCTGGTGGGAAGATGTTAAAGGCATTACCCCCAAACGCAATTGAATCCATATCTCTCGCCCTCACAGCCGAATTCCTCGCTCCCGTGACCGCGAGGGCTGCAGACGCTGCCACAGGACCCGACGTACTTAAGCTGGAGTCCTTCACGGAGCGCCACATCAACCGTAAAAATAGCAGCACAAAGAAGAAGACTGGTGTGCGCGCCGTACTCAACACGACAGCCGCCATCATCTCGCAGTTTTTCTTCGCGCCCTTCACGGCACACTTCCAGGCCGCGCTACAACGGTCCTCGCGCCGCCGTGTCGTGCTGAATCCCGCCCTGTTGGCGCTGTACCTGCAGACGCTAGGCATACTCGTCAACGCCGCGGGGCCGGCGACGCTGTCACTGCCGCAGATGACGGCAGAGTTGTTGCGTCTGCTGCTGGGAGTGCGGGTGAATGTTCTTGATGATCTCAGCGCGATGAGGGGATGGCTTGCGGCCATGGCGGCGCTGCTGCATGTGCATAGCGACGATATGCGGCGGCTTTGTGAAACCCAGTCACGGGAGCTTTTTGAGGCAAGAGTGTGGGTGGGAGGGGTGTTTATGAGGATTCGTCCTGGTGAGGTGGGGAGCGAGGAGAATGATGTGTATAGGTTGACGGCTGGCGTTTTGACTACACTGAACGACGCTTTAGAGGAATATCAGGCTTTTTTTATGGGAGAATGGGCCAATCCTTGAAAGGGAGGTGAGAAAAGCAAGCTTTTTTTTTGTAGTATGATGATTTTATGGCGTTTGGCATAAAAGGTTAAGCATGGTCCATGAATAAAAGCTTGATTTTTATGTGTGTATATATGTAAAGTACATTTTCGTCACCTTGTGCTTAATAAGTAACATGTTCCAAACTCCCACCCATCATCCTATAATGTACGCTATTCTCCATTTCTACGTGATCCAATTGTCACAGAAAAAAAAAGACTCCTCGGTGGAAGGAAAATCAATGATAAGAATCGCAAAGCCCGGTTAATACATGCATCTTTTTCTGTTACATGAAGATTCTGCCGCCACTTGTCAAGATGAATCGCTTGCCGGCTGTTCCATACGAATCGTGCTACCTCGCCGAATAGGCAAGCTTGATAAATAACTGTTGGCAAAGTTGAGGTGATCTCCCAGACTTATCGCCATGCGGCGCAGCTCGTGCTTGGCGGCATCGGTATGCGCCTGACCCTGTAGCACCTGCGGCGCCGGCGCGTCGGGGAGTGCCGGGAACCCAGCCACCGAGTCCACCGACGAGGCCTGCGAGAGGGACCGCTGCTGGGCAAACACTGACTGCATCGACGGCGAGGGGAAGCCGAAGCTGCCGGGGGCAGGGTTGACGAGGGCCGTCTGCGGCGGCGTCGTGGACTCTGGATCGGTGTCGGCAAAGTCGCTCAGCGAGTACGGTCGGGCGTTAGCGTTGGCGCTGGCACGCCCGCTGCTGCCGTTGCTAAGAGGCTGTTGGTCGCTCGAGGTGGAAGCGTCTCGTTGGTGGCTGCTAAATTTGTCGTCGACCGTCGTCATGGACAGGTCGCGTTGGTGGGTGAACTTGTCATCCATGGTATTCACGGACTCGTGTCCGCTCGCAAAGGAAAATTCGGAGCCGTCGGAGACGTAGATAGACGGCTCCCGTGTGGAAGGGGGCATGATGTAGAGGGAGGCATGCTTTTCCAGCTCAAAGGGATTGGCGCCACCCATTTCGGAACCACTAATTGAACCGACATCAGAGTGCGACGTCGATGGCCGCGTTACGTCCATCATGGGGTCCATCATTGGGTCGGCAAAGCTCATATCGAGATCAATAAGGGAGCCTACCGAGGCTCTGTTATCAAAATGGTCATGCGTGCCAGCTGCCATGTCGTGGAATCCCGCAGAGGGTAAGACGGGCTCTGTCGGGCGGTGGACCAATGCTGGTCGGCCGCCGCCAGAATCTGGAGCGGGTGGCGGCGTATTGTTAAAGGGAAATCGAAAGACCTCAGGGTTGGCGGACGCAGGCGGGGCCGCCATGGTAGGAAACTTCCAATCCTGTGTCCTGCGGTTGTTAGCGCTGAGGTCGGCGGGATCGCTGAGAGGGCCTTGGGAGAAGTGTGAATCGATAAATTCGTAGTCGAGGGACGCCCGCGAGTCGCCGGCTCGCGCTTCGCCAACTCGTAGCGTCGCCATGTCAACAAATTGTGACAAATCACTGCCATGCAAAGAGGCATCCAGGTCAATCAGTGATTCTCGCACATCCGCTGCCTGGGCATTGGCATCCCGCAATGGTAGATCGGACACATTCCCACCTGCGGCTCCTGTCGCCAGCTGTACAGGTGCAGGTTGAAGCATTCGGCCATAATATGCTCTGGAGTTATCTTCGTAATTAGAAAGCGTATTGGGATCAAAGATCTTTTCCAGGGGTGCCTTGAACGCCGCGAGCTGTTGTGGTGGTGGGCGACGCCTTGACTTGGGCTTCTGCGGTCGGGCCGTATCGAAGTCGGGCAGATCTGGCGGCTGTATAAACTCGACATCAGATCCATACACATCATACACATCCTGCGCATCGCCATCATCCAGAACCTCTTGGTCAAATGCTGCAGTCGTACTAAAGTTCCATTCTTCGTTTGCCATGGCAGCGGGCGACAGGTCAGCTAAACCTTGGGCGCCACCAGCAGAGAAGAGCGAGCGACGGTCTCCTCCTTGTGCTTCCCATAGTTTAAAGGCTCGCACTAAGTGTGCAAGGCCTGATGTTGGATACTGCTCTTCAGTTTTGAATATATATCTGTGTCTCTGTATTTGTTCAATGGTTGGGCGCTTGCTTGTGTCATGCTGAAGACAGTACGCAACAAGGTCTTTTAGTCCTGTTGAGTAGTCGCCTTCAAGGCGGGGACTATGCTGTTTCAGATGCGTGCCAAGCTTTGAAAAGTCCATTCCAAACGAAACATTTGGAGGCAGTCCAGAAGCAATTTCATAGATCATGGAACCAAAGGCCCAGATGTCGACTTCAGTACCATACGAGGCTCGCTCCTCGAAAAGTTCTGGGGCCATCCAATGGGGTGTACCAATAAATGTTGTTCGCTTGTCAAATTTGGTCTCGATGACACCGGCAACACCGAAGTCACAGAGCTGAACATCCCCTACCTCTGTGATGAGAACATTGGCGCACTTGAGATCTCGATGAATAATGCCCTGGCTATGGACCCAATGGATGGCCTCTGCAACCTCGCGAACGATGGGGATAATCCATTTCTCCTGCAGCCCGCCAGGGGCAGTTGGCCTCATCAGAGTTGCCACACTTCCTCCAGCGCAGTACTCGGTAACCATCCACATTGACTGGCCGACGGGTAAGGCTTCAATGACAGTGTTGACATTTTTGGCACCGCTATCGCTTAGTCGCTGCAGCGCATTGATTTCTTTTAGCAAATCACTGTAGGTATCAGCCAATTTTGGGTTCACTGTGTCGCCCTCCTCAATGTCGATGATTTTGATGGCAACAAGACGGCCGGTGGCCAGGGCCTTCGCCTTGTAGACACGACCAAAACTTCCCTTGCCAATGAGCTCAGACAGCTGGTACTGAGGGATCTCCTTTCCTGTTTTTTTACAGCTTTCGATGACCGCTTTCTGCATTTTCTTGGCATCTTCAAAGGCCTTTTGCTTGGTTGCCGAGTAGTCAGGGCCTCTGACTTGCAGTGAGGCCATCATGGTAAAAGTCGGGTCCAGCCTTGGGTAGGCGGGGATACCAGCGGCAAATTCAGTCGTCAATATGCGATGCAAGCTATATGCATAATTCACATCATTTCTCCGGGACGGCTTATTTCATGCACTTTGCCGTTTGTCCAGCGTTTGTCTGATGCTGTACGGGATGAAGGCATAACGAGAAGCCAGGTCTCGAAACCAGGGGAGAGGTAAAGGTCCAAGACGCGACAGCGAGGTTTAGCCGGTGAGCCCAGATGCCGCCCAGATACTAACTGGGATGGATGTACAATTTGGCCGGGCGGCTAGCAGCCCAGATTTACAGGGGCTGCCGTAGTGGATGCAGCCCCTGGTTACTACAGTGGCAAGTGGGTGTAAGCAAGTTTTGTATTGACCTATGGGCAGCGAGAAAAACGGCAAATCTAGATTAGAGACGCTTGTAAGATTTTAAAGCAGCGGTTACTGGTATTATACGGAAGGAGTGCATCTACTAGGTCATGGTTTATCCTGCAAGCTCCTTTTGTGCCAGCGCCATCATGGAGGCATGAATATCTTTCCAGCCCGACTCCGACATGGACTTGACTGTGCCCACGAGGAGTCGCGATGCTGTAATGACCTGCTCTTCCACCAGCTCAGCTTTCCCGTCCTCTGTTTGACGAGTAACCCAAAGCGACTCCATGACGACGCTCATGGGGCTTCGGATGCGGACAAAGACACCGTGCTCAACATTGAGAAACTCGTAGGTGCTCACGACATCCGAGTCCCATAGCCCTGCCGGGAGCGTGTGTACTTTGTCAGTAACCTTGTAGCAGTCTGGCTCGCCCGTGGCCGTGACACCACGATCCTCGGGAATCGTGGGCACTGGGTCTTGTGGGGTAGGGATGGACTCGTATTTTGCCATGTGCGGGTTATGCCTGAGATAATTCACATGGTTCTGCAGTCCTTCTACCAGCTTGGATGCGGGGATACCCTCGGGCACAGGTGACACATGCAGCAGCGTGGTGCTGGTTGAGAACCCTGGAGTGGCGGGATGGTAAGTTGAGGGGCAATACTTGCAGCTCGAGAGAGCGACAAACTCACAAGACATGATCGTGTAGACGTAGAGAAGACACTCTGGGTATGGAAAGGCTGTATGAGCTTCAGTATGGGGTTGGAGGATGGATAATGAAAGCGAGCAAAGTGTCCTTGTCGTCGTCCGCAAACCTTGAGCATGTACCCTCAGCATTCAACCACGGAGTAGTTTCATCCGGTCCTCACTGCACGCTAGTGATGCAAGCCACTTGCCCATGTGTTCAAGTATTGGCCAGGTGTGTTGGGAAGTTGAATTGATGCATTATTTTCTCGGGCGGTATTTCAGATGGATATGAATCAACCAACTTTGCCAGAGACATAAGGTACTTGCCAGATAGGTACATATACAGGTGCAAAGCAAGGTATTAGACGGGGCAGCTATTGAAAGCACAGGTCCAGTAGTTCAGCACGGCGCGCAAGCTATGGAGTCGTTCGCCAAATTTAGAGTCGCTGTAGCGGAAAGCTTCAGAGCTAACCAGCGCCAATCAGCGAGCTCCAGGCCGCTGCCAGATTCGCCCATTTAACGCCACCAGCAGCTGACCATGTGACTTCGCGACGTTGTACATCAACCCCAGCGCGCTACCTCGACGTGACATTTTTCCAGTCTCCCCACTACGTCAATTAACGGTCCTTGCGAATACGACAACTGCAATAACTCGCACATTTCTATCTGTACTACACTACAGCTACTGTCTCAAGAATACATCCCCCGGGCCTTCTCCCATCAGCTGCGGATGGCTATTCGTTTCCAAGATGCTCCCAGGCGATTACACTTTATAACCCAACATAAACTCCAATCCATCTACCATAAAAGGCTACCGCCAAAATGGTCGCCTTGACGAATAGAAATCGGACTACGACGCCTAGAAAGCCGTTTGCAATGGTCCAAACAAACAAAAAGCCTTCGAAACCGAATGCCAGTATTCTCAATTTCTTCCAGAAGGCTGGGAAGCATGAAAGCTCTCTCTTCGTCGGTGCTGTTTCTGAACCTGCTACAGCTGCCGCCACAGCCGGTGCCCAGGTCGATGCAGACCAAGATATATACAGTCTCAATGGCCAAGACCGCTCAGTGGAATTGGAATCGCCAAGCAAAAGACGAAAGGTCAGTGAAAATGGGCACACGGCTGTGCAAGGCTCTCCGACCAACCCTGCAACCGCTCCATCCCCACCAGCAGTGAAGGCAAAGTCCAAGTTAATATCTCCGTTTATCCTGGACTCTGATGATGAGGATGATCCGGCTACGCCAAGCAATTCTCGATCTATATTCAATCCAATAAACAACAATGACACGAAGTCGCCTAGTAAGGAACTTACAAGTTTCGACAGCAAAGCGGCACCAGAAACAACCACCGCCGAAGCTGGCATAGAGACCACCCAGGATTGTGATTTACAACCCCTCTCTACCATAACAGGCGATCCTCCTAATCTTCTCCACGAGACTACAAGCAATAAATTCCAAACTAGCGACGACTTTGACGACATGGCCGACCTTGACATGGACGCTTTCCAAGGCGATGAAATGCGCGAATGGCGGTTTATGAAAGAGCAAGCCCGCCTAGAAGCCGAAGAATCCGGTGATATGACGCTCTTCAATGAGACCTTTGGGGACGACCCGTTTCAGGAAGACACAGCTGCCGATTCATGTCCCATTTGTGCCGGCAGCCTTGTCGGGGTCTCGGAAGATGAGGCGACTCGGCATGTAAATTCTTGTTTGGATGGCAACCCAACCCCTCTGCCGACAGTTTCAGAGCCACCAAAGATGCCACAGGAAAGTGTACCGGTGGGAGAGCATGGAGAGCATGGGGAGGTGGAGGCGGCGCAAGTCGGCAAGCGCTTCATGCGAGCTGCTGTACCACGCCCCGGCCAGGCCAATCCTTTCGATCTTACAGGGCAGCAGCCTAATTCCAAATCGGCATTCTCCCAACTCATGTCGAATAATGCTGAAGATTCAGCCTGGTCAATTGCCGCTGCTGCTGAAAACGCCTCCCGCGGCCGGCCGGCTTACATGCGAACATGTCCATTCTACAAGATTATGCCTGGATTCTCCATTTGCGTCGACGCCTTCCGCTACGGGGCCGTTCAGGACTGCAAAGCATACTTTCTCAGCCACTTTCATAGTGATCACTACATTGGACTAACTGCAAACTGGACGCACGGTCCAATATACTGTAGTCAGGTCACTGGGAGTTTGGTGAGGAATCAGCTACGTACTGCCGCTAAATGGGTCGTCGAGCTGGAATTTGACAAGGAGTACGATGTTCCCGGCACAAATGGTGCCAAAGTCACAATGATATCGGCAAACCACTGTCCCGGCAGCTCCATGTTCGTCTTTGAAAAGGTGGTGGGCGAGAGGCACAACAAGAGCATAAAAAGAATTCTTCATTGTGGAGATTTTCGAGCATGTTCTGATCATGTCCAACATCCCCTACTAAGACCAGAGGTGGCTGATGCCGTTTCTGGCAAACTCAGAAGGCAAAAAATCGACATCTGCTACCTCGACACCACATATCTAAACCCCCGATATTCGTTTCCGCCGCAAAACGATGTCATTCGAGCATGCGCTGATTTATGCGCCAAGATGTCGGCAGATCCCAATTGCAAAGACGACATATGGGACACGGCGAAAAAGGAGGCGGGCAAGACTGTCAGCAAGTACTTTGAGAGCAAACCGCCAGCAGCAGAGTCAGAAAACGCGCGGCCCAGTCATAAGCCTGGTCAGCGTGTGCTAGTCATATGTGGAACCTATTCGATTGGCAAAGAGAGAATCTGCGTTGCCATTGCCAAAGCCCTGGGCACGAAAATCTTTGCTTCGCCGGCCAAGATCAAACTGTGCAAGCAGCTGGGCGACCCGGAACTCACGGCTCTCCTCACATCAGACCCCATTGATGCGCAGGTCCACATGCAGATGCTCATGGAGATTCGCGCCGAGACGCTGCAGGAATACCTGAACAGCCACAAGCCACATTTTACCCGCATCGTGGGACTGCGGCCCTCTGGCTGGAACTTTCGCCCGACAAACAGCAAGAGTGCGGGTGCCAATACCACACCGTCCTTGGTCCCGACACATCAGCTTCTGCACAGCAAGAGCTGGCGGACTCGGTTTGGCGCGGCAGACTTTGTGCCACAGAGGGGCAGCACGAAGGAGGCCATGTGTTTTGGGGTTCCGTACTCGGAGCACAGCAGTTTTCGAGAGCTGGCCCTGTTTCTCATGAGTTTGCGAATCGACAAGGTCATCCCTACCGTGAATGTCGGCAGCGACCAATCGCGAAAGAGGATGAAAGGATGGATAGACAGATGGCAGACGGAAAGACGCAAGGGCGGCTTGGTGCAACCATTGGTTGAAGGACAGGATGACCCTGACAAACTCAAGATTGCCCTATGGGATGGGAAAACGAGCAGTGGTGGCGGTGCTTGGTGGTGAGAAACTACTTCAAACACGTTATGCTACGGCATTGTTTCACTGGTTGCTCCTTCAGGCATTCCCTATCTTTGGGGGGCATTTAAATTTTGTATTCCAAAGTGTATATACCTTTTCTGTAACTCCTTACGAACCCATCATAGCGCAACATACAAAGCCAAGTCATGAATCATGGTTTTTTTATCTTTCTTCATGATCAAGCGCCATTTTCATTTGAACCAGCTGCCACGTTCTCATCATGTATAGTAGACCGGTTCCGGCAAATTAAGTCTTTAAATAGAAAAACAAACAGCTTACTTGTTCACAAGACTCCTTTCTTGGGTACATTTTTATTATTTAGCCTTGGCTTGCTGTGTAGCTGCCTCTACAGCAGGTGGCGTTGTTGTTAGCGTCTTTGCTGACCATAATCCATGGCTGATAGACGTTTTGCTTACCTCTGCGAGTCGCGTCCTCTAGTAGTTGCGTATCTACTGACGAAGCGGGAAGGTGGACATATCGTACGACAGATCCTCGAATGAAGACATTCTTAACCGAACTCTGCACCGGTAGAAAACGGAAGGTCAGCTGAATTCGGCGCAGGGACGCGGCGGCGGGACGGCGGGACCGTGGGACCTCGAGGTTGTATGATGCCGCATGATTGAAAGGTTTTATTGCATACCATGTGAGGGTACTTCAGCTCCTCAACAACGGAGATGTCGTCGAGCTTGATGTTGAGATACTGGTCCACACTCTTTAACGTGCCGCGCAGCTGGATGTCGTTCTTGAGCTCCACCGTGACCTCATGGTCAATGAGCGTCTTGAAGAAGCTGCACAACAGGCCATGTTTAGTTACTGTACAACGTTGATATCCTCAAAAATGTTTCTTCATGAAGCTAATTCGCAGGCTGAGGATTTTTTGCGTGCAGGGCTGCAATAAACTTGTTCATAAGCCTCAGAAAAAAAGCAACAGATACTCACCTGAAAAAGAGCATGGTGTTGAGTTGTCAGGCCGATGAATGATGATTAGGTGCCGCCGATTCGAGTGTTTCTATCTGTGGATATGAATTTCGACAGGTGCTTGGCTCTTTTCGGATGACTTAATTTTTTTTTCTCAATTTTTTGCCCAATTTAGACAGTCATGCAAAGTGTCATGGCAAGCATGCTAGATGTTGGCAGCTTGAGAAGCTTCACTCCAGCATCCTTCCAGTATTGTCACGTGAGGTATGCCCCACAACGTAGCCGCGTACAGCGGTTATGCGTGAACTGTCATCTTCAAAGCAGAACATGCAATCCCTTGTTATAGGGGTTAATAAAGCAGGTAACAAGGAAATAGTAGAGAGCTTTGAGACTGCTTAATTTTAATCACACAATGAGGTCAATAGCAAGACATCTCCAAACCACACGCAGAGACAAAGAGCAGCGGTCGGCTTTGTATACTGACGTGCGAAAATAGAAGATCCTAAGAATAGGAATCAATGTAATAGAAATAAAAGATAATACACCTTCACAAAACAGACTGACGTTACCGGAGTTTACCGAGGCGCAATATTGTTGGCTGGCGGCCACCCGGGAAATAAGTACTCGGCATTTACCCACCTATTATCTTCAGTAATTGAGTTGGCCGCTTGGTTCTCGGCCAACTACCAACATTCTTGGAAATCACTAAATTATTTCAAGTATCGTCCTGACTCCTGGAGTCCAAGGTCCAAGGTCAATGTTAAAGTCTTGTTAGTTCATTCTCCTTTAGCAAACCTTGGATACTCTCATGTACAGGTCTCCGCCAATGGTCCCGCAAAGACTGTTGACAACTGACTGAACTGTGCTTCCGGCGTTGACTGTCTGATGCTTGATTGGGTTCCCCACCGCGTCAGAAATTCCCCGGCATTTTCATCGGTAATCATGTTTGGCGCCAACGGTGAAACTGAGGGAGAAATTCTATCGGCACTCGGCTCGGTTGGGCGATGGGCGGCGAGAACCGATGAAAAGTCTCCGTCGGTAGTCGGGTTGGGGTCGCCATGGACAATCAAGTTGATAAAAAAGAAGTTCTAATCGGTAATCAGGTCGTTTGTAAACCGGGGAACCTGATAGTAAGAGTGGCTCCGTTGCGCCGCCAAACAGGGTGGCAATACTCTCCGATCCATGCAAAAGGCAAGGCGTCAGCTGAGCGGGCCTGCGGCAGCAGTGGTGACCTGACCTGAAATCTCAAAGTAACGAGTCAGTAACAATACCAGTAGATTGGTACCGACAGAGCTAAATCCATCATTTATATATTCTTGTCCTTTGGCAGGATAAGAGGCGTTGGCGTTGGTCACGTATACGTTGTCTTGAAACCAAAGGCGAACCATCCGCCGTAAACCTATCCAATATGTTGGTGTATTAGTATAACATTGAGCAAGACAGGATGGAGAATGACATCCCAGATTAGTAAAGGGTCTTCGTGGAAGCCTTTGAGTTGACTTTACAGCTTCTCGGAAGATGCATTTTGGGATATCAATGTCGACGAACAGTCCTCGATAATCTCGACAGTGCTATCGGTCAACAGAGACGTCGCAGCAATGGCTGCTCTGATGCTTTGAGATTCTATTTCTTTCAAGGAAGCCGCGATGGGGCTTTTGACTACTGAATAACTACTGTTCATAAACTGGCATTACCATAGGTCTGTTGTTTGTGATTCTTACAATGAGTACAAGTACTTATCACATATCAAGTCATTGGAACTTCTCAAGCTTCTGAGACTCAGATATCTATAATAATTTGGCGCAAAATATATACAAAAGGACGTTGAAAACTCTCTGTAACCGAGTCATAGCGCAGTTCATTACCTTCGGCTTTAACCCAGTTAAGTACTAGATGTGGCCTAAAAGGGAAAGGTGGTCGAACAGGCGGAGTAACAGTGAATCTCACAGCCAAGAAATAAGTGCCAAAACACTAAATGAACGGCAATCCCTCAGTTTCAGCCGACTCGTGCATTCACATAAGCAGCAGAAGAGCATGATAACCCTTTTGATGATTTTTAGCGTGGAGGTTTCATGTGGCTGATAAAAACTGCAGCAATTCGGCTCCTGCTACTAAAAGTGGTAATCTCTCTCCTCATGTTCAGCATCTCTTCACAAGGTTGTCTGTTACTCGTGACAACTGCCGTGACCATTTGAGGGGCTGTCTAGTACCACCACTTGAGGAAATGGAGTCATCGCCTAAAACCTTCCTATTCGTCAACAAGACGCAGACCTCTCGCGTTCTGTCCCGTAGCGAAGGCGCTGAAAGAATCCATGTACAGAGCCATTCACAACGAGCCCGACGGTTGAGGGAGAACAAAACTGCCACCATTTTTCATGAATCTTGGTCAGTGACGACACCCGCAGAAAACCGTCTGGATCTACGGCAACGAAAGCCGAGGCCATCAAGGGCCAGCTCTTCAACACGTCGCTCCATTTCAACTACCTCAACAAAAGCAGGGCTGTCTGTTGCGAATTCCAAGTCAGAGGATAACCAAAATGGCGAAAATCTGAGGCGTAACCAGTGTCCGTCCGGGAATTGCTTAGACCCATTCGACTCCACGGTAGCTGGCAACGACATTGTGCATTATCATCATGCTATTATGGGCTTTGTGTACGGGAAAACGCCAAAAGTAGCTTTCTTTGCAGAGGCTTTTGCTCCTCCTATGCAACTGTTTGACCCGTCACCCATGAGGCACGATGCGGCTATTTCCAACAGATTGCAACACTGTATCCAAGATAGGGGGCTCATGTACTCAACCCTCGCATATGGAACGAATCTTTTGGGGTGGATGGAAGCCGCAGCTGAGTCGTTTAAATCAGCCGAATACTTTACCGCACAGGCGATCCAGGCAGTTCGTGAGCGCCTTGCATCGCCGCCGAATTCATTGGCCATGTCCTACAGAAAGGCAGACTCTCGGCTCGCAATGTCCATATACAGTCTAGCAATCAGTGAGCTATGGAAGGCCATACCCCTCATGCGACACCGAAACACCGATCACACTGCTCCTTTTGAACTACGACAACATATAAAAAAGCCCCTACAACATGGGTGCACTTTTATGCTCTTCTCGAACTGGTTAACAGCTCCGGTGGATGGCGTGCAAATGATCCGTACGTTTTCGAGTCCGCCATTCTGGCGGACAAATACTTGGCTTGCTGGGAATCGACGACCCCCGTCATAGCCATGAGCAACTTGTCTCTGGAAGACGACTTTGAAATCCCCGCGATAGAGCAGCAGTCTGTTTCTCTGGGAACAAAGCTACTTAGTGCTGACTTGGATCCAAAACTCAAATCCGTCATCGAAAAGATTGTTTGCTATATATATTATGCCAGACAGTCCTTGGCCCTGGCACCATTGCCGCTCGATGTTCAGAGCAGGTTGTTTTTCCATCTCCAGTTACTGGCATACGAATTGCTCAACCTTGTTGAAATTGGAAGAGTTGATAACTGCGTACGAATAACTGCTTTGATATTTCTGCATACAAATATCTACTATCGCGGTTCTCAGCTCTGTGCTGTGAGACTCGTTATGGAGCTCCGTTCTGCACTGGTGGCAGCAAGGTTCTGGGAGCAGTCCTTCGGTTCCGGGTTGCGATTCTGGTGCCTTTCCTCGGCGCTTCTCCTGACAGACCGTTCGCCAGACGATGAATGGTTTCACTCAATTCTGGAGAAATACTCTGATACCATCGTCAGCAATCCATCACCTCTCGAAGAGGCTCAGGCCTGCCTTGAACAGCACCTATACTTGCATGACTGACAGGCGGTTCAGTTGGCATTTGTGATAGAAGGGTTGAATTCCAGGTTATAATTTTGCTACATAACCTGTCGGCACATGTATGAATTTATCTAAAGCAGAAATATATCAAGTTTGCTTTCTTGTTCTTTACTAGAATACACTGGGTAATCCGTATCGTGTGATATCACGGTAACGGTTATAGCAAGAAAATACGCTATGGAGCAGCTACGCGGGATAGAATATGTGCATTGCAGGAGGCTGTTTGGGAGATGCCCCCAACCAGCTAGCTATAATTCCAGACTCGTCATGATTTACAGGGTATATGTCAGGACCAGAGGTACCACTGGGCCACAGAGACCAAAAAGATCAAGTAATGTCCAGCCATTAGGCGGGACATCCCTAGCATCCAATATATACCTTCTATGTGTCGTGACAGTATATCTGAGCACTCTCTTCTATTGAACCACCCATAAGCAGTAAAGAGATAGTACAAGAGGCTTAAGTCTGACCAACTAATAAGGAAAGGACATTTCAATCATTGCACTATTACATAAAGAAAGAATCTGTCCATCATAGGCTTGCATCCACTCAATTGAGCCGGGATGTTGGAACCGAGCCATGAAATAGTACCCAACACCTAGTTTACGTAAGCATTCAACTGTTATAGAGCAGTAGTTACGATGTCCTTCACGTAGTTGTACAACGTTTTAGACTCTTGTTGTTGTGACTGCTGACTCAG
>FWCC01000048.1:184819-212744 GCA_900169235.1 Zarea fungicola
ACCCTTCGTGATCGTACCAACACTTGTACTATGACCGTGCTAATTAGGTTGTGATGTCACAAGAACTAACTACCCTCATGTATTCTAACAGAAATTTATATTCAAAAACGCCTTGTTCATGCTACATGTACAAACCCGCGCTTCTTTGCGCTCCTTTCTTGGCTCTCTTCTTCCCAGGTGTCGTCCACGTAGTCCTTGATACTATTCTCCCGCATCTGCATGCCCACTACCTTTAGGGCCGCAATATTGAACCCCATTTCATCCTTTTGCTTTTTGAGTGTCGCACGCAGGTTGGCACGGATTCCATCCAACATTGTCTTCATGGCCCGACTCGCTACAATCTGTTTGTGATGCGTCTTGAGCATGAAGAAGAGGATGCGGCAGCTGAGCGGGATGTTCATGGAACGCAGGGCGAATATATTGAGAAATGTAAAGAGCATGGGCACTGAGGCAAAAGGTAGCACCAGAAGCGCATCGTGCAGGGCCGCAGCCTTGATCTTTTGGAAAACCGACATGACGTATGCCTCGGCTGTGATGTTTCCAAGAGCCATAAAGACGATGTGGCGCTGGGGGGAAGGAGCGTTGGGGTTAGCCTCTTTGGCCTGCTCGTACTCCTTCAGGAGGTTCAGGTCGGCCATACCCAGGTCCAATGCTTCGGCTATTCGCTCACCGGCCATGAGCGTCTCGGTTGTCTGCTTACTGGCGGCACCAAACTCGTCGGTAGCATCAGCAGCATCCTCTTCCCGTTCCAGCGACGTAGTCAGTGTGCCCTCGTACAGTTCCTCGATTTCCCGTTCACGCTCTTCTTCAAGGAAGATTTGCTCGTCGGTCTCATCCCATACGCGGATGCTCTTGTCATGGCCAGCACTGACCACGAAGTTGCCGGTGCGGCTGACCGCCATGGCCCAGACCTCACCGTGGTGGCCATCCAGTCGCTGAATCTGCTCAAACTTGTCGGCGTCCCAGTATCGAATCGTGCGGTCCTTGCTGCTACTGAAGAAATGGTGACCGTTGCCGTCTGAGTTGTGTGGTACGAACGCCACCTGGAGAATACTGTCCTTGTGGCCAAAAAGTGCCTTGTGACAGTCACCAAAATCGAGACCCCAGATACGAATATTCTTATCAGCAGAGGTTGTGACAATCAGCTTGCTGTCAAATGATATATCCATGCTAAGAACAGGCAGCTTGTGGCCGTACAAATTAAGATATAGCTTGAGGGAATCCACAAAGAAGACTTTGACGGTATTGTCGAGGAGGGCCGCTGCTAGGTACTTGGCATCAGGTGAAAACTTGAGGGCAAGAATATCATCAGACACCTTTAATGTTCTTGAGTGAACCAACTTCAGCTTTGGTGTCGTTCTTGTAGTTCCAAGAACCTCTTCCTGAATTATGCGGAAGTCCCAGAATTTGGCCGACTTGTCGGCACTGCCAGAAACCACAGAACGGCCATCCGGATGAACATTTAGAGACCAAATGGCGCCTTCATGAGCATCCACGCTATCGAGAAGAACGGCAGAAGCAACGTCAAAGAGCTGTAGCTCGCCGCTCTTTGTTCCCACCACGACGACCTTATCTCCAGGTAGGAAGGAACAGCTTAACGCGTAACCGCATTCAAATGTTCTAATGCAAGCCTGTGTTTTTATATTCCAAATTTTCAGAGATCCATTGGAGGCTGTGGCCAGCATTTTATCATCAGAGCTGAGGGAGAGAGCTCTGATATCGGCGCGATGGCCTGGAAGGTCGACGGAGAGGGCTCGCGTGTAATCGGGGATATTCAGCTTCGATTTCTTCTCGCTCTTCTCTTTAGATGGAATACTGAAGTACTCCAACTGATTATTTGTCGTACCAACCAGGATGTGTAGATCTTTCTGGCCACTTGGTAAGGCCCATGAGGCGGAGCGCACCTTGCCTCCAGTTCTCACTACGACATATTGAACAAATACATCGCTAATGTCTGCGGATGCGACATCCACCGCTGCTTCGTCTTCTTCAGGCTCTTGTTCGTCGTTTTTGCTATCCTTCTGTTTCTCACGACGCCTGCGTCGTTTGCGAGCAAGACCCTTTTTAACTTCAGATTCAGTCCTCATGCGCCAAATCTCGACAGCCTTATCGGCTCCGTGAACAGCAAAATATTCCTTCCTTGGATGAAAGGTAACATGGACAGCACGGTCTTTGTTTTGGCGGTGAAGGGTTCCGCGGTCGCCAAGAAACTTGGTAGTTGCAGCAAGGTCAACTCTGCCTGCACTGGCCGCGAGACTCTCAGAATCAAGCGACCAGACCTTCATCTCTCCATCATTTCCGGCCGTGATACAGCCATCCAGACCCGGAGAGACTCCAAGCGCCCAGCATTCTCCATTAGTTTGGGAAATGTGGGTTTCAATGCAGTGTCGGGAGGAGAGATCCCAAAGTTTTAGTAGCGAATCTTTGCCGGTAGAGAGCAGGAAGCCGTCGGAGTTGGTCTCCCCATCAAGAACCATAGCTCGAGATCCATCTTCATCCTGTACGTTGGATTGCGGCTCGATAAACTGAAGACCTGTGACCTGGTCCTTGTGGCCTCTGAGCTTGAACTGGCCGACTTCAGCAACGAGATCCCAGACAATGATGTCGGTGTCTTTTGACCCGCTTGCGAGTCGAATTCCGGATTTGTCAAACGTGAGTTTGTTAATGGCAGATTTGTGACCATTAAAGCTCACTATCACAGTCGCAATTTTGCTATCCCATAGGCGAATGCTGCCGTCTTCGTAGCCGACTGCGAAAATGTCCGCGTCGGTTTGACTCTGCGCAATACAAGTGACGGGGGCTGTGCACTGCTCATCTCGCCATCGGCTGATCAATTCTCCCTTTTTTATATCCCAGCAGATGACCTCTTCGTTTGCAGCGACAACAGCTTGGCCAGCGCCTGTACCGGTTCGATCGTTCGCAGCCCAGACGACATTCGCTGTGGTTGAGGCAACAACGCCAAATGCTTTGGCGTGCTCGTACTTTCTGTGCGAGACTTGTCAGCATTTACACCATGGAAATCAATTTGGAATTACATACAAGTACGATTTAACCATCTTGAGGAATATGCGACCTTAATTGGTCCTTGTTGCTAGATATCATCACTAAAAGTTCAACACGGGCTACCAAGGTCTAAGTGGGATTTTTTTTCTTGGCTTATCGATTAGCTTTTTGAGCTCTCAGCGACAGCGTCACGTGGCTGACCTCCAGCGGTGGTTGACGTTCGACTCCCCTCCAGCCCCACCAGGAGACGTCAACAGCTGCCCAGCTCTCCCGAGAATGACCAACTAGGCATCACTACAGCAAACATCACGATGCTTCTCCTCGACTATCAAAACGTGCTTATTCAATCGGTACTTACCGAGAGATTCTCTGGGTAGGATTGCTCTTAGCGTTACCACGTTGTTCTTCTCTAACGATGTCACAGAGCCCCGCCAGCCTCTATCGACCAGACCATCTCGGACTTCGACGGTGTCACATTCCACATTTCGACCCTTCCCGAGACGAAAACGAAGATTCTTTTGTCACTTCAAATAAGATGTTTCGCTGATCTTGTTAAATACGGCGCTGAACAAGTTCTGCAAAGGGAGTACGGGGATTACATCTGCCCAGTTGAGGCTGGCTATGATTTCTCTGTCTTGATTGATCTGGAAACGCTGCCGGAAGGAAAAGGTATGTACATCAATTGCACCAATGGATTTATGTTACTTTTCGTGTTGTCTTTTGCTCACAATTGCATCAAGAGGAACGTGATGCGCTTGCGCTCAAGTTTGCGCTACTAAAGCGCAATGCGATGGCTGCGCCGCTCGAGCAAGCATACGAGGAACACTACAAGCTTAAGGAGGAGGCGTCGAAATTCACATCAGAGGAGGCACCTCAGGATATTCAGAACGGCGGTAGTGTCAAGGCTATTCATTATCGCGAAGAGGAGGCAATCTACGTCAAGGCGGCACACGACCACGTCACTGTCATCTTCAGCACCGTTTTCCGAGAGGAAACAGATCGAGTGTTTGGCAAGGTCTTTATTCAGGAATTCGTCGACGCACGAAGACGGGCTATTCAGGGCGCACCCCAGGTTATCTTCCGGAACGACCCTCCGCTGGAGCTTCAAGGAGTTCCAGGAGTCAAGAGCACCGGAACTGGCGAGATTGGCTACGTTAGCTTCGGTCAGTCATACACTCTCTTGGATCGTTTCAATAAGCTAACATTGTTGAAGTTCTCTTCCCTGCCCATCTGACTCCGCAAAGAATGCAGCAGGTCATTTCACACATTCAGACATTCCGTGACTACTTCCATTATCACATCAAGGCTTCCAAGGCATACATTCACTCGCGCATGCGCAAGAGGACTGCTGATTTCCTTCAAGGTGGGTTGGCGTGTCTGACGGCATGGTTCTATGCAATACTAACACAAGAACAGTTCTACGACGCGCACGGCCCGAGAACGAAGAACGCGAGCGAAAGACTGCGACTGGAAGATCTTTCAAGGTGCAGGGCTAGTTTTAGTTACACGCACAAATGTATTTGGAGACGATTTTTGAGGAACTTTCTAGCGTGTTCCTGGTGTTGAAGTAGACGGCACATATAACGCTCAACCCTTTATGCAAAAATACAATGAACAGGGGAATATCGATGTTAGCAAGCAGGTATTAGTTGCTGCAGTGATATTTTACGGTCGATGAATTCGTAAAACATAGTTTTAGAAGAAAAGAGAGAGAGTATTGTTATGGCAAAGGAAACTATACTGAGTGGATAGATAGAAGCCGGGAAGTCGGCAAAAAAAATCGCTCCTGATCACTGGACAAACGGGGAATCGAACCNNTTATACCACTAAACCATTCGCCCTGACTGAAGAGATGCTCACGGGTCAGCAATTTAAGCTTAGGAATGGTTTGAGAGGTGATGCATCGTATCATGCAATTGTCCGTAATTATGTCTTTCCTTACGGGGGCCACTTCTCTGGTTTACGAAGCTATCAAATGTGATTGATTTTTCTGCCATTTTTCTCAATTTTTATTCGGTTTTTTTTATCAGTATATGCTCAGGTCTAACCAATATGGCTAGCCTATTTTCATCGACTCAGCATGACCGCCTACCCTAGATTTCCCTCAGCAACGGGTAAATTTTATTGCACGGTTCGACAAAATGTATGTAACACCTTTGTTTTGTTCACCAGCGGTTTTCTCTTTGGTGTTTGACTTATTCCAGTTGCATGGGTATCTGACATGATAAATAATTTTAGTTCGGGCAGTAGTTGTCGTACTCTTGGTGTTGCATTGTGCTTCAAGTGTGGATACACATTTGTGTATGACTTCGGCAACTGACCAGTACATCTTCCCTTTGCATCAGCTACATCTCCCGCAGCCGAGTCGCCCGACCCATGGGTGGTCGCAGCTGAAAATGGTATGGCCGTTTGGATCGTCACCACCAGACCAAGGTAAACCCAAACCCGAAGATAAGCGACGACCAATTGAATGGGACAAGTCGCTTGGTCCAGTGCCTGGGCCGCTTGACGCCGCCAAGGAATGGGCGCCTGTGGTGATTTCTTCCCTGGTCGGTCTCGGCGCACTACAGCTCTACGCGAACTATCTACGACGAATACCAGGGGCTGCCTTCATCAAGCAGTCAGCATTTCGAAAGAAAACACTATATGGTCGCGTAACGAGCGTCGGTGACGGTGACAACTTTCACCTGTTCCATACTCCAGGCGGCAGAGCCGTGGGTTGGGGCTGGCTACGAAGAGTTCCCGAGAAGCGGAAAGAATTAAAGGATCGTACGGTAAGCGGTACTGCGAGAGGAAAAACTCGTCTTCACCGAGTGCTGACAATATCCAAAAAAAAATTGCAGATACCGGTTCGCCTCGCAGGTGTTGACGCGCCGGAGGGAGCCCACTTTGGACGACCAGCGCAACCATACTCGGACGAAGCCCTGAAATGGCTTACGAACTATATCCTGCACCGCAACGTCCGAGCGCACATCTACAAGAGGGACCAGTATAACCGTGTCGTAGCCACTGTCTATGTATGGCGCTTTCCGATGCGCCGCAATGTCGGTCTGGAAATGGTGAAGCGCGGACTGGCGACGGTGTACGAAGCAAAGTCGGGGGCCGAGTTTGGTGGCATGAAGAGCGTGTATGAAAAGGCCGAGGCCAAGGCCAAGAGAAAGAAACTGGGCATGTGGGCTGGCAAGGCGAGCGAGTTTGAGAGCCCGCGTGCGTACAAGAGTCGATATTCTGGTCAAAACAGTGATCAATGATGCGTGGGACCTTCGCCAGCGACAGAGGGACTGAACTGTGTCCGCTAGACGAAAAGGCAATGGCTTTCGCGACTACAAAGCCTGGCCTCCTCACATGATAGATCTGCAGAACGGTATACCGACAGCTCCGCGTTCCAATACCAGGCACATGACGCTCAGTCATATCGGAAATAAAGATATGGATAAACAAATCTTTTGGAAGACATTCATCTACAGCTCTTCACAAGCCGCGAGCAGATAGGTGGGACCATGACGACAGTCATGATTGGAATGTAAAGCCATCGGCCGGGCAATAGGTAGAATACCTTGCACAATTCTCTGCTGCTAACTAATGCTGTCGAAGCCGCCGCCAAAGCAAAGTTACACCAATTTTAAACTGGGGAATTCTGTTGGACTATAAACGGTAACATGTCATTCGATAGATGATACTTCATCCGAGGCACCTCCTCAATTTTGTCACACGCAATGGCGGTGCCTCTCATCGTATACAAGTACATAGAACGGTACAACAGCCTGTATGCTGCAGAGTCGGCCTACACTATTGATTCTAAGATGAAATAAAATAAAAACTCCAGACATATTAGAAATATGAAAAAAAGCCAAGTTGTTCCCGTTTACATATATTATCCCACGTTAACCTTGGTGGTGGTGCAAAGCTGAGTCTTGCCTTTATTAGCGCGTGTACGGAGTGCTATGTACACATGTCTGCCTTGTCCTCCAGAAAGCCAAGAGAAACGTAGTACCAGCGGCAATCAAACCTTAGAAAAAAGAACAAAGAAACAGATAAAAGAGTAAAACGGAATGGTGGGGTGGCTAAGCTTCGGTACGGAGTATTTACTATACTCTCCAATGAAAAATATTACGTTGCTTTGAGGACAGCAGCGAGTTTATTATGGGCCACAGAGCAGAGGTTTTGACATGCAAGGGTCGTCGAAATCTCACCTAGGGCGGTCAGAGAGGAACTAGGAAAGGAAAAAACAAAAGGAAAAAGTGGTTGGAACCCATGTTGAGCAAAATGCATGATGCAGGAGTCTGCATGAAAAAAGGCAGCCACAGTTGCATGGGTTGAGAAGCTAAAGCAAGGGTGAATGGGATGTTGGAAGGAAAGGAAAAGAAGCCCATTGGAGGGGGTGCTTAAAGGCAATGTTTGAACAGCCAAGGCTGCAGCAGAAGGGATTGGTGGTCGTATTGTGGCATCTTTGTCTCGAGGGTTTGGTTTTCGTGTGGAGGGAGACTGAGCAGCTCAAGCAAGGTATCCCGAGAGATGGCCATTTGATTGAGCGTTGCTTTTACTTGTTGAGTTGCTTGATGATTTGTCCTGTAATTTTCCGATTCCATCGGTAACGATCTTTTAGTACATCTCCGTGTTTAGGGGAGGTTCCCACGAAACGCTTCTTTGACAGTTTCAAATACCGTTTCTACAGGTCCGTCTCCTTCCGGAGGGTTTGTTGGAAGCCCCTGAGACTTTTGCTTGGTTTGCAGTTTGTCGCCCACTGCCCACTGCCCACTGCCAACGCCACCCTTTGCCACCCCCCAAAGTTGCCTTCTGGACTGCTGAGAGCTCGACTTGGAACCTCCCTCCATCTGATGCTATTGAGCTGTTGATTGTATGATCAGCAGTGTCAAGTCAGCCACAGCCTGGTGACTTGTGTACATGTCGGTAAGCGGTGATTCGTCTAATGTAATTAAAGTACTCCGTAGTCTCGTTGGTACTACGCAGAGCAACGCTTGGGACCCGGTAGAGCTGGCGCTTTTACAGAAGGGATTGGGCATTGGTGTCTAGTACCGGCTTGTACAACATGGCCTTGTTCTCGTATTGGTCCGACAGCTGCAATTGCTCTTCTGTGTGACTGACTTGGGCACCTGCAGCATTTTATGTTTTGTGTTTATCTTCTCCTGTTTATCTTGGTCTTCTATGTTTTTTAGAGTTCAAGCGACGATGGCACTAAAGATTGAATTCCGCGTACAAGTCAGGAACCAAGATGCTAGGTACTAGGTATCCAAGAACCAGTCGAAACATCTATAGTAGGTACCGTAGTAGCCGTCCACTAGAGCCACTGAACCCACTGCAGCCATGCACTGAAGCCGGCAGCATCCCCCCGCTCCAAGGGTGCTGAGTGGCTGGCTGGGTCTTGCCAAACCCAGGTGTGGTGTCGAGGCCAATGAGCGCTTTGCCCCCTTTGTACTAGTGCACGCAGTTCGCTCCTTGTTACTTCCGCCAGGCACAAAACAAGCTCCCGAGCAAAACATGGCAGGCTCGCTGGAGTAGCACCAGCAATTTCCCACATTCTTGAGGGGAAGCTTGGGGCACGCTCAGGCTTCTGGTGGCCTGTACGTCCGCTAACAACAAACGCTGTTTGGCCTGTTGTTCACCATTTTCTCTTGCAGCTCGGGTCTGCCACACCTGCTACGGCGCACAGTCGTTGCACCAAACCATCCAGGCCATCCACACCTTCCTTCCCACCAGCCATTCTCTTTCAAACAAAACTCTCGCGTTCACGCAAACAAAGGCTGCGCAGCCTACATCCAGCCCTTCGGCATCCGACTTTCGTCACCAACACGCTCTTTTTTTTTTTAACCTCTCTATCCACGGCGTCCGTTTCTTTCTTTCGTTTTTCTCCTTCGTCTCATAACCACCATAATCGCGCTCCAACACCGCTCCTACGTTTCGTGTACCGCTCTTTAGTCTTAATAACCACCCGACGCTATTTCGCTCCATTGTCGACCTCCTGATGCTCCAATAAACAGCAAACGCTTTTCGCATCCGCATCCCGATACGCCCCTGGAGGCTTGGCATCATCAATTAAACAGATTACTGAACCGACACGACTTCCTCCGCGTCTCTCCAACACAATTCCGCGTTCGCCATGAGGCTGTCGTTTGGCCAGCGGCGCTCCTCGCGCCTTGGCCAGCGACATGGCTCCATTCTCACAGTTTTAGCAGTCGCGGGTCCCCTGCTGACAAAAGCAGTAGAATTCAAGCATGTACCTCCCGCCAACCTAGATTTTTCCATGCTTGGTCAGATCGGCATTGCTGGCGACTTCAGCGGCATTTCCCTGTATGAATACGAGGGCCAGGGCGGTCAGACCCGCAGCGCCAATGGCAGTGAGGCACTGCTTTCACAACTACCAAACAGTGCTTTATCGTCCACTGTTGAAACCGACGCTGCCATTCGATCCATCTGCAATTTCAATTTCACCAGCAGCAAAACACGAGGCCTAGTAATGGCTGGAAATTTTACTAGTCTCGGTGGCCAGCAGTCCAAGGCAATTGGCATCTACGACATGGACGCAAACAAAGTCATAACAGTTGACGGCCTCGAGGGTGAGGTCAATACTGTATACTGCGATCAGGATGCCGAAACTGTCTACATTGGCGGTAACTTCAAGAGTGGTAACTCAACTAACGCAATCACATGGGATAGCTCCAATGGGTTTAAGAATCTGCCCTTTGCGGGCTTCAATGGGCCCGTGAATGCTATTTCGAAATTGTCAAATGGCCACATTCTATTTGGCGGCAGGTTTACTGGCCTGGGCAACTTGAACACCAGTGCAACCCAGCGCGATAGCCAAATCCTTAACCTTGGAAGCGCCAAGATCTCCAGCCAGGGAAGCTCCACGAGAGCCGGATTTAGCGACCCCTCCAACGTCATATGTGCCAGCGGCGCCGATTCTGCTGGCAACACCTGGCTTCTTCAGGATAATACAGCTGGCTTCTGGGACGCAGAATTCGGCTTCACCTTCGAGCCGACCACGGTCCGGATCTGGAACACACATCTAGAAAATCGAGGAACAAAATCATTCAACATCCTTACGTTTCCCAATGGCCTCAATAACATCATGAACATGTCCTATGTTGATCCCGACACAGGCAAGAATGCCACGTGCGATCGTGTGTGCCCTCTCAGCAACGATCCCAAGGTCAAGTTTCAAGATTTCCACTTTGTCAACGTGGTCGGTATGAACAGACTTCGCATCGACATTGATGAGTGGTGGGGCAATGGCGCTGGCCTTGCCGGCTTCCAGATCTTCCAGGACAACATCTTCTCCTATGCTGTCAACGACTTCAACGAACCAAAGTGCCGCACTGGTGACTCCAACCCAATTTCCTCTGCTACCGCCTCCGGCCCGTGGCAAAAGTCACCAGCTCTGCAGAGCAAAGCAGAATATCTTACCGCCAAGTTAAAAGTCAACGGTGACAACGAAAACGTTACCGTTGTCTTCTACCCTAATATTCCACAGTCGGGCAACTACTCTATCAACCTTTGGACTCCTGGCTGCATACCTGATGGCACTTGTGCTAATCGGGGTCGAATTGAAGTCTCTGGCACCATGTCAAGCAGCTCATCCCAACCAGACTTTGATACACAACTCTTTCAGACAAACAACTACGACAAGTATGACCAAATCTTTTTTGGCTTTGTGGAACGGACGTCCTCCAGTTTCCAGCCTAGCGTAACGCTACGTCCCACTGCCGACCGGACTGTCCAAGATCTCATTGTTGTTGCCCAGCAAGTTGGCTTCAACCTCATCAGCTCTGTTGGTGGCTTGAATGGTCTGTACGACTTCGACCCCAAAGGTCCCCCAGCCGATGAGACCAATCTCGACAGCTCGTCGTTCAATAAACTAGGATACAGCTTTGATAAGATATCCGGTGTCATGTCCCTCGTCNNCCTCGGGCGATACTACTTACATTGCCGGCAACTTTACATCAAACGCCCATAAGAATATTGTCGCCGTTTCCAGCACGGCCAGCGAGGCCAAAAATCTAGATGGTGGCCTTAATGGTCAAGTTTCTGCCATGCACCTAGAGGGAAATAAACTCTACGTTGGTGGAAGGTTTTCCAACACTCTTTCCAGCAACACCAATGGGTTGAACAATGTCGCAGTCTACGATACTGGCAGCAATTCCTGGACACCACTTGGCGCCGGCCTCGACGGACCGGTCCAGTACGTCGTTCCGCTTCGCGTAAACACAACCGAAAATCAGCCCGAGACTGTCATTGCCTTTACTGGTTCCTTTACAAACGCAATTACCTATGGCAGCGTCCAAGCTACGCAGGTCAGTGGCTTTGCTATCTGGGTGCCCTCGCAAGGTATCTGGTTGCAGAACTCGGAAAACAACGTCCCAAGCTTCAGTGGAATTCTTACTGCTTCCTATTTGGATCTTAATGGAAGCAACTCCTTGCTCGCCGGGTCTCTCGATGCTTCCACGCTTGCTGTTAACGGAATTGCCAGTCTCTCAAACGCTGGTCTTCGCCGCATGCCTACCAAAATCGAGGCCAAATCGCCTTCACCTGCCAAGCGAAGACGCAGTGTGCTACAAGGTACCGATGTTGCCGGCGTTGCCACCGGGACTTTTTACGAAAACAACGGCCAGACTCTCACCATCCTGGCCGGCCACTTTACCGCCGAAGGCTCATCCAACAACACCACCATCCATAATTTGGTCTTTATTGACACCGCTAATAAGAACAGCACGAGCGGCCTCAAACAGGGTATCGACGATGACTCGACCTTTCTTGCTGTCGATACTTGGAACAATTTCCTGTTTGCAGGTGGCCAGGTGACTGGAAAGGTCAACGGAAACGATATCCATGGCATCGTTGGATGGGATCTTAATCGAAAAGACTTTGCTCACCAGCCTGCTGGACTTACCGGCGGCGATGGCGTTGTTTCCTCTATCGCTGTCCGGCCAACTGGCGCCGACGTATACGTTGGTGGCTCCTTTGATAAAGCTGGTGCACTTGATTGCCCTGGGTTGTGTGTCTACAGTGTCAATGATGACCAGTGGACTCGCCCGGGCACGGTTGTTACAGGCACTGTCAGTTCACTCCAGTGGACTACCGACGATACTGTGCTTGTTGCCGGAGACTTGGATGCCAGCTCCAACGGTTCGCGGCCTTTGGCATACTACAACGCGAAGAAGCAAACCTGGATCGATTTTCCTGGAGTCGATAAAATCCCTGGACCTGTGGACGTTCTAACAATCGCAAGTCAGGATCGCAAGCAATTCTGGGTCGGCGGCAAATCTCTCAAGGACAACTCGATCTTCTTGATGAAATATGACGGTTCTGATTGGCACTCGGTTGAGCAAAAGCTCCGCAACGACACTGTCCTCCGCAGTATCCAGATGTTCTCTCTTACCAAGAACCATGACTCAACCCCCTTGCTTGACAAAGACCAAGCTCTTATGATCACTGGAACTATGAACCTGCCTAACACTGTGTCTGCTTCGGCTTGCCTGTTCAACGGTACAGATTACTTGCCCTACGCTTTAACCTCGAGCAATGGTCAGGCTGCTAGTAGCATTGGAAAGATCTTTTCGCAGAAATCCAACTACTTTGGCCGCGAGAAACACATGCCCCTGGTCTTTGTCGTGCTCATTGGTCTGGCCATCTCACTGGCGCTCATTCTCCTCATGGTTGTCGGCGGTATCATACTGGACCGCATCCGAAAGAAGCGTGAGGGCTACGTCCGCGCTCCCACTTCGATGCAAGACCGTGGAAGTGGCATTCAAAGAGTGCCGCCAAGAGAGCTCTTGGAGTCTTTAGGCAGAGTGCGTCCTGGTGGCTCACCAGCCGTTTGAGGCGCTCCCACCAGAGCTGTCGAGCGATTGTTTCAACATGTATTTGGCGTTTGGATACAACAGGGAATGAACTTTATTTCAAGCCTACTCATTTTTTTATGCGACATTGTTTTCTATTTTCTTTCTTTTCGACATCCAGCCTGTAACAACAGGCAAAAGCAATACTGCAGCCTCTGGAGTTTGCTATACATATTACGAGGTCACGACTACAGGTTATATATATTGAACCTTTTACAAACACCCACCCGCAGCGGAATATCTCTCTTTCGTTCCGCTACAAGCTGATACCTTCTTTCGTGTTTTTTCTTCTTCTTATTTCTTTTCGTCTTTTTGCACAAAAAGCCTACCTACAGTCAGCGATGTGTATATTACCATCTTTGTGGTAGCCTCCGCCACAAGAGCCACCCCTGATCTTTGCCCAGGAGAGCTGGGACAGTTCGGATTATAAAGACGAAGCAAGTGGTAATGGAATGGAATGGGTATTATTAGGAGATGACCAGCGGAGAATAGTCCGAGAGATTCAATCCAGGGCTGAAGCATCTGCTTGTATTTTGTCCCAGAGCGGAGTGAAGGAAAAGGGATAGCTCAGTATATTGGGGAGCTTTCCTGGAATAATATGAATGAAAAATCTAACCAGCTATGTTTACATGTCCATGTGTGCTATAATCTATGGTTGAATAATTTTCAAGAGGGAATACATTGGTGCCCCTCGACAGTTTTTGTCTTTTATCCGCGCATTTGCTAACCAAGGGGCCGCCGACTTGTTTGATTTTGGGGTTTTACCTTTTCATCCGTAAGTGAGGTGACGACATCCCCCCCCCCAAAAAAAAAAAGCAACTGCCAAAATTCAAGCCGTGATGCGATGCAAAAGCGTATTGGTCGCCATTAAACCGTTAGGATGCACATCCCTTCCCAACACGAAAAGAAGCAAAAATCTTGGCTTTTTAGTGGCGTTGCACTCCGTAACGGACCGCCAAGGCCACTTTGCCCATGTCAAGAATTGTTCGGGAGATCCGCAGAACGAGCGACGATCACTTCCAGTTTTTTTTTTTTTTTTTGGTTTCGGGTTTAGAAATTCCGTATATTTCATCCGTTCTATTTTTCTTGGTACACTGCTGTTCACTTTTGCCTTGCAGGATTGGCCAGGTGAATTTGAGGGATGGGCTTTCTGCTAACCAGTCCATACAAGAATAGATAGCTTCTGGTGGTCCCAAATCCATACACGGAAAGAGCCGTGTTCGCGTCGGAGAAACAAAATATTTCTGCGACAATTTACAAAAATCACCATGTGGGAGGGCCGCCTTTCATTGATTGAAATTAAATCAGTAGTACACACACTCACACAAAAAAGGTGCGAGCGCGGTCTAAGACGACCATAGGACCCGCCAACTTGATTGAACCGCTTTGGTTGAATGCTGGCACAGGAAAAAGGAGACAAATGTGGCTGTCGGGTAGGGAGCGATGCGGTACCAGGAAATCAAGATGTCGGCACTTGGGGGTTCAGCCCAAAAAACCCGCCTGACTCCGTATTTTGGCGGAAAGAGGACAAAGTACGGCGGATTAATCCGTACATGCTATCGGCCTAGAACCCTACATAAATTAACACAAGATATTAATGTCGCAATATGCTATACCCTGTCCAAATGGAACACGGCCCAGAAACCCCATTGCCCCAGGTTTCCTTCAACATTGCTGTTGGACAGGTGGAGGTGGATTTGCTTGCTTGGTCTGGATTCCAACACCAGAGACTTTCCATATACATCCGTATCCAAACCAGATCTCCTGGCTGTCGGTGAGCATGATGACGGTTGTCGGCCTTTCTTTCCTTTTTCCCACCCGTTAACGTCATGAATTGCACGTGTGGTCTCAAGGTACACCATGCATTTCTGTTGTGTGACACTGGTGTGCATCCAGTTCAAGCAGGGCGTTGCCGCCACAGGCGGGGAACATAGCTCGGCACATGGGCATCCGAGCAAAAAGTTGCGAGGAGAGGGCTTCCTCTTAGTTGGATAATGAAACCGCATGAATAACTGGAGAACGTCAAGTGTTGTTCGTCTAGCGTGGTTGCGTGGATGCTTTCATTAATGGGCTAGTAATTTCTACAATGACGCCGCTCTCCAGCGTCTCCTAGTTTCTAGAGCGGCGTCTCCTAGCTTCTTTGGCAAAACTGCCAGTATCGACCAGTTCGAGTTTGTTGAGCGAGTCAGTCATGGTAGTAATTTCCGTTGCTTGGGCCGGTGATTCTGGGCAGTACACCGAACACCGGCGCGACGTGAACCGGTTTAGGCATTCATGTCCATGGAACAGTCGCCGGAAGCCAAACGGCAGGCCACTTCGACCATGATGCATAACCGAGTCGTGCAATCCCACGATGTACAGCAAGGGATCGATTCGCAGGCTGACTGTGCAGAGCAGGCATAGCTGAAGCACTACATCTCGTCAGGATTGGTGCGAAGATGGCGCTCGGTTACATTCACACTTTCTGTTGGACGTGGAATGAGTTACTGTGCTATTCTGTTGCGAAGAGCTTTATCCAGCTTTGTTTTGTTATGACGGGACATGACAAGGTTTCACTCGGGTTGGGATTAAGTGGCGATTTAGATTTCTGAGCATTGACGTTGTTTGGGGCTGAAGTAGCATCACTTGATATTAAAATGAAACGGAAACTGCGTGCAAACCCGACCAGGAGAGCATAATCCGGCATGGGCAGCCGGTGTCTGCTATGTATACTCGGCAGATGGGGAGCGACGACAACGTATGTATAATGAGCGAATTGATACGTAAAACTGGCCTATCGCAAGACTGATAAAGGGCCATGGCATGTGTGCCGTAATAAGAAGCCCTTGTCGGTGTTTCCTGGTTGGCAACTGCTCTCGTTATCACGTCGCATTGGTCTTGATGTTGTTCACAAGGCTGGTTGGGGCAGGCTTTCCCGGGTGCGGGTGCCGGATGGACATTCCGCAGGCCGGACAACCACGGCGGCCAACAATGCGAGAGCCGGATGGCTACGAATAGTATGTACTCTTTGTAATACGAGTAAATTGCCCCAGCTATCGATTTAGTTGATGCGAGGGTAATAGAGGGTGGTAGGAGGCCGCCATTGGCCGTGGTTGTTTCTTGGTTGCCGTATGTTTGTTGTGCGCTCCATACTTCGATTCATGCTTTCGTCATGGCTGCCAGCGCGGGCCTGCTAACCAGGTTGCCATGTTGGACGAGGTAATTGGGTAATTGGGTAATTGGGACGAGGAATAAGTGACGACATGTCCTGGTTCAGCGCAAAGAGTAGCTGAGGTTGGCTCACAGATAGAGGCAGTGACGAAATTGGGGGACACTATCCAGAGACAATCGAATAGAAAAAGAGGTGAACCAGGAGACAAGCGACTCCATGCAGCGTGTTTCAAGTGACTGGAATAGGCTTACTGCGTCGCCATTGAGGGGCCATTCAGAAAACAGAATAGCATGGGTTTAAGAGGATAAAGCGGAGGAGTGGGATAAAAGAGGAAAAAGGCGAGAGACAAGGATGGTAGAGACATGGACTTTCCGTCTGGCAACTGGCAACTGGCAACCTACTAGTAGCAAAGGGTTTTGCCAGTAGGGGGATGTGGCTTGAAGAAGGCGTGACCGGGAGGATGAAGTGGCGTAAAATAAATAGGAGCCGGTCCCATTTATATTTTGTGGATCCCGACGAGGTGGCGTTTGCTGGTAAAAAATGTGGTGTACATGTAGGGTTCAGAATGTGGGACATCCCGTTCGTACCCTGTTGTACCTTGTACCCTGCGAACCACCCTTGTGCCTGAAGATTAATGGAGAGAATGCAGCACAGAGCAGAGCAAGCCTGGCCGTTGATACTGGAGTTTGCGCAGTTGGTTGAAAGGGCATCTATTTCGAACAATCATGCCTATTTTTTCTGACTTCCAAACGGCACAATGACGTTTATCACCAAGTTCCTTCACATGTAAATCAGAAACGTTGAAAGTAAAAGCAGGGACCCAACGCGGCTGTGAGGCTACCTGTGGGGCAATTCAAGCCTGGGACGGAGTACCGGTACAATACATCTACGGACTACGGTCATCCTATCTGCGGGAGTTGTTCACCGTGAAAGTCGGTAATACGGCAATTCCAAGTTGATTTTTTTTCTTTTAAAAAATAAAATAAAAATAAAACTGAAATTGAGATGCCAAATAATCCTCACAAGTACGGCATGCAAACGAATTGTTGAATTGGCACGAAATTGGCTATTCTAGAAAACTGTCCGTGGACATCTTGTATTGGCATGTGCGCTGTACAACGCCAACGCTTGCGATTGACTCGACATGCAAGACATTCTTCTTTCATTTCATTTTTTAGTCATTATAAACATGGCATTCAGTTATTGGCCTGTAAACTGGCTAAATAACTAACCCAACACAAACTCGTTACAGCCCAAGTCACAACCCACTCTTCTGTACACTATTATTGCTCCCCCAGGCAGCCAGGCAGCCAGATAAAAAAACAATGTATTCGCAGGTACTTCTTGCCTGCTCAAACTGCTCCATACAGCTGACAGAACAAGCATCAAGCTAGCGCACCGGGGGTGGGGGAAGAATGGAGATGGCGCAAATGCTTGGCTGCTTGTCCATCGCCTTGGGTCCTATCAACGTGGCTTGTGATTGGCCCACACCTGGCGATCAAGAAATACCAGCAGAGCCAGTTTTGAGGTATAGAGACACGGTGCGACACGGTGCATCATGAAGCAGCTCGTACGGTACGGAGTACTAGGGCAAGTCATTTATGTACGCTTTTATGTACACTTGCTTCGGAAAAAGCCCACATTGTGTAGGTTGTATGCAGATGTGCAGGCAACTTATAGGCGCCCTTTTGCCTCCAGGTACGGAGACGTGCTAACAATTGCAAACCAGTGCATGCGATATTACTGATCACTTGTCTAGCTAGCGTCTCGCTGCAGTAAATTTTCATTCCGCCGTGGTTCCCATGCCCACACCGCTTGCAGCCTCAGCCCGAAATTGACAGGAATAGTTCGCACTGTATACAAAAAGCGAAGGACAGGCCTACATGCACACATGCATTTCATGGCTTGCACTGCGAAAAAGGCGATGCAGCTATGGTTCTCTTTTTCGAGATTCAATTGCAGTTGCTGCCAACTTGAAAAAAAAAGAGGCCCTGATTTACAAGTCGAACCCACCTGTCGTCAACTTTGACATTGATCGACCAGATGAATTGCCCGTTGCCGTCCGCCACGTTTTTGCAAAGGGGGAGGGGGGACAATCATTTGAGCTTAACCGAGAAGCCGTGCCTGTAGATTCAGAAACATTTCAAGCAAGCAGCAGCCTCAAAAAAAAAAAAAGGTCATTATTGGGCTCCAAGAAAACACGTAGATTATCAACGCATAGTTGAATGAATGGTATGCATGCCGCTACCTGCCTGGCGATCGTGGCTCTTGCTCACATGCTGTGCCGCCAGCTCGGAATTTCATGCCCTCTCTTTATTTTGTTGTCTCCCAATCGCCCGCTAGCAACACAATAAGTAATAATTTGGGATCCAGTAATCCTTGCTACTAACAGCATTTGCGACCTGTGAATCAGGCCACCGCTAATGCTGCCGAAAGCTAGGTGCAGATGTGTACGTGAGGTGGTTATGCATGCTACCACATTCTCCTGGCCCCGCATCCCCCCAGTAGAGGCTTTTTGATGTCATTGTACGATTTCTGGCCTTCTTCGCTGCCCAAATTTGCCATCCAATTGCGTTGTGCGCTATTTCAGTTTTCATGTAACGGCTATTTCAGTCGTATGGAGTTGCGTCACTCAGCCGGCAAAAGTATTCATGTGCTCAGTCCACCGCATTTGCCCCCTCATTCCCCTCCCTCTTCTCGTCCAGCCTCACTCAATTCTTGATTTCGGACCATCCCATGCAAGAAAAACATTCAACCCCCATTTTACTCCACATACAACTTACGCCTTGTTTTCCCTCTTCTTGCAAACTAGACATTTCTCATAAGAACCACCTTGCAGTGCCAGGGACTTGAGGCTGATAAATGTCTACCCCATGCAGCATCATCTACGTCACAGGAATTCTCTCAGTTGTGCTTGAATCCGTGCACTAGTATTGGGTAGAAAGTGTCACTTCCCGCGCTGCCCTCCCAATCCTTATTATGGATTGGGACCAGAACTGTATTATGCACATGAAATCGTGCGGGGGGGTCGTCACATCATGGCTGAGCCTCCCCGTTACGACAGACTTTTAAACGGCCCAGGTAATTTTTAGAAACCTCTTGTCAGATGGCAGGGTGTTATTAGCCACTGATACTGCACCATTGTGTAACTTGTACGGAGAAGAAAAATGCACTAGGTCAATACTTGTAGCTGATTTAAAGGCTGGTTATTATCAGTAAGAGATAGTTAGATATGCACCCGATGGAAAATGATAATCACTTGTGCCATCGTCTAAACGTTCTCTTTCTCTCTTTTAGCGAAGCAACATCCGGACCGGCTTCGGCAAGGACGGATCAAGACGGCCGTGTAGATAACAGCCTCTAGTGAACCCCGTCCGGGGCGGCGCTCATTGTTCTGCGTGTGATCCGGCCGAGGGAGACGCGACCGCTTTTTCCTTTCTTTTTCCTTTCGTTGAGAATTTTCTTCTTCCGATTTTTCTTGTGAAGTGGATTCCTCCGTATCGGGTTAAAAAACGGACACATTGTCAAACACATGTTGAAAATACGGTAAGTGTACTGGCTCTCATAGTAGATAGTGAGATAGGACAGGAAGAAGAAAGCAAAAAAAAAAAAAGGCCGGCCACCTGAAGGGCCGGCTTCCTCCGTACCCTGGCCACTTATGCTATTACCATGTTTTCGTCTTTGATGCATGGACCCCCTCGGGCGCTACTCTCCGCCTGGCTTATTTCTCAACCGCCACCAACCAAACCCTCCAGCCCATAAAATTCTGTTTTCCCGTTTGAGTGCTGGTTGGACAAGTTTTGGGTAGGTATGGAGAAAAGCTGCAACGCCATGATGACCAGAGACATTTTTTTGAGCTCCTATTCTGCGTGCGAATCTTGCTTTCCAACTCGAGATGGCTGGCTGGGTCAACCATGACGCCAGCCGCCCCCAACAACGTGCACAGTGGCTTTCTAAATGGAGAAAGTGAAAAACAGGGCAGGAAAAGCATCTAAACCAAATTCACATGAAGAATTCAACGCCTTTAACCGGTGCCAAATGGCATTTTGCTGGTAAAGTGACAGGGTGAGGACTTGCTAACTAGAGACTGGTTGGAAGTATTAGCTGTGCAGGTGTAATGTACATGCTATTTTAGTCATTCAACAACAGCCTTTGACGTAACTTGGGGTCTGTCGGACTTTGGCCGTGCGTACTGATAAGACCAACTGCGTTAGCTTGAAATAGTGCAGTTTGAACCATTGGCTTTTCCATTCAAGATCCGTTTTATTTGCCAACTTGCGAGTGAGTGAATGATTACATGGCAAATGGCTACTCATGAAACTTGGACAGAAATAAGTTTAGCGATGAGATGCATGTCATGTGTACAGATGTAAGTGAGGGGTGTGGAGGGGGCTGATATCATGGACTCGCAAAAGATTCTAAATATAACTCGAAACAAGTGGTGAATGCTTCCAAAATTAATGGAATTCTATGCGTACGGAGTAATATGATGAGAGTAATATCTCCTACACCAACCAAGTATCAAGTAGGTGTAGCGAGCCAGTCAGCCTCTGGCAGCATGACCCAGGCCTTTGTTCGGGTTTTCTGGGGTTTTGGATAGAGAGTCCCTGGTTCCACATGATTTTATGCTGCTCCGTACTACATTTTTTGACAGCCTGCCCAAGGTTCGGCATCGGAATGAAAGGAGACTTTTGAGCACATGGGTTGGTTTTGGGAACCCTGGGAGAAGGCATAAGCTCTAATGTGGGAAGAAGTAGGTGAATATACATGAATTGAAGATGAATCAAAATTCTCACGAGCCAAAACGTGAAAAGGATGACCAGTACCGAATGGCGTAATGTGAATGCTGTGCACCAGCTCTACTTGGTAGAATGAGTTGCTGACACATTTTACAACCGAGCCATACTACGAGCTGTACCTCTTGACTGCTTGTCCAGCCTACCTCTTTACAGGTACCTACCGCTACGGACTACAGCGACATTCTACGGCTTACAGTGGGCGCAATTGCGCACTGAGCAAGTGCTCACAGAGGCAAAGTGCGCCTGGAGAATCGCCACTAGCACTGTGATTGCGCGTCGCCTCACGGTACAGCTAGCAACAGGCCTACTGGTATATCCCCTACAATGACATGTACATTATGTTGAGTCAACGGGGCGGCCCACGGGTTCCTCGCTCCAGCACTACTCCGTAGTTGAGCAGAATTAGTGACCAATCTCCACTGAAGCCAGCACAACATTCCCAATTTACAGCGGGTTCTGAGGGGGGGTTATCCACTACAACACCACCAATACCTGCTGTAAGTACTCTTCGTACTCTCGTACTGTAGCCCAATCCTCTCCCCTCAGCATGTACCTCGCTTCCACGTAGTACATACATACATTTCAGTACGGACCGACAGGTAGGTGCTGAAAAGGACCACACAGCCACCACCCCTTTCTGGAAATGCCCCACATCCCCATCCTGGCATGCAACCACCCCATTCTGATATTTTTATTAATTTAAATATTTTATTCTTTTCTGGCGCGCACCCCCTATCCGCCTGGCCTATGCGCTGGGCGCTAGTATCCACCTTTCCAATCGGCAGGCTGGTGCTTGTTTTCCTGCTGGCTGCATGCGTGCCTCCCCATATATATATCTCCACAGTCGGATCCACATTCACCATTACCCACACCCCTCTGGCATTGTTCCCAAAATCCCAAGCCGCTGGCTTCATGTACATGGCGTGGCTTTCCTTTTGCTAACAAGTACCGAGGACCGCCTACGACAAGGTGTGTCTGTCTGGTTCTGTGGTGGGTAGCACGACTCCTCACTCGTTACTCAATGGGTATAAGCCTCAGGGTCCGCCTCTTGCCGTTTTGTCCTCCCCATTCAACGCCTCTTCCTCTTGTCGATGAGATGGATACAATGTGACCCGTCTCCTTTCTCAATTTTATCGCGACATGTATTTTCCTCGAATCTCTGCAGTGTGACTAGGTTGCCGGAGATATAAAAAAAGCTACTGCACACACTCTTTCTGGAGACATTCACAAGTCAGCATCGGCAGTTGTGGTTGTCTTCCAGGAAGGACTAAGAGCCCCTCCCCCCTTCCCCGTGGCCACTTATTCAAATCTCGCTACCTTAAATCTGGTGCTTGGCAACGTCTGTCGTCTTGCGCAAATCACTCTTATTTTTTTTCCCTCTTGTCCTCCCCAGCGAGACGGATACCACTCCACTTGGACGCCATTGCCTTTGCCACTTTCAGGCTCTGTCTGTCTCGCTTTCTCCTCCCACTACCTGCATACGGGGGGACTTTTATTTATTTTATTTTTTCATCTCCAAGTATCCGTAATCATCTATTTTATTTCGCTGATCTCTGCACCGTTTTACCCGGGTACATTGGCATTTCTTGTACCGTTTCAGTGTCAAACCAATCTCAACTACATACGTACTATTGCCCGGCTTTAGTCGACGGTTGCCAGCTCAACTTTGTTTTCAACTCTACGAAATACGTCAATTCCTCAATCCCTTCCTTTCCTTACACTGGAAACTCTTTGCAGTTTGCCCAACGGTCAAGTCTGTAAATTACTTATTGCAGTCAAGTCTCTCTTGACCAAGTGGCACATTGGCCACCTCCCCCCCCCCCCCCCTACAAGGTTCCTTTGAAGCCATCCTTCTGGGGTGTCCTGGTAAATGGGACATCGGCCTGCCGATCACCTCTGCCCACGCAACTTGTCACACACCCAAAGCTCTCAACAACCACACCCACGCCGCTCTCCTCCTCTTCTCCTGCTAGGAGGGTGCGCCATCACCTCCACTGACATCCCCACTGCACGCTGCCTTCAACAAGGTCACAGACACCGTCGATTCCCTCTCACCCATTGCCCTCCAGACACTTAAGACTTCGCTGATCCCGCACTTGGCTTTTTTCTTTCCCCAACCCGTCAACGACACGCCGCTCCAGTAACAAGTGGGATCTTCTTGTCTTGAATCTGACTTCCGACTTGGCTTTTACTCTAGTCAGGATCTCGCATCTGATCAGCAAAATTCATACATTCGTCTTGCTCTTCACCACTTTATCAACATCCTCCTCTTGCACATCACTACCTGGCGCCTATCAATCTTGGCCGATATACAACAGCCAAGCGCTCAACATCGCATTTTCCGGATAAAACGCAGTCCAAGCTTGCCGCAGAGCCGACTACTTTACTGAATTCGTCGCACCTCAACAAGCTAGACTCTTTTGATTTGGGTCGACTACTGCCTTAACTGCACCGCATAACGTCTATTTTACACATCTAGACAGTCTACATCTCTTCTCCTCTCGTCACAGCACTCATTGATACCCTCATTCTACCATAATGACCATGGCTCTGGATCCCTCACAACAGCAGCGGTTTGGCCCAGGGCTCAGCTTTGACTACCAGGCTCACGCTCAACCGCCCGCGTTCTCGAACCCTTGGTCGTCATCCTCTTCGCCGCCTCAATCCATTCCTGCTGCCGCTGGTCCTGGTAGCGCCGTCTTCAACGTCCATGGCCAGCCTAGCATGCCTCCTGCCATGATGCCCGGCAAACCCATTCCCAGCCGCGCCAGCACTGGCAGCACCTCCTCAATGGCTTCATACGGTTCCATGCCAATTCCGTCTTCTGCGGCCAGCCACAACCCTCCGTCTTCCAGCCTCAGCATGCAGCATGAACTACTAAATCCAAATCATGATATGCTGAACATGAACCGCATGCAGACTTCCGCTGCTGCCTTTGGCGAACCCAGCTACGCCGCGACAGCTTCACCTGTGAACGGTCACTTTGCACCCTCAGCAACAGGCCCATACGAAGCCATGGGCTATGCTGCGGCTCCTGCGCGCCACCACCCATTCCCCATTGGCCACGATGACCCTTCCCGTAGATTTTCACAAGCGTTAGTGCCCTTTCCTATTGCACAGTTATTATATATAACTTCTGAAGTTTTCCCGTTCAATACGACTAACTCGCAGCTACAGTCCAATGCCTCCTACTGAGGATCGTCGTGGATTTGCCGATGCTCTCGACGCCGGCCATGGCATGCTCGCTATGAGCCAGGAGACGCCAAGGAACATCTACGGCGGCGGCCGTAATGACCGCTCTTCTGTTGATTCCTACGGGTTCCCATCGACGCATTCTACTAGCTCGTCGATTTCTTCTACCGGTAACATTAGCTCCTACTATGGCGATTCCGTGTCCGATTACTCAACTGCTGGATCAGACATTGAATCGAGGACGCTGCCCCGCCCCCAGGGCCTCCTTGGCCATCAGATGCCACCGGCGCCGCAGTCGATGATGGGCCAATTCAGCTCCAAGGTCTCTTCAAGTACCCAGAAGAAGCACAAGTGCAAGGTTTGCGACAAGCGATTCACACGCCCTAGTTCGCTGCAAACGCACATGTACAGCCACACAGGAGAGAAGCGTGAGTAACATTCGCTTTCCATCATTGCATATTCTTTTACTAACAATACAATTAGCCTTTGCATGTGATGTTGAAGGATGTGGCAGACACTTTTCTGTCGTTTCCAACCTCCGACGTCACCGCAAGGTTCACCGCGGCGACGCCCGCTCAGAAGCGGGTTCCGAAGACCACCACTCCGACTAAGTTGGCTCCATTGGCCCAACAACGACAGTCAATTCCCGTACATATTTCTTTTTTTAAAACTGGGCTGCTGAAAGCAGTAGCATTACAGGCTTGATTTTTTTTTCTGGGTATCGAAAATAAAGATACGCTTTTACGACAAGGACACCAACATCAACATATAGAATGGATTATTAGGGTCGATTGTGACACCAAGGCAATACGACACATGCACTTTGTTTGGCTTGTCATACTGGACGAGCATTTGGGATCGAATGAAGTGTACTAAAGCCGCAAAGGTGAAAGACATGATAGGGCGGCAATTTTTTTTTTCTGGACAACTCCGTCAGGCACTTTTCGCTGGTTCATTGGCGTTTATTGGGATACGTGCGAGGCTTGCTCGTTTTTTTTTGTTATTTGGCTCACTTGCTTTTTTTGGTTCATTTCGGTTTGTTAGGCCGCGAGATATCTGTGACGGTGCTGGTACCCAAAGGGCAGTGCCACTACACACAATATGGGAGGAGGAAAGTGCTGTATATTGATTGCACTTGGGACTCTCGCAACCTCGGGGCGAGTACACACTGTACATTACAGGATTATTTTTGCGGACACTTGTCTGCACATTCCACTGGTCATATACCCACAACTGACCGCAATTGAGCACATATATATACTCTGTACATCAGTTTGCTATGAGAGAAGTATGTTTTGTGAAGCTGTTAATCTGCTGCAGGCAACGTGCATGGAGAAATATGCAAAAGTTCTTTATTTTGTCTAACTCGTGCACTTTCACGGTGGACTGAGACAGATTCATTTCGGCTGTCCCACGTGCCACAGCAGGGGGCCGAGGGGAGCAAAGTTTGGTACAGAAGTGTGTGCCCGCCGGGGTGGGCGACACACTTTTCCCGGCCGGGAGATTTTCAGGAGCATTGTCGCATTTTTCTCTCAAAAGGACGAACTGTTGGCCCAGGCAGCGGTATCCCTCTTTAGGCAATAAAGGAAAGCGGGCTCCTACTTTGGTCGGGGGAGGACCAAAACCCAGCACAGTGGGTGGGCACCCAGGATACTGTGGATATACTACTCAGAAAGGAGGGAAATAAGAAAAGACGAGGAGAGAAAAAAAACGCCCAGGACGATGATCTCTTTTGCGGGACGGACGGCAGCCACCTTTTGACCCCATTCTGGTGATGAAGGCGCTGGCCCTCGGATTTTGAGGAGCCGGCGGCCTGTCAGATAAATAAGAGTATGACGGCATGCGTGAGATTACGTCTTCGATTTTTGGGCAGAATGGGCTCTATTAAAACATTCTGTAGGAAAATCATACTAGAAGTCGTCACGCGAGTAAGCCTGCAAAAGCAAGCAAAGCAGCCTTCTATGGGAGGACCTCCTTTTTCCCTCTCCTACCAGTACAGAGAGGGTGGGAGCGTGCGAGAGAGCGAGCGAGAGAGCAAGCATGCGCTCCTATGACGAAGTTTTGGCATGGGTCCTTCTTTGGGCGGGGGGACCACTCATAGGGAGCCATCGAGATAAGTAAAGTGAGGTTGGGGCCATTTGAAAACAAGTACCCGCAAACAATACAGATTGGGGGGTTTTTTGGAAGTGAAAAAGAAAAAGCAACAAGGGGGAGAAGGGGGCGATCCTGACTCGAGGAGGAATGGCCAGACGTTTCAGCAGTTGGCTATCACTGCCTGAAGAGGCAAAGACTTTGGTCGTCAAGAGCCAGACAAGCTTTTTGTGGGGGAAGAGCAGTTGATGCAATGTACTCCGCCGTTACTGTTCAGAGTAGCCATCCTCTTTGGGGGTGGCTAAGTTGTTATGTAGTTCCATACCTCGCAGTAGAGAATATGTAAGTGCAAATTACGGCTCATTTTATTACGGGGATCCTTATCCTTTTGCGATTCTACCTTGTACACTCCAGACGTGAGTCGAGTTGTAGTATACTGTTGTTGTCAAAGTGAGTTGGTGCGTCGTTGGTGCGTCGTTGGTGCGGAAAAGAGCTGTTGGTATGTCTCCCTCCAACTACGCTACAGTGGGAGCGGTACAGAGTACATAGATTGACATATGTACCGTCCTTGCAGTAGGAGAAAGTAGTAGCCAGGGGTTACATCAGCTTGTTCCACCACTAATAACTAGGTAGTTACTTTGTAACCCATTCTTTCCCTCTTAATGATTACTGCGCAGACGGCTCTCTTTCTACAGCCACTACCTCCAGCTTGCAACATTTTCATACAGTCACCACTCCATCTGTCCCCTCAACCCTCCCCCTTTTCCTCTCCACCGAATAGAGGCCAGACGAAAAAAAAAATGGATAAAGTTGAGCATGAAACAGCAGCAACGGACCACAACAAGCTTTGCGGGAAGGACGCGTAATGTTGTACATGGATGAGACGACACCAGCGGCGTCTGTTTACGGCACGCAGTGATGATGCTGCTTTTAGGTTGTTGTTGTCATCTCCGTTGGCAGTGCTTACTTGCTGATTCAGACGCCTTATCAACATTGTCTTGCAAATTTTTCTCTTGCCTCTGCTTTCAAGCGGATGAAGACTCATGAGAAGGTGCCCCGTTGCAGGGCTGCCGAGGACAGCCACATGCTTGCGAGAAGGACTGATCGACATCATTGAACCACCTCCTAATGCCTGCATGCATACTAAGCAGCCCGCCTTTGCCAGCCAGTGCGCAGGTGAAATATGCTGGCGTTGGGTTTTTCTTTTATCCAATTGCCATCTAGAATGTCGAGAGGGTGGGAATGCAATTTCACAACGAAAATAGTCCTAGCAACATTGCCAGGCCCCCGGACACCAATCTCGAGACACTCAACGCAAGAAAAACCCAATCTACGTACTCGGCCTTGCAACATGACATCCCTTGCGTTACAGGCAGATACGCAAGGTACAACCAGGGTAGTGTTGATCGTTTTCACTTCCGCGCCCTCCCTCACAAGGGAAAGCCTCATCTCACTCTCGGACTGTATTTTTGATATGGTTTACTATTAGGAAGGATAGGCAGGAGGGACTTTCGTGATCAGCATTTGGGATGGAGAATGTAGTGTCCGACCCAAAATACAAGGTTGAACGCTTTTTCTATTCTTGGAGAAACGAACCCGAGACGGCGGTTCCCAGCGTGTCGATGATTGTCGTCTCAGAAAGCTTGGCGTCAAAAGCCAAGTCTTGATGCTTGTTTTTTTTTTTTTTTTTTTGCTTAATCGCACTAACAGAGGATTTACAGATTTGGGGTTCCATCCCGCCGAAAAGCTTGGCTTTTTGCTAGAGCAATGTCCCAGCGACACACTTTAGCGGCTGTGCCTAGTGATGGACTAACGTCGACCACCTACTACTC
>FWCC01000537.1:0-56376 GCA_900169235.1 Zarea fungicola
TACGTTTGATGCGTTTGTAACAGCTAGTAGGCGATGTCTTTCTAGTTGAATTACGCCTTGAAAATAGCCTTTTAACGCCTAGGCTATTAGAAGGGGTATGAATATCGGTATATAGATTCTATTAAGGCGTTTAAGGCTTCTCTAAAGTGACTACTGCCTTTAGTGGCTCTATCACAACATAAGGACTTAGTAATGGCTTTGCCCGATTAATTGGCCAAAGCCCTATAGCCTTCTAGCCAGCCAGAATGTTTTTTTAAGTGATCCCAAGCTCCCAGGCCTTTATATAACACTATAGGAATATGCTCTTTCCAATAGGCGACGAATCTATAATGGTAGGGTGCCTACCGAGATGTAAGGTATAATATCGCTTTATAGGGCTAAAAACAGCCACATTAAGGGGTTGAAGAACGTGACTACTATGTGCTGGCAGGAATAGCACAAAAATGACATTCTAATAACATTCCCATAGAAATTAAGTTATACAATAACTGCCGTGGCCATCAACAACTAATAACCGGCGGCCAGGCTTTTAGGGCTTCGTTTCTAGTATAAATACCTTTTTAAGCCAGTAAAGAGCAATATCGTTATTTGTCCAGCCTTTTTTAGTGGCCTCAAAGAACCAGTGGATATAAGGGTCTAATATTATAGGAAAATTCTAATGTTAAATAGTATTGCCTTAGAAGATAACTAGTGGGTTAAGCTTCGCCCTAGTGGCCAAGATACATTCAATAATTATAGTCTAATACCGCAGCCTAGACTGCTTCTTTAGGGCTACCTTTTTCTTTAATGACCCTAGTACTAGGCCATTCTCTCGCTGCCCTATTACTATCCCTGTTTCGTCTATATTGTATCTATTTTTAGGAGGGATCTCTTGTAGTGCTGGAATAGCAAGAAGACAGAAGAATTCCTAAATAGCGTTAGTTGAGGCGCCATTTACTCTCTTTAGGTTAATTCTCTTGCCTTTTAAGGTCTTAACCTCGGGATTTCGCTGGAGGAAGCCTTTAAGCCAGTTCTTTCTAATTGGCTCAAAGTCACCGTTGAGTCCGGCTACCTTCGCGGCCATCTCTCGGACCTGGCTATGTGTTGGAGCGTTGCCAGCGGCATCTTGAACTAGAATCCAGCCATAGAGATGCCTCTCTTGAGTACTTGAAAGGCGTTGTAACTGCTCAAAAGCCTCCTTTTTTGGTAATTTTCCTCTCAACCGGCCACCGAGGGTCTGATGAGGAATTCCCTAGCGTTTCGCCGCCTCGCGCTGGCTTCTGCCACTAAGAACGTCCTGAATCGCGTTTTGAAAGTCTTGTTCGGTGTATTGAGCCTCTATAATGCTAATAGAAGAAAATTGACTTTAAAAGAATAAAAATTGCGTAAGTTATTGTGGTTTCTGTGAGGTGGTTTGGGAGAGGTACGCGACGCGTTAGGGTGGCTCCTAAGTGGGGTGGCTCTCAGGTGGGTGGCCTACGTTATGCCCTCTAAAAAGTCCGTGGCGCTGTTTTATGGAGTCTGCATTGCGCTCCCAGCTCCCCAAGGTCTTTATTGAAACACAACATAAAAGTACCATGAAACGGCGTGTGTGACGCACTTTGCCCTTCCTATACACATCTATTTAATACCTTACCCACATTCCAAGCAGACAAGACCAATCTGTCCATTGTCATTTGCCTAGTTCATTTACAGAGCGGCAGCCGGCCGGTGAGAGTACAAGTCCCACTTTGACCCCGGCAAGGCCCCAGCTGATCAATTACCTTACCCCATGGGCTATGGGATCACCCATCACGATGCAAATTTTGAAGGTGAATTCGGTGTCCATGCCGAGAACATACTAATTGGCTTGGTGAAATGGTGTCCTAATATCTACAAATGAAAAGATAAAAAGAGAGATGCAATAAACAATAAATCTCTCTCGGTAGAGATCCTCCTACACTGCGTGGTAAGGGGAGGGAGGGTGAGTCGCCTTGCACATCCAGGAGGTCCTGGATTCTTCTGTCACTATAGCAGCCGACCCTATAGCTGGATGCCTGAAGACAACCATTTACTCCACAAGGGACATGAACTGCCTGGAGTCGGTGAACCACACCCATCATGGTTTTTGCCGCGTGCTTCCCGAGCAACGATGACAGTATCATTAGCTTTTCATGCGACGGACGGGCTGGTAGCTGCTTAATGGAGATACATGTACACCCCCTTGGCAGCCCACGGGCCTTTTGTTTCTCGGCCCCCAGTTGCACAAGACTCGCTCCAGCCATTTTCTGTAGGCTCCGTCGCACTCAGTCGCCTGACCTGCCCGCGCTGGGTAATTCAGTCTCAAAGAGGGGCGCCACGTAGCTGAGGACTCAGCCACATGAAGATTTTCATGTCCCAAAAGAGGCACAATCCAAGTGCTAATACGGAATACGAATGAGTGCTTGTTCAGGATGCTTTGCTTTAGCTACCATAGCCTTGATGCGAACACGATTGGCGTCGTCAATTCTACCCACACTTCGGCCACTGTCCGGCTCTCGCAGTTCTTGTTCCTGCGATGTGCGGGCCAAGTAGGTCAATCGAGTGCCAGGAAACACTCAGTCATTCACGTTACTGGTATTAATAATGATGAACGGCCAGTGCCTGTCGATTGTCTGGTGATTTGGAACGCCCCGACGAGCGCGTGGTATTAGACTTTTGGTTGCATGAGGACTTTTTATGTTTTGAGTGTACTTGAACAGTATCTCACAAATTATTAGCCTCATTTTACGATAAAAGGACAAAAGACTGACATAGGCTGCCTAGTGAGCAGGTAACTTAACTACACAAATGCCGGCAGGCTATGCCGACCATTGACAGACGGTGTTTGCGAGCTCTCCTTTCTTGACGAGGCCTCTGCCTGCTGCGGGTTCGGACAAAAGCCGGCACCCAATTACGGGGAAATTCATCTTCAATTTCTTTTTTATTATTATTTTTTATTTATTTATTTGTTGCCTGTCAACCGACTATTGTCGGACAGTTGTAGGCTTTTTTGAATTCCACAGCGCCTAATGTGTCCCAAGCCACACAAATTTTGTATATGCCATGGACCGTCACGTGTTTTTATTAATTTCTTTCACTTATTAAATTACATCTCTATATGCCCCGTTTTTCTTTTTAAAAAAAGAAAAGAAAGAATACTGGGGGCTAGGGAAGGCTGGACTGCGCCCACACGCTGGCGGAGTAAGGCCGTGCATCTAGAATGCTCTGCTTACACAGATTGACAGGGACTCGTTGGCACTCTAGCCCTTGTCATCAACGTGGCGTCGTTAGAAACAGCCTGTGCATCAAAAATCCTCCAACGTGTTGTCAGTTTGCTTAGCTTCTCCGACTCTGCTAAATCGTAATGGTGCTGATTCGTTGCAAAAGAAACAGGCTCACTCCAGGTTGCAAAATCATTTGTTTAAATGAACATTTATTTTATTTGCCCACAATTCAAATCTTTCCGGCAGGAGAGAGCAGTATGTCACCAATAATCTCTTGCAGCACGGATGCTCCAATACATTGCCTTTCTTAATTACCTTCGAAGCAGGTCGTACGTTGTCCATGCCTTGTACATAGCTCAGCTCGGCTGCCATCGCGTCCTTCCTGCAGGATCTGTAGCAACCCGTTGGCCTGTAAAGAAACGGCGGTGGCGGCGCCAGCGGGCGATCTCACTTGCTGTTGACAGTGATGGATATACTGGCTCTTGTGGTAAGCCAAGCTCCTGTTTCTGTTCGCACAGGAACCATACGCCAGCCAAAGCCTCCGGCAACCGTCCCTGACCTCTGCTCCGTTGTCTGCGCTAAACGTTCCAGGCTCGAGCCTTCCAAAAGAAAAAGAAAAAAGAAAAAAAGACGGTCCAGTTACCAAAGGTGCTACCCAGCCTGCAGCTTGCCCATGGGGGAAAAAGCTTCTCGCATAAGAACGCAAATGCGGGTTTGTTGCAAGGGGTGGGCGTGTATCTTCTTTACACAATTTTACACACGCCCAGCCTTGCCCTGTTTCATAAGTGGATAACGTGGATCTTCTAGAAGAAGGCGAGGAAATTAAATTACGCCGTGACTTAGTGCTTCAAGGAATAATCATTATTAAAGATCTAGCCACTATTAATCGCTTTGCTTATCGAGAAAATGAATGCGCCACGTACACGCCAAGGTGTTTTAAAAAAAAATGCGCCATGGCAACTGCTGGGATACGTGTCTACGGCACCTACAGGAGGCCAATTCCGTAGGATGACTATCCGTACGCAATCAGCGGCCGGAACTGTTTGAAGCACCTTCACCTGATCAACCGTCAAATGTTCAAGGCTTTGTCTCCTTCGCTACATCTTTCTAATTCGACAACGTTTCGGCAGGGGGTCCACCACGAGCGGGACACACCCGTACAGGTCTCACGACATCGGATATCATCATCTTCAATTGCCATGCGGTATCTGCCGAAATCCCCAAGACATTCAGTCCACGTAGCGATGAACCTAGATATTATTTTATTTAAAGAAGATTCATAGCGCCATACACCACATATACTCCGCCGCAGGAACTCTGGGAAGGATTAGATCCCGTGTCGCCACATCCTTGTGGGCATTTTATTTCTGAAGAGGGGCTAAGAGCGCTGCATTGGCCGATGGGTGTTGACTGGCGAGGGAAAAGTCATGGTGTTCATGTAAAATGGCGCAATGCAGCCCTATTAGCTTAGGCATTGCTCTATATTCAGCTTCTGGCCGGCTGGGATTCCTAGATCTGTGCTACTAAGTTCAGCGACTCTAAAATTTGGGTTCTGACAACCTCTGCATTGCACAGCTTCTAGAACCAAGTGACTCGGTTAAAAAACGACTGTTTTCCGCAAGGGCCGAAGACGCAAGCCTCTTAGACCGGTTTACCCTGAGTGTGAACTTGGCTGGCTCGTAGTCAGGCAGGGACAGAAATTAACAACGGCAAACGATGCGAGAATTGCAAGATTTACTGTTATCTTTCATTTGCCGCGTTGTATTATCAAGGAAAAAACGACTCCCGATTGCCGAGTGCTGTTGGTGTGACTTTCACGGAGAAACGCGCTGGTCCGTGTGATGTGTTCGGTACATCGGCACCTTGGCCTAGCTTGTTTGTGCACAAGACTCTGAACACACAGACAGGAGATGAGAGGGGGTCCACTTCCGGGGGGGGGGGGATTAAAAATTAAAAATAAAACGGTGTCGATCTACGAAGTGGCACGATGCCGAGATTTAGCTTCATTCGGCAAGGTTTCTTGTTTAGCGTGACATGGTTACTGCTAGTTAACTGGAGAGAGTATCGGATGTACGTACAATTACATCTCTGAAAAAAAAAAAAAAAAAGAAGAGTCGCATCAAAACTATTGGTCTCCCCTATTAGCGTTCCTTAATCCTCTGTTACTTCTGCATGTGCATGCATCAACTGCCTGCAACCGCTGAACCCGTGGCGCTCGTGTCTCCACCATCTTCTGCTCCTGTGCCTGAAGGTTTGACCGCCGCTCTTGCTGCTTTTGAGATACGAGGTTGAGTGGTTCGGGGCAGAGAGACACTCTCGAGCTTTTACACTATCCATTGTGAAGTTTCTCGTTAGTCTAGCCTTTTTGGGGGAGGGGTATCATGTTCCTTTCCTTCAGAATATTATCCGCGCGCAGCGGCTCGGGGCAAAAAGGGAAGGGGTGGGTGATCATGGACCTAATGGGGCTTGCACGCTGCAGGTACACAGAGTGCCAGAGCCCATTGGCCTCCGTTTCTTGGTCCCCGTAATACATGAATACGAGAAATTGCTTCCCTTCTCCAAGAAAAAAAAAAACTGGCCCTATTCTCAACAGGGCAGCACATCGTTGCCATGTAGCGCAGCGGCCTTTGGTCTCCTCCACGTCTTGGCTTGTTGTGTGTACCAGCCGCCATGCCAGTATTTACTGGGGATGCTGTGGTAGTGCCATGATTGTCGTCACACCCTCCGGGCTGGTTTTTGTTGGAGAACATTCAAACAAGCCTTTGATGACGGATGTAACCTTTGGGACGACTCGGCCTAGCCCCGTATGACAGCTGACACACATGCATGCACACAGGCTCCTAGTTACCTAGCAAGCCTCAATATTCGAGGCGAGATCTAACAGGGCTGGTTGGCAAAGACGAGCAGGTTCATCGCTGATTGACCTTTTTCTGCGCGACGGGTTAGGTGTTGCGGAGCCGCGTAAGTGCGGCTTTGTACATTTTTCACCAATTTCCGCCCACCACTCTCAATATTCCGCTCAGTTAGTCCAAAATGGTGTTCTTTTAGCGATAGTCTTGGATAAAAATGCCAAATGCTTAATATGCACACGTTTTGTGCCTCCATGGTCCATCCTCGTCAAATGCAAATTCGGACCAGAATGGCAGGCGTTTTAATTCATTAATAAAACGTGTGCTGTACATGTTCCTGAACAGGCTCTCTCAGCTCTTTTTTAGGGGTTGCAAATCGAAGAGGAAGAAGAAACGTCGCAATCGATATGTTTGCACCTGCGACGCGACTGGGCAGTAAGCATATCCGGTTTCTGTGAGTAACGCAACTCCCACCATGCTGAATGCTCGTTAGTTACCGCGCCTGGTCTACCAAGGTTCCCGGGGCTTTGGATTAGTGCACCAAGTACTTGCAGCAGACGATTTGCAATGAGAAGCCCGCATAACTAGTGATGTTGGCGTGTACACCAACGCGGCGCTCCATGTAGCCATTCTCCAATCACATCCTATAACAGCTCCCTTACAACCCCAGTAACTGACGTGGCGATTGGGCCCACCTCTCTCCCCCGAAAAAGCCAAGCCAAGACTATTCTTTTAGTTGGACAATTTGGCTGGTGAGGTAGTTGCTGCGATGGCTGACCAGCGCTTTCGTTCACTCAAAGGCTCAAGACTAGTCTCCGGAACGAGCCGCAGTGTCCAGGGGAGATCAAACAGACAAGTTCTTTCTATCGCTCCGTAGATAATTAACGAAAGAACAAGGATACCAATGAAATTGCCTTGAGCACTTGTGTAAATAATTCCGTACAGGGAATGAATTAGCTGTAGCTAAGCTATCAGTAATGGGTTGTTTCGGCCTGCATGGCAATCACAACGGTGGGGCTTGCAAGGCGCTCGCTGCGTCGTTGACCTTGCGTTAGTTGATCGGCTCATCATCACCAGCCTCGATATTTGGGGATATGCCAGCTGACACGCGCACATCTACATATCACTGCTCCTGCCTCACTTGCGTTGATGGCTCAGAAATTTCGCAACCCCCTTTTTTCTATTGTTTTTTTCTCTATTCTAGCTTCAATCAAACTATTATACAAACGATTTTGTTAAAACATGTACTAGTATACATGCCATATTCCCCGATTCCAAAACACACGGTACACTCAATCATTCCATATTTTACAAATTTACCCAGTGTATGTGCCTGCATAAACGTTGATGAACAAATGCTCCAGGTTGTCAGGTAACTAGTGGCGTAGTGCTGCAAGATCGCCCAGCCCAAGCCCCATAGGATTTAAGCTCTGTCGCGGGTGTATCGGTCGTGTTGAGGAACATTTCTTACTGGGCCGCCAGGAGACCAAGTTCCACGTCGCCTGAAAAAAAGAATCATTGTTAGCAGATTTTTCTCATCATCATCGCCCTCACCGCCTCCTTCTTGCCTTGTGCTACTGTGTTGGATTGGAAGACATACCTTCAGGGGCAGTATGTGGTCGTTGCCACACGTGTTCCTTCGCCCACTTGGAGAGTCGCTCGCGCCAGGTCCCGGCCGAGGGAGGAAGTGCGATGCAGGCGACGGAAACTCCTATGACGGTCACACCGACCCCAAAGATGGCAATGATATTTCCCGCGGAGAATGTCATTTCTATTGGCAAAATTTTAATTTGTTTGGTAAGTGAGTTGTAGTTTTGAGGCGAAACAGGGAGGGAGTCTCACTTGAGCTGTCTTGTGTCGATGGTGTGAAAGGACAGAGGTGATTGGTAGTTATGCGTGAACTGAGAGGTAGAAAGAGTTCTCTTTTCTTTTTCCTTTTGCTTCTTTTTTGGCGAAAGTGCTGAAGAGGGAATGGTAAGGAGTGCAAACAACGGAGTGAGAACGCTGGGCACTTCGGGTTTAAATAGTTTGGAGAGCTCCCACTCCTCCGCCCCAACACCGGCTTATTCCACCTCGCTCCATGGTATTGGTAAAAAAGCGACGTGGTGGATCTCTAAATTTCTGCTCAAGAGTGACTTTTGGTTCTAGTCTGGCGTATCCGTTGGCTACGTACCTGACCGGCCGGAAAGCTCTCGCGATAGCCGTGGATCCCACACACGACACCACTCCACGATAGTGTGTGCGGAGCAGTTGCCTGTCCCACAATTAGGCTTGTTTCACCAGCTACTTAGCTCAGGCGGTTTCTTGGACGGTCATTAAAAGGAAGAGCCACGATGGCTTCAAGTGTGTCTCACCTCCCCTACCCTATGGCAACTTCGATGCTATGACGGCAGCGAGAGGACAACAATAAAATAAATGCTGGAAAATTATCAAATAAACTTACAATAAGCTTGAAGTGTTGGCTATATTTTTATTAGTTTTATCCACGAATCTGAAACCTTAGGTTTGTCGCGAAAGCCATACGGAAACCCTGATCCGTGATGATGGGATTCTCCAGGTCCAGAAGACGATTTTCTTTAAATTACCCCTTTCCTCTCTGGTCAGCTGCATTTTCCCACCATCATAAATTAAGATACTGAGAGAATTTGCTCGCAGAATCTGCACGACCAGCAATCCAGCAGGACAAGTTATTCTACAGTCTACAACACCCAGTGTAAACCGAGATGGGGCTACGCAGACTTCAAATTCCGACTTGTACGTGTCCTTTCCTTTGACAAAATGTATATTTATTTTAGTCTCCATTCTTGTAACAATGCAACAGTAATATGAACAGCAAAGCGCCTAAATTCTCTCCCAGTGCAGTCGAAATGCCGTGAGCTCCCCATCTACGAGGAGCTCAGAGGCTGCTTTGACATGATGGAGGTAAAGGCAGCCAGGGCAGCCTGAGGCTGGTAGGCTGGCACCTCGTGGCCAGCAGCGTAGACGCGCAGCCAGTTCAAGTTTCCGGCGTTCTTGTACTCGCCGTACTTTTTCCCATTGACAGTGTAATCTTTGAGCGCGGCCGAAACAAACGCTTGGCTGGCAATGGACTCCAGAGCTTGATAGTTGCCCATCCAGTTGCAAATCCAATCTACACGATTGCCGTGTTAGCAAACAAGATAAAGAGCCCAATACTGGGTGGCAAGACTCACCAGCGTCACCGGCCCAGACGAGGACATTTATACCAGTGTTGATCACATCATTCAAGGTATGCAGGAATGAGCGGCTGCCTGTTCAAGGGCATCAGTATGAGGCTGAGGGAATACAAGATGAAACCAAGACTGTAATTTCGGGGGAGAAACGCGGGCAAGAAAATCTTACTGTCGTCGTTGCCGATTGCAGTCGAACCGCAAGACGCAAACGAAGATGTTGCGCCAATCGCCTTCTTCACCGAAGAACTGGTAAGCCATTTGACAAAGGTGCTAGGCGGGAAAGAATCAGAGCTGGCGCGTATGTCGTATGCGTCAAAGTTGGCTAGTTCCTCGAGAGGACCCTCGACAGCGTTTGAACATGTGTCGCCGGCTGAGGCGCACGCATTATTGGTGCTGGGATCAGCCGTGCATCCTTTGTAAGCCGGTTTGCACTGCCTGTCATAGGCGTCGTAGTATTGCTGGGCGTCGTCGGCGGAAAGAAGAGGGCGGTAAGTGTTGTTGACAGCAAAGTCAATGTACGCCTTGTACTGGCTCACTGTGGAAAAGCAAGGTGACGTTAGCACGCGATCGGTTCTCTTACCAACTCCGGTACTTGATCGCTGAGATGATATGCCGTGGGGAATCTGGTAATTATCATCACGCACCTGGATCGATCCAGCCATTATTGATACCTAGAGCCACAAGGTTAATCTTCTCGCCAGTGAGTTTACCGGCATCAATAGCCGCATTCTGCTGCTGGAAGTAGTAGGCAAATTCGGGGCCGTAGTGCCCGCCGTACGACTCCGTGAAAAGACCAAAATCGCGGGACTCGTACTCGGGGAACTGTGTCAGAAATGTTTGCACAAGCTTCCAAATAGCCGGAGCTGCGGCCGGAGTAGAATCGGCCACATCGACATTGCCGTAACTGAAGCCCGCACCAATGGGCTGGTCAACATAAAGCTTTTCGAAGCCACAATTTCAGCAAACATTCAGAGATACACAGATCTAGTTGCGTGTCATCAACATACCATGTTGGCAAAGCTGTTCCAGGAGTATGGATTCAGCTTGGGTTGTGAACCTCCACCATTGAACGTGCACGGTCCGTTCTCCTGGAAGAGTCCCAGCATGGAACTACATCCCGGTCCACCATTCAACCACAGCGCGAGAGGCGCAGTCTTGGCAGCCTTGCGTGCCTCAAAGAACCAAAACCACATGTTTTGGTCAGTGCCTAGAATCTTTGTCAAAAGTCTGAGACACGAGACTACCAACGTTGGCAATGAGAAGATGAACTAACCGACGGAGTGGTAGCCCGAATACTGATTCACTCCAGGGGTTGTCTCGCAGAGGCCAGAGTTGGCGACAAATTTCATTGTCGATCCAGTAGCACCATGCTCAAACACATTGTACTTGATATCGTGCTCAGTGGATGTGTACTGCTTGTTGTTTGTCTGAGGGAGAGCACTGCTGAGCCCAGCCAGCACCAAAAGTGTAAGTTGCACCGATCGCATCATTTTGATTATCAAAACAACAGCAGGAACATATGGTACAAAGCCATCGAACAATCCTCCATATTTATAGTCATGTGGGATACGAAGTATTACCCCATCTTGACCAGAATACTACGCAAAAGCTCCCACTGCGCTCGTGACAAAGACCATGTAACACAATCCTGTAGGTGAAGATCAATTAAACCCATTGCATCTAGGTTATCAGTAAATCTAGCGATGGTGCCATTTAGTTTGTCATATTTCGAGAAGGTTGCTAAAGCTGTACTAACCTACTTCGATTTGCCTGCCTAATGGGGCAGGTCCACGGCACTTCAGGCCGAGATGGTGTTGCAATGACAACGATGGTAATAAAGGACCTGCCGATGGCTCCACTGATACCCAAAGCCAAAGCAACGAGTCAAGCAGTTTCGGCCAGGTATTCACGTTAGCGGCGGAGTAGGGTGGTTGAATAGGAACAACCCGGACGCGATCAACTCAATACAATGCGTGCACTGGGATCGGAAGGGGAAAATAGAAAAAACAAACATGTCAAAACAATCCTGTTAGAAATATCCTTCTCATTTGATTTCACAAAACGTCGCTAATACTACAAACAAAAGCTGATTTATTTTAATATGCCTTGTTTCGTCATGGTACTGCATGTAACTGGGCTCTGCACCGATATACACATACCCTTCTCCCTTAGAAGCGCAGAATTCATCTTGTATCTACACAGTATAGTTCATTGAGAACTTTTAAATTGCTTTATAAAAGATCTGCACCTTTAGTAATGAGCAGGGTAGTGATGGATGCGTTGCCAGTGTAGTTGGACGCCCACCAGAGCGGCGGTCTCCCCTGCCTATCACGGGCATTGGTATTGGCACCGTGGTTAAGCAGCAGCAACGCCACTTCTTTCCTCTCTAAATCATTAGTACCACTAGAAAGCGCACCGAAAGGAGTTCTGCCCTCGATGTGACCTGGAGCAACTGCCCAAGACAGAGCCGTCCGACCAGCCGTGTCAGTCGCTTCAATATCAGCACCATGAGAAAGAAGCAGCGACACCATAATATCACCTCCGACAACGGTGGCTGCCCACGATAGTGGCGTCCTACCGTTCTCATCAGCAGTATTAATATTGGCACCGAACAAAACGAGCTGCAACACAGTGTCGAAACCGGAACTTTGAGTTACTGCCAACGAGAGCGAGGTCCGACCTCTTTTATTCGTCGCCTCGATATGAGCGCCTTTATCAAGGAGCAAGGCTATGAATCTGGGATCCAAAGCATTCAACACCGCCACTAATAGCGCATTTAAGGCACTATTGTCGGCTGTCTCCATATTTGCACCATATTCGAGGAGCAGCTGCGCAGTCATCGTATTCCCTTGCGAAATAGCCCTAAACAGCGGGGTTCGTCCACCATCGTCGCTGACTTCGGTGAACGCACCACGGTTTAGTAACAGTCGCACAATTTCAGTATGCCCCTTCCGGGCAGCGTGATACAGGGGACTAAGCCCCGTAGTTGCCTCAATATTTGCGTTGCCGCGAAGTAGGACTCGTACAAGGCTCTCAAACCCTTCTCGAGCTGCCCATACAAGGGGCGGATAACCATCGATATCTGGAAGCTCGATATTTTGTTTTTCATTGTAATTGCATAGGAGTTGCACAACGGTGTCATATCCTGCCTTTATGGCGTAGTATAGAGGGCTGCGCCCTGTTGTCGTCTCGAGATTTGCGTTTCGGCTGAGTAGCATCTCGACTATAGCCTCATACCCGGCTGCCGCGGCGAGTGATAGAGGTGTCCGACCATCATTATCTGTAACATTAACGTTCGCTCCCATGTCAAGGAGTAGTGCAACAATGTCTTCACAACCCTTCCGAGTAGCCAGAAGTAACGGTGTCTGACCAGAGCCAGCTATGGCCTGAATATTTGCGTCATAATCGAGAAATAATTGAACAATGGCTTTGTTCCCTCCCTTTATAGCGTAGTATATGGGCCTGTAGCCTCTCGGCGTCTGGATAAATGTGCTTTTACTCAGGAGCATTCGCACTATGGCCTCATGTCCCTGCTCGGCAGCTATTGATACGGGTGTCAGACCATTCATATCCGCGAGCTGGGCATCTGCACCTGCATCTAACTGTGACTGCAAAGCGTCGTCAAAACCTCCTGCCGCCGCATAATGCAGTACTGTTCGACCAGATCCGTCCCTTGATGTAATAATGTCGCTGCACTGGATAGAATATAGGGCAAGGGCAAGCATCATCGTATTGCCGCTGGCCATCAAATTCGATAAGAGACTCCGTTTCTGCGAGAACCTAAATTCAGATCTAGTGCGACATCCCACGTTTCTTTCTCTGTTGAAGTCTTCGCATATTCGGTGGAATGGAGACGTTGCTGGTTTGGTATTTGCCAGTGCTCTCATAAAGGCAGAGACCGCATCGTGGCTGCCAGTCGCCATTGCTGCCAATACAGGTATCCCATAGTACTCACTCTCCACTTCAAAGTAAGAGAGTCTGTTTGGGTGACAGCTGATGAGGTTTGACGCATTGTATTGCGCCAGTAAATATAGAAGGCTCACTGTAGGATTATGTCGCAGTAGGGTATGTGTCTCCAGAATGTTATCAAGCTTAATCCAATTTTCTTTCTCCGAGTTTTGGAAGCTTTGCATAAAACCATTCTGGCTTACACCGCCAGCCTGTGCCTTATCTGCATGATAAAAGATGTTTCTTACAGCGTATTCTAAAAATGGAAACAGTTTCATTGCCACGTCTCGAGTAGTAGAACATGGTAGCGAAACTATGGTATCCATGTTCATAATACCAACACTCATATAATTGAGACAGCACTGCTTGAGTTTGTCATGGCTTTCTCCTTCAAATATTCCGCCAAGACCCGGCCAAATACTTCGAAGTCTATTTTCTTTTAGAAGAAAGTCTCTGACCGACTCGTGAATGAATTGAACAGTCGGGCATCTTGTAGACTGAGTGATTTCGACAAGGCCTTTTGAAGCACTGAGAATAAATCTCTCTATAGAGGCTTTTTCGATTTCATCAATCTTCCAATAGCAATCCACCTTAGCTTTCTCGGCAGAGAGAAGGGCGAGATATAACTGCTCCGGTCTTAGTGGTTGCCTGGCAAAGAGCACCCACCGAATGCAGAGGAGCAGTCGATCCTTGCGGAGGGTATCACGCGTCAATATATTGTAGAAGAGCTTATTTAAATCTGCTGGGATGTCTCGAAGTCTCTCCTCGAGTTCACAGGGAGTTGCACCATGGTCATACTCCCGTTGAAGAATTCCAACAACCAGGACAACCCAAATGAAGACTCCAGCTGCCTTACTCGTGAGCTTAGCACGGATTCTTTCGGCAGCTTTTTCTGGCTTAATTTTCAGATTTTCTAGGTATCTGACGATATCCTGGTCGTGTCCTTCCTGGGCTTGAAGGTCCAGGTTGATGCCTTTTGAAATTGTAACATGAGGGTAGTGTCGGCTTGAAACACATACATGGAATAAAATACCCTTTGATGTAGTGAGTTTGCAAATATCTTCAAAAAACGATACCATGTCGCGGATTTCAGCCTCATCACACTCATCAAGAGCGTCTATAAAGCAGAATAGTGGCGATTGCCCAAGACCTAGCAATGCTTGTTCAAAGAGATCCTTGAGAGGCGGAATACTCCAATCACGCGTTTCACGACCCTGTAATAACCAGCGAGGGGGTTCAACGGCTTTTTGGGTAGATGGAATCTTCTTTAAGAGCTGCAGCAATAGGGATCGATACATCCCTTTCGTGGATTTCTCCAGGTCGACTCCTCGAGCATTGAAGAAGAAGGAGGTGATAGTTCCTCTTAGTTCTTCTTCGGCATTCCTGACAGCAAATTTCATTAATGTTGACTTTCCAGCTCCGGGTTTACCTTTGATCCATAAAAAGCCATGATGGCTCACCATCATATTTGGAGAGAGCCAATTGAGATACTCAGATGTGGTCAACAACCACTGACATGTCGTACCATATGCCTTTTCAATGCTATCAAAGCGACTGTCGATTCGCTCAAATTGTAATGACTCCAACAAGGCTTGTATCTGCTTTTTCCTCCTTGACGCTTTTACTTCACTCGATTAGCTCATCTATGCCCTCAGCATAGCTGAAGCGGAAGCCCACATACCCGCTTGAGTGACTTCATCATCGCTGCTAGTGGCTTCAGGATGGCGGTACTTGGGTCTGCCATCTGCAATAGTGAAAGATTTGTCGCCAAGCGGGCGCTTGTTTCTGCTGTTCACCTCTAAAGCAACTGCTTCAGTAATTAAGCTGGTCAACATATGGCAAAGACGACGAATCTGGGCTGGACTAACCGTTTTGCGACACTGGCATGTGCTGCTGTTTCTCCTTGGGCTTGATTTCGATTAAAATGGCCTTGGCGTAAGCGGCAGCCATTGCAGACGCATATGGCTTCCACTCTTCATTATGATGCTTGTCGCCGTAGTCGCAGACGCCTCTAATCACACCAAGAGGAAGACGGTTCATGACTCCAGCGGCTTCCATCTCAAGGCCAATAATATCATACCGGTCTCTTAGCTCATCCCGTATCTTCGCACTTTTTATAAGCTTCTCTCCTGTGCCAATACATCCGTACCAAACTCGTGTCCTATCTGAAGACGGCCTTCGTTTTCTTTCTACCAGACGTTCTGTCTCGTCAACGGTTTCATACAGAGAATCATTTTCCTGTCCTGGATCGATAAATGTGCCGCAGGAATGCCTCTTATCTTTTATTTGGTGGTAGTATGGTAGGAATGAGTCTGCACGGTCCATATCAATCAGCCTGATGTTGCCCATGGCTGATCGAACGACCGTTTCTGTAGACGCTAATACACGGCCGCCGTGCAGTAGCTGTAAGCCATTTTGGCCCGTCTCCTTGCCTAGGTCATAGGCTATGAGCCCTGCATTTTCGCCGTCTGGAAGACCGATCAGAACATCGCCAAGGCGGATATCGAGCGGGGGTTGTCGCGAGAGATTGGGCAGCCCGGCCGCAACACCAACGAGCAGACCAAACCAGAGATTAGGAAAAAATTTCTTAACCTGGCTAGCGAGCGCCGCGGCCGAGCCAGCACCGCCTTCTTGGCCGGCGGGCAGTGTGGCAATAATAACGTTGTGTCCACATAGATCGCCAGCGAGGAAGACATAATCATCACCACGGGTCATCGGAAAACGACCTTGATGGTGATTATCCAGCATGCATAGGGCAGCACGTGCCTCTATTTCGAGCGGAGCTAGCCATGCTATAGTGTAAAGTTCGGGGGGTAGCTGGTTCATTGGGATATTCGTTGGGCTGGATGATCATGGAATGGGTAGGGTATCGAGTCGGTGTTCGGCGCGACGACTGCATTCGGGTCTTGCTGTTTCGCTTTTGTTGTGATCGCTTCTCAGTGCAAGAAACCATACAGGCCCAGGTTGTAGATTAATTGAGGAAGCAATAATTCCCAGACGACGTTGATATGAAAATCGACGTAGGGCAGGACCGTTGATAATTCTCCCAATTCCGACATTGTATTGAGAGATGGAGGGGTGAAGTGCGCGCAGGGCATCAGGTTTTCAGCTGCCAATCAGTGAATATTTGCTTTTTGTCGCCATTTATCCCCGTCAGTGGGCGAATTCTAGCAACTGCTAGGCCTGCATCGACAACCAATGACAGTGTCCGTTGCCTCAGCCTGCATGTTGACTAGGAGCACATGATGCAAGTAAAATGTGCCATTTTATTATCTCTTAGAAGTACTATTAACTACAGATTTTTTTATTTTATTTTTTGATTAGAAGTATTTTAACACGTCTGTCCCGTTTTTCTCAATTTTCGGTCCATGTCGGCATCGGAAATAGCGGTTGATGGCTCGGTGGTGACGACATGTGTTTCTGTTCCCAGGGCGGTGTCGGGGAAGCGAAGACGCTATGACTTATTAGGGATCTAATTGTATGGTTAAAAAAATAAAAACCTCTTTCGTTTTCCAGTTTTCCGGTATCAATGGTAAAGAAATTGGCAACGGACGCATTCAGAACAATACTCTCCTTGCCTCTTGAATTCCCGTAATGTTCCATTGTTCAGCTTTCGTCCGGTTCATCAAACCTGCCGGTGAGAATCCATATGATCGCAGAATTTCATCATCTTAGCACACTCCAAGTAACTGGAATCCATACAAAGTATTCTCAATCGAGTACGGATACAATCCGGGCTTTCTCGTCCCCGATGAGATTTCCAGGGCCAATATCACTATGCGTGAAGAAGGAAATATCGGACCGCGGTAGCAAAAGGAAGCCGGCTATCATCCTTGTAGCAAAATTTGTTCGTAGCGATAAACCCAGTACAGATGCGGTTCCTTGGCGTGTTGTTGTCCCAAAGGGGGTCACCATCAGTATTGCAGTCCCTTCAGCTTGCCGAGCTTTGTTGCCTCATTTCAGAACAAGCCCTGGCTGGAATCAGAGTGAGACATGCGCTGGTCAGCCTCAGCTGCGGCTGACCCGCTCTGGATTCTCGCCGACTTCTATTGATAACTCGGAGATGGAGATGTTTCCTTTTATCTTTGGACTGAATTAATTTCTAGGTGCGTACGTAAGCTCTAGAGATTAAAATCCCCGATCATATCGTGTCCCTTAAAGATAAGATGTCCTTGCAGGACCCAGACTATTCTTGCTATACCAACATCACAGGAAATACAGATGTAGGCGGACCAGGTGTAGGTGGCCTGCTTTACCAATACAAATACTATTAAGACTGGAGGCTAATAATCGGCCAGATCCTGGGAGCTTTTACTTTCACAGCTTGGCTGACTATCGCTCTTTCTGGGTTTCTGGCTTGGGACGAGGTAATAAAGTTGAAAAGGGAATCTCGCCAAGACTCTTGTAACTCGCAAGAGCTGCCATCTGGAGCACTGGCAGACAGACCTCCCGGCCATCGTTTGATCGGTCCACGCACGAATACTTCCTTACGGGCGTACATCGCGCCGCGCCGCGATGTGAACAGACAACCCTCAAACCCCTCTCCTCCCATCCTGAGTGGTAACCCAACCGACCGCCCTGCGAGTCAACAATCACCACGACGACACCACGGCGTCGTCCCTAACCGAGCCGGCTTTGAGTACGTCGTATCCATCCGTCGATTACCTATTCCGCCCGCGCTACCCCTTGTAACTCGTGTCGGCGCCCTCCTCGGCACACTCTGCGACCTACAAGCCATCACGGGGCTAGGCATTGTGGTGGCGGGCATGACGCAATGGAGCGAGATCAGCTTCTACCATGAGCAGCTCGCCTTGTTGTATTACTCTATGACGCTTAACTCGTTCTGGGCCGCGCGCGTCAATTATATGAGCTGGGATGACCAAGTCCGCGGTGCCGGCAAGGTCCGGCTGCTGATGCGACGCCTCGTCATTATCGCCGCCAGCGCCGTGAGCCTCACATGGCAGATTTACGTCTATTGGCGTGAGAAATGGTCGGGCCAGTGGCCGTATAACGACACGTACAATGTCCCGGACGGCCACTGCTATCGCTACCAAGACCGCTCAAACCCCACCTTTGCCCTGGTGTTCTGGGGGCTCGGCCAATTGATCTTTACCATCACAATGTGCCTGGGCTTGTCACACTGCACACGCTGGATCAACGGTCACTTCCTTGCGGGGATCGAGATAGTTGCCCAATGGCTATGGGGACGGCTGCAACACTTCTGGAACCTCTGTCACGGGCCACAAGAAGCTCCCTTGTCTACTGTGGCGCTTTTTGGGCGAAGAGGCCACGGGGCACCCATGGTTGTCGTCTACGGCTTTGCCTTTGTCCTGTGGTTTTTATTTCGGCAGCTCCTTGATGTGTGGTCGTACGGCGAAGGCTTCTACCCCTTCTCTTGGCTGGTGTACGTGGCCTTCATGACCTACAACACCTGGGGGGTCGCGTCTCTCGTGGCCCTGAATCGATCTATGGTCGAGGACAGGGAGCTAGAGATGTGGGGTTTTGGGCAAGTTTTGCCTGTTGTCATGCTTCTCTCGATCGTATATACTGCGGTAGATGTATTTGTTGGTAAGCCATTGTCCATTTTCATGTCTGCTGTTGTCCTGGAGAATGGGAAACAGCTAATTTCGTGCTATAGACTCGTCCGAAGAAGAAAAGGCCCCCGACGCCGATCTTGAGCTGTCCCAGCAAATACATGTATAGGAACAGTTCCATGACGCAGACGGTCTAGTGCATTAACCAGGACAGCCAAGTTACACTCTGGCGCATTTGTGCGGCTACTGACGCTTGGCAACGGGGATGGAGGAGGGAGACAGAGGCGGCCGAACTTCAGGCTCCTTCCAACAGCGACGGTCAGGGAGATGATAGACCAACTGCTACTACGCTTTGGCCACCGATGTACCTCCCTCTTACAAGCCTGCCCTGCAAAGCCAGCTCTGACTATCTCTATTAAAGATTGGTAATATCTATTTGCCTTTTAGTATATTATCAGCATTGATACTTGGGATTGAATAATAAATCTGCTATATACAATACACCGAGACTACCTTGAGCTGCACTATATCGTCTCAAAGTTACGGAGCAGTTTCTGCGCCATAAAAACTAAAAGTAGAGTTGCTCCCACCCGTCACGCTAAGTCACTAGTGCCCTTAGGGCGGCCGATCACCGTCCCCGCGTACGAGTTTAGCGCGCCCCGTCTACACACTCTCTTCTGCTTATTACTGAGAGGTAGTGTCACGCAGAGCAGGAATTACCAGTATACATAGATACGATACTGTTGATTGGTTAAAGAAAAGGGTTATGGAGGGAGGGTGCGAGGATACCCCCTAATGGGGTGACCCTGGGCAACCTGCTTAAGTTACTTACTATGTGGTTTACCTGCAAAAGCAAAGGCTCCGCCCAAGCCGAGCAACCTTGAAGAGTCGATAATCACACCCCGCGCAACAGGTAGTCAGTTTTTTGTTGGGCAATTAGTTGGAACATGACCCTCGGGTCCTTCCAAACGCGCTAAAGGGTGGAAAGACGCTAGAAACAGCGCTAATTAACTCACTGGCTAGCAGGCGCTCTCTAAAGCCTCAATGTAAAACAAGTGTGCATCTCCCTATGTTGGAGGAATTGATTTCTTTTTTTATTATTATTTTATTATTATTTTTAAGCTTTTACTGTCCAAACAAACACCAAGTCAACTTATCAAGGCCAAGCAGAAAGTGAGGCTAGCATTTTATGGTTCGCCAGAGTTCAATGTATGGTCCCAGTTGGCCGCAACTCGCATTGAGTTTGGAGCCACCGTGTCGGCGAGGTTCCGGTACAAAGTCTCCCATTGGCGAATAATGCAAGGAAATAGCTGGATAATTACAATTCAATTCTGGCTACATAAAAAAAGGACTCAAATAAAGCTGCCAGGATATTTTATGTTCACAAAACGCCGTCACTCGCACTCTTCGCCCTCTTGCACTTCACCGTTTCCTCTTGCGCAGGCTGAGAACAGGCCGTTCGTCGCTTCGGTATCAAGTCCAGCAAGTTTTTCTTAAACGATGTCGGCGAATCCGCCACCAAGGTCGCCGAGTGCACCAACGTGTCTCCCGAATCATTCGCCGATGTAGACGACTCGCTCGGCTGTATCGTCTCGTCAGAATCAAGGTTCATTCCGTCCACATCACTCACGTCCGGCCCATCCGGCAATTCAGTCGGTGTCTTTGAGAAGAGCCGTATAGGGAGCATATTCCGCAGCGGTACAAGGAAGTCTTTGGCTGGCACCTCGTCCGTGCCGCGTTCGGGCCATCGATAACCGAGCATGGCATTGTGGCCAAAGACCACAGCACCTGCCTGCTCAGGCGCCGACTGGTCATTTGCCAGTCGTCGGTTACTACCACTTGGGAGGAGGATCTGGACAGGGTCGACGTGGTAATTCCTACCGCTCTGCTTCGGGTTCGGGTGCTGGCACGGACACGTTGCGCAGGTATCCGCTGGTGAATGCCAGAGGATGTTGTGTGCAAGCTTTCGCGGTGTAGAATGAGGGTCGCCATAACGCTCCATGATCCGCTGCAAGTCGGCAGCACTGGCAGCCAAGAAGTAATCCTGAGTGGGCACACTGGCCCATCGCGAGCACAGGCCGACGCTCGCCTCTGGCTGAATCAGCTCACCAAAGCCACGACCGAACAAGGTGATGGCACCTATAGATCGAATAAAATCAATCCATCCATGTCCCAACGTCGGAATTGTGGCGACACGTGGCATGGGGTCTTCATCAGTGGCCAGATCGATAAAGTCCCAGCCTTCGAGGTGCTTCCGCACGCGCCTCTTTAGGTTGACACCGTCGCGGCCTGCGAGATGGGCATGGTGCTCGATAATGTCTTCCATGGCCGACACATGTTGGTGAACAAGGTCACCGAATAAAAAGAATCCGGTCGTTTTCATATTGTTTGAAGTACCGCTGTCGGTGCATGTTTCTCTTCTTTGAGTGATTCTGTCTGCATAAATAGGCAGCTCTTGGTTTCTCTCGTCAATGAGGACACCGATCGCGGTGTTGGGTTGATGCTGATTCTGCAAGTTGTTATTCAGTTTCGTCTTGTCAAAAATGTAACGTTGGTTGAAATCATCATTTTCATAGCACGCAAGCGAGGCACGAACCAAGTGAAGCAGTGCGCTAGTGCCATTAACAAGCCAGCCACGCTTCACTTCTTCGTCCCAGAAGACAACATATCTCCTAGATAGCCATCTAAGCTTGTGGATAATTCCATTTCTCTTGAGTTGTGGGGGTGATTCTTTGACGCCGGGCGTGAAGATTGCTCCGCCACCAACTATTCTTCCAGCCGATATGGATACCTTTTCGAGGAAGAATCCAGCTGATGGCTGCGGTAGCTGTGTGCCCCCAATACCGTAGTTCGCTTCCAGAGAGCCTAAAACGGTGAGTTGGTATGTAAATCAAACAGTCATGGCAAGTCTCACCTGCAAAATATTTGCTCTTTGAGCACCATCCTATGACATGTCGAAAGCCCTCTAGTTTTGTGATGCTGAACCTCTCCGTTTCCTCATTGCAGTGTGTGTATGATAGTCTCTCTCCCTTTTTCAGATAGTAATAATGCCAGACGACAATATTAGCAACACATTTGACGGCCACCAGCATGGTCGAGTAGCCTTTGATAAACATCTTGTCCTTCCACTCCGCCACTCGCTTCGAGCCACCAAAGTATGACAGCATATTAAGAGGTACTTCTAGCCCCAAGCCCTTTATTTTTCGTTGGGATGTTGGAAACCCCCGGGCTATCACGGCGCCTTGGAACATGTTCCTCCAGCATTCTCCTGGTCGGACGGTTGACGCGGTCGAGGCCAGCTGTCGCACGAATTGGCCGGCAAAAAAGAGCTTGAGTCGGGCGGGCTGGTTCGCCAATTTGACGGGGAAAAATATGGGAATACATTCCCACACATCTCTGGAGGTAAATTCCGCTCGAATGGCGCAGCTCATCCAAACAAACGCCTGCATGAGCTGCTTTACCGGTTTCTGTTTGCCTATACCAGACACGCAGACATTATCTCCATCGTAATATGCCATTGCTATACTGCCAGGTGCGATACGGACTGTATCAAGTTAGCTTTGAAAGATATTGAGAGAAACCCGAAACCGAACAGGAAAATGATTAGATAGATTAGTAGTAGGGCAATTGAAGATTCTTGCAACGCGAGCCACAACGTACCCTTTTTCAATTGGCTGTGGTTGATCCGTGAGTCTAGTGTCTCTGGCAGAAGCTTCAAAAGTTTGGAAGCAATCTCGGGCCAGGTTTGCGACAGATACTGGTCCACTGTCACTGCCTGTGCGTCAGCCGCAGATCCCGTCAGCGTGATAATGGACCCGAATCTCTGCTTCTGAGATGGAGCATCCACAAACTGGGACTTTAAGAAATGTCGCAGTGGCCAGTGCAGAGAGACCGCGACCGTATTTTTTGCAGGCAGATTCCGTTCCCAGCTTCTAGCTAAAGTCTCTGATATATTCTCCATCTGATCGGTCGGCTTTTCAAGGCATTGGAGTACGTCTGTTCCGAGACCATACATCTTGTTTAGACGGAGCAGATACAGATTCTCTCTGTTTAAGGGAACGGTTCTCTGGAGCATCGGTGCTATTGTTGTCAGTCTTTCCTTTTTAGCCAGTTCCCAACCAATCGTTGGCCTCTTTGCGTGAGAAACCATGCAGGGTGGGTTATACGCCTTTAACAGGTCGGGGAGTAAAGTTCCGATAATTAGTTTCCGCGTTTCCCCCTTCCTAGGAATGTCGCGTAGTTTTTCAAGCATCGAGACTACCAAAATCCTCTGACGAATCCTCGCTCGGACCTGTGATAAGTGGTGATAAAGAGTTTCCAGCATCGCCGCCTCAGCAGCCGATTTGGTCATCATTTCTCTCTTCTTCACTGGTAGTTCAGCCAGGGCAATGGATCGGATGCTTGGTGGCTGTGCTGCGGGAGCCGGTAGAGGCATAGAGGGATCTGGTAATTTGTCTTCCATCTCCGTATCAACTGCCAAATTGCTCACCCTCATAGGATAAAAGGTATGCATAAGGGCGATAACTGGTAGCTCCCCCTGTTGTCTGACGGTACCGATATACGCTTCCCCAGAAGCAAGTCTATCAAGGGTCGCAGGATCTTGTGCAAGGGTGGCTAGCTGCAGATCCGTCGTTGGGCTGTGCCGTGTATTAGCAATTGAAATGTCACCATACTGCTATTACAGGATATTCTGACATTGGCTTGAGATAGTTATCTGCATCTTGAAAACTGATCCTTACGTCGTGGGCTCTGAGAACATGCCTGCAAAACGCATCATTGCGTAGCCAGACTTCGGTGCTTGTCGGATCCGCGCAGCTGCCAATAGTGCAAACAAAAGCATACCCGACAGCAATCCCTTCGTGTCGGCCTGTCGTGTGCCGCTGCCAGTCGTTAATAGAGCTAAAGGTGCGTAGAAGCTCGGAACAGCTCGGGTGGTTGCACTTGTATGGTCTGCCATGCCTCATCATGTGCATCCTAAAGCCTGGCGTTAGTAAATGTTCTGTCGAAGGGCCGTGGCTCTTGAGACTTACTTCGGAAGGTCAGTTCGCGTAAATTCTCTGCCACATTGGGGGCATTGGATCACCTCAGATGCGCTGGCCTCGGAGGAGGAGGAAGAAGAGGGGTAAAAGACCCCGCTCCTGTGATATTCTTCAAATGGGAAAGGATAACTTGGGCGAGTGAACTCGGGCATAGAAGAAGTGTTTTCGGTTGGCACCGTGGATATGTCTGCTTGCTCGATGGTGGACAGGGGGGCTTCATTCTGGAAACTCAGGGGCTCGGAGTGGCGATTGATCTCGTCATCACGTTCTATAGCTTGCCGGAATAATGGCATTTCAGTTTCAAATTGAAAAGAGACATTTTGCAGACCGAAACTGCTCCACGGGTCGTCATGGCTGTCGAGACACGAACCAGCTTCGTCGGCACAGCTAGCAGTGAAATTCGGGCCCTTCACTTTTTTGTCCTGGACTCGCAGTGACTCTCGAGAGGACAAGCTACGCGTAGGCGTTATCGCTGTGTTCCTGTTCATTGACTGCCCGGTCGAGGCGCCGATGTCTCGCCTGCCTTCCACTATGTTGGTGTGTGAATCGAGGTCGCCTCTATGAGAGTCTGGCGACAGCCTGTTGGCCTGTGCTGCAACACCACCCTGCAAAGAACCACCCGTTGGCATCATAGAGCGCTGAGGGTGTATGAACGCTGTTGTTCTAGTGGCTGACGTGGCATCGAGATGAGCGAGGGATCGTGACGAAACAATAGATTGAAGTGTATTTCAGCAAATGTTACTCGGCTAATAGTACACGTCGATGATGATTTGGTAAGGGGAGAAAGAAGAAACTGATTGATGCAGGCTGCAGCACTTTTGTGTAGAATATCCCGAAGGCTGAGACACGGCGCATAGCCGCTTATGGCATCAAAGTCCAATTACACACCGCCACGCAACACCAAGTAACCTCGCCTTTACTGCGCCCCCAAGGGCTGCAAATAGAATCCTTTGATTCTTGTCTGTCGCATCGTACTGCGCCCCTGTATCGCCATGATTCAGTATCGCAGACTCTGGCTCTTATTACGTCTTATATGTAAAGGAAAATTAATTCTTAATAATTATATCGAGTTTTTCGTGAAATCCTGAATCCTCATGAGTTCTCAACACAACTGTGCATTTTCATACAATCAGCTCTGCCTACTCCTACACCTTATTCTTGCCTACATTTTCTAAGTCTGACCTTTGTGTAGTGAGTGGCTTAATTCTCGTCATGAAGTATTACTATTATTCACCTCATTGCAAATCAATCACAGATGCCCCAAATCCTTCAAGAAAACATTTTACGAGGCTTGAGAATGCCAGTTGGGTCCACAAGACTAACATGGCCAACATCAGCTTTGACACGGGCGTCGCCGACCATTCCAGGAAGCTTCGCAAGCGTGTCGCACTTATCAAACGGTCGCACTCTCGATACCGCATCTCTATCGCAGAACTGATCGGCAAAGTCTGCGCCAAAGCAAAACAGGCTGAAGCCGTCGAGCGTGGCAGACCACCTACGGTGCAAGCCGTAAAACACACCAAGCACCATGGAGCCCAAACACCAAATCAAAAGCAAAGCCGCAGGCACCTCAGCAGGCACTGCGCCCGGACCGAGGACCTTTCCCTTGCGGGCCGTAGTCAGGTTCGGGTGCGCATAGGCTCCGTTCATGCTCGTGGCGCCGTCGTACATGAGCTGCAGCGCATCGACGGCATGGGCCCGCAGCACAGCTTCCAGGAGAAGCTCGGGTTCCACAAACTTGTCGTAAGCGACGGAATTGGAATACGTGAGGGGCGGTTCGTCGTTGACGGAGGTAAAGAGATCCAAATAGCGCCCGGCGAGGATGGACGTCGTGGTGCTTCCAAAGCGCGGTGTGCGGAGCTCCATCACATTTTGATTGAACAACGGGCTGGCTGATCGTTCAAAAGAGGAAAAAGTATTGCGCTGAATATCCAACTTTGCTTCCCCCACGCCTGACGCCCGGTGACAGCGAACGCCAATTGGCTCAGCTAGATGATTTATAGAACGCAAATTATTCAGATCCCCGATCTGTTGAAATTCAGTATCTCCGTCGGCTTGTGCGAAGAATGAATTGTTTGTTGCATATTTTCCGTCCGCCTGGAGCAGGAACGGGCTGCCCAGTCCAGCAATAGACGGCGAAACGGAAGTATTAAAGGATATCATACTGTCTGCTTCCGGGTAATCCGAGTCGTAGCGAACTTGCCAGAGCACGTACTCCAAGACGTCAGCTGCTGCTTCGGCGTCAGCAGCAGGAAAATTCGGTTCGGTGCCGTCGTACGCCGCATCCTCGGGCTTTATGCTCACCCCCAGTTCACCGTAGGCCCACAAGTTGTTTGATCTAAGGCTCTCCCCCCGATCATAGACGGCAAAGTTGGACGCATTAAAGGCGTAAATGAACATTTCTGACGGAGTGGCGAGTCGGAGATATGTCACGTCGTCATTGCCACCCCATGCGCGCTCCTTCACAGTCGATTTCTGATTAAGCACAGTGAGCTCGGACGCCGACTGGATCACCGAACAGTTGTAGCCAACTAAAAGGCCCCAGGCATGACCGTTGATGGGCATAGCTGCCTGCGGCGCGAGGAAGAGCTCGGAAATTCCACGCTTGGTGGGAAACGAGTTGGGGTACTGGGCAAGAAAGTCAAACCCGCGACGGTCAATGTACGGAGGCGTATACGCCACGCCAAACCCCGGAAGCTCTGCCGCCAGACCATTTTTCCACGCCGCGGCGCCACGGTCGGAGGTCTGCTTGAACTGGCGTTGATTGAAATTGTTCCAGGTGTGCCCGATGACCATGGCCGGCTTGTTGTGGACGGGAACATAGCCATCGGCCAACTCCATGGTTAATCCAGAAAGCGGAAAAGCAAAAAAAGGCATGACGCTGAGAAGAGCAAGCAGCCACCACATGTATCCAGTAAATTTCATAGCCTTCCCCGTGAGTACCAACTTGATGAACTTGACCCATCCCCCTGGCCCGCTCCACGTAGCACCGCTGTGCATCAGGACTGTCATGGCATTTCGGGCGCGCAGAGTGGGGGATTGAAGCATGGCGGCTTCGACACCCATCAATCCGTGTCGAGACAGGTCTAGGCCGAAGATTGCGATGATGAACCAGACGTAGTTGATCCAGGATTGACTAAACGAGGCATACTTGATCGGACTCGATTCCCGTAGGCAGTACCACCAGATCCAGAAGTAGAATGCGGTAATGGCTAGGGGAATCAGGAGGATAACCAGCGTACGCCCCCAGAAACGACGCAGTCGGTAACCTTTTACAGATCCTTCAGGACGGATGCTTGGCGGTCGAGTCACAGTTTCTATTGAACGCGTTTTGCTTGACTCGTCGGTTAGCTGCCGTGGCAAGAGTGACTCTGCTGCAGTTGGGTCGCCCGGGTTAGAGCGAGTCATTGTGACAGGTTTGCAGATTTATGTGGGCGTCGGTGAAGCAATCAATATGTGGCGGCTTGACGGACGATAACCGTGAAAGTATCCATAACGTGCATTGACTGTGATGGGAGATGGGGTGTGCCCCTCGGATATTTATATGACCTACGGTCGCAGTCCCAGTGCAAATTCACTTGGGAGCGAGAACACGAAATAAGGCTGGCTAGCTTGAAAATAGGTCCTCAGCCCCAAGAACGATCCATCTTCCGCCGAGACAAGGAGGACAGCCTGACTGCCAACTTAAGCATACAGTTACATGAAGCGCTGGTTAAGGTATGCATCTAACTGAATTAAACCAAGCGCCTTTTTATGGTGGCGTCACGGCAATCCAACTCGGGCCGCGAACTTAGTTACCTGAGTCAAAGCTAAGGCTGACTGCAGGCAATACGAGCGCACTGGAGAGGCAGATGCATCCAATAGACAGCTTCACACGATTTGTAATGTATCACGTCGTAGAACGCTAAACCGTATTGACACGTCTTGAACTCGACAAATTTTAAACCATAAACAGCGACCACAGGTGTTGAGTCGATCAGGCGACCAGGCGCCTTTCTGCAGGGAGCTTGAGATGAAGGAGCCTAGATAGCAATGGGAAACCGTGGACCGAAGCTAAGGATCTTTTGCGAACCATTTCCCTTACTTCCCCACTCGCTAACTTTAGTTACCTGCATTTCAGCCCTGATTCAGCCACCCTGTCATACCATCCGTACTCAAGAAGGAAGCCTTAACAGGACGGGGAAAGCGATTGATTACGATCGGTCCATAACAATAGATAGTTATATAATAATTCCATACCATCCCAGTTTCCAAAGCACTTATCAGGCCCTTTTCCGCCGGTATGTTGTAGAATGTCTTTACAATTTGGAAGGACATAATGGAGCATTGCGGCCAGGGACCCCATTTGCATAGTGCATAGTCCAGCTTCCCTCTAAGGCTTGGCCATCAAACAGGCGATTCGGCGCCGAAGTTCAGCTGAAAGGCCGCCGACCAGGGAAACAATTAAAACCCGACAATGAAAGACGCTTTTTACCAAGGAATGCTAGGCTAAGTGACTACTAAGACCTAAGCCCGTCTCAGGTAAGAGTACCATATTTAATTCTCGTCTACAGCCCTCCATCTTCCCAAGGAGGAGCCTGCTCGCGGGTCCGTGAAGCGAGCATGATTAGTTAGATCCAGAGGCAGCCAGCCTCCAGTCACCCGCCTGGCCGCCTTTCCACAAGACAGCCTGATCCTTTTTAGTTGTCGATCAGTGGACCTTTCTGCGCGGCCCGGCTCTTGGCGGCGCCCATATAGGAAGCATGTCCCTCTTTTTAGTTAATTTCTTTTGCTTGTTTTAGTTAATCCTACAAAATTGGTGTGCGTGCTAAGTTGCTTTGCTACGTGATTGTCAAGCGCAACGAGTGGTTTGCAAGACACGCTTGTGTTCAATGATGGTATAATCAAGCTAAACCCCCCCCCAAAAAATATTCATATTCATAGACGCAATTTAAGACAAAAATTTTGCGAGGTTTTTACGTCTAGGTGACAATCATCAACTGCTTCTGGTATCGAGTTGTTGGGACTGCAAACAATAGTATTGAGCAAAGGCCATGACAGACACCCTTCAATTGCGATTCAAAAAATAAAGAAAGAGTAAAGAGAATCGGTGGGGAATGGCAGCTCCCACGACTGACAAAGGTATGCATTGGATATTCGGAAAACAGAAAAGGGGGTGTGATAATCAACCATGTTTGTTTACGGAATGAAGGAAGTCGAATGAAGTGGCTACTTGACTTTTACTCAATATAAGCTGCGCTGGAGCTAACTACCGTAATGGGGCAAAAGCTGGTACTCCCTGTAAGGGAAGCAGGGGCTCAAAGAGTTAACCCTCAACCCCCCCTCCCAAATCCCGAGTCCATATGAAATAGTTCCAGTCAGAGCTTTCCTTGATAAACATTCCGTTTCTCCTTGAAAACAATCAATTCATCCAAGTTGCACTCGAACTTAACATGCCCCTGCGTCGTCACACTCCCGCTCTTTAACTCTCCTCCCTCAACATTGATTGATGTGAAAATCTTACTAGAGGCTATTAGATATGAGTTCATAGCGGTGTATTTGTACCAGTATTACCTGAATGCGTTCCTCCGGTATTTAACTGTGCCAGTTGCATATCATTGATTCGAACTGTATGTTGGCAGGAGAAGCATTGCATTTTGTAGACTCTCCTTCGGTCGTACCATAAATTCTAAGAGGGACCTGTTCACCTTGACAGTTCCCCTGGGTGAACATGGTACAGCCATATGTGGCACTATTCCAGTTCGCAATAAGCGCACCCTGAATGCCATTCCACTCAGTTGGCACACACTCGTTTCTTTCCGACGGTCCGTGAAATTGACGGCTTGTTACGTAGTTACCACAGCCATTATCACTGTACAGGTTAACTTGTAAATATGGACTATTGCACCGAAGGTCCCCATGACCTATTTCGCCAACCGCGCAGTTGCTGCAATAGACGGACGCTGGTAGAAGGGCAGCAATGAAAAGTTTGGCTATCGACAACATTGTGAAATAATGTATAAAGGCGACAAATTATTCAGATGTATCCAACTAGAATGTACGTTTCTGAGGACGAAGAAAAAGTTTGAGTAATTAATTTTGTGCGGATGGATACTAGAGCTTTATACATGTCCTGATCTCGAGTTGGAAAAATGGGCAGGTGAGCTGTATTAACGTCCTATACCACTTTTAGCAGTGATATTTACATAAACCCATGCATTACCCATAATTTCGGTTAGGATGATGAGGTGGATTATATTATCACTTCTGCCTCCTGCTCGCTCCCTTTTGGTTCTTTTCGCTTGCTGTGGACGCCACATTTCTGTTGGCGAAATGGTGGATCTTTTACGGATTTGCAGCTAACTAAGTTAAGTTGGTGCAAAAAATGTGGCACAATGCAAGAAACCCCGATACAGCCCTTTCGTGCAGATACTACGGAACTCCCAGCTTTACTTGTGGTCCTTCCGTTACTCTTTCGGACAAAACAGGTAGGGCAGCAGCCAAGGTAAGAAAATATACCGCTGCTAGTGCTTATGCGCTTTGGCTGCGGGATGAGATGGATAAGACTCTTTCAGCTATTGAGGGACCGTGGCATTTGGATGCTATGGATGAGCGCTCTGGAGTAGTATCGGCTGAAGGGAGGAAATCGTTTTCTTATCGTTTTCTTAAGCGATATACACCAGTCACGATAGAATAGCGAGCCTTCACTATGATAATCTAGCTGGCTCTAACTACAATGAATGTTACAGATTGCGTACTAACTCCTACACTGGAGAAGGAATATACTATCTAGAGGCCTCTGATCTTAACAGTGGAGACAGCCCGCAGGTTCTTGATTACCACTATCATCATCGGTACTATTTGCAGCAAGAAGTAGATGAATAGTTGGTTCTTGAGGCATCTACTTGGGTATTTATGGCGTTGCGGCCGCCACATGAGGCGAACTGTTACATGTGTGTCACGGACCTAGAAGGTCTATATTGGATGCTAGGGAAGTCCCGCCGTAGGCGCGACATTACTTGATCTTTTTGGTCACTGTCGCTCAGTGGTACCTAGCACACTAGTCCTGACAGATATGTTCTGTTGTAGCATTGTACAGCGATGATTGGATAAAGAGCGAGAGTGACAACCATTGTCACTTGCCATACTAGAGTATGTAGTACCGCTTCTGCTTGGCTACTTATTGATGCAAACGGTTTAGAGGCTATTATTAGCTTTCAAGGCACAAACATATTGTTGGTCGGTCAAAAGTACTCTGTAATAAGACCATGTGCGGACACTAACGGACTCTAGCGGACTGGATGTGGAGTGAGTGTGAATGGTCCACTCCGTGATCCTTGCTCAATCGAACGACCGGGAATACGTAGCTATCGGGGTTGGTAACTATTTAGCGTCATCAAGAGGGGAGACACTAGCGTCATCCGCATGGCTCTAGTGATACAATCGAGAGTGCATTGGCCTTTGAATATTTTGTGTTGGACCAGTGGCATTTCTGCTTAGCTTCAGAGGCAATGCTGCGCCCTTGATAAGCCCCTGGTCAATCTAGCACCGTTCATTGTAACTAGACTTATATTCCGGCTTATTACTGCATATTTGCCCACCAGGCTTATCAGTTATTGAAGATCTGCAAAAGTATCCCACGTCAGCATTAAGCCCATATCTATGGCGTATAGATTACTCCTGTTTGAGAAATTGCTTTTTTTGCGGTATTTCTTCCTCTATGTTTCTCTGTATCTTCAATTGGTTATAGGCTAGTTTTAAAGAAACAGTAAATTGTTTTGGAAGCAATGGCGGTAATCCAAAATGTACTGGTTCTCACCCCCAGGATGCATAACTATCGGTACCAACTTTTTGGGCACAACGATACTATTCCCGCCACTGGAAAGGATAAAGGCAAGTACTTGCTCTTATTTGTTGACGGCTCTCAAGAAACAAACTCACTTGAATTATTTTGAAGGGGAAAAGCATTAGAAGTGTCTGGAATCATTGCATTTAACGCTGGAAAGAACGTTGTCCTAAAGCGTCACGGCGGCAGTCGATTGTGCGAGGAATGGAAAACTTTTAAAAGGAAATCTAAAACGATAAACAAGATGATGATGATGAATAGAAAAAAGCAGAAGAAGAATGAAACTGATAGAAGAAGAGAATGAGTGGCGGAAATGTCTCTAATAAGTAGCAGGCTACTTGGTCTGAGTGCTTGGGTAATCCACGATAACAACAAGTTCTTATTGGAACACAATATCCTTCGACAAGAAGGACCCTCAAATTATATTTACATCGCAAACTGACATGCATAGCTGCTTTGGTGCGATAACTGGCTTGTACAGCCACCTAACCTGGGTTACAAGTTCCTGAGGTGATGCCTCAATGATTCAGGCGAGAATTCATTGGCAACCAGAGGCAACCTATTATCTGGTAAAAAATGCAGTATTTTGAGCGTCTAATATTCTATAAAATAACAAATATCAAAGATAAGGATGCATGTGACGAGTTAATCTTAGGAGCAAGAACACCAATTCGGTCACAATATTCATTGAAATCCGTTCAAAAGTGAGTTCACCACAGGAGGAGGCATCCAATTCTGGCCTATCAAAAGTGATTCATCAAGAAATTCCGAACTATTAAGGTCAACATGGTGCCCAAAGTCCGACCTGCCATCAGTGTTGGTAGCTGGCGAAGCAAATCGGGGGAAGGGAGCGTCCCAGATTCCGAATGCGCTTGTTGATTCATCACCAATCATTTCATCCTCAAGCCAGGGGCCAGTCCCACCATTCACAGGTAAGCTTTCTACCAGCGGCGTGGCCAAACTACCCAGCCCGTCGCTGGCGGAGCCTTTTGTCTGCGGCAGACCCCCTTTAAAGTGTTCTTGAACCTTGTCCAGCATCTGTATCATCATCTTTTGTAGGTTTTCCTTTGTGATAAGCCTGGCAGGGCTGAACGTCACAGTATCTGGGATGAAAAGTTGACTCTCGTTGTTGCAAAGATCTCGGAGCATGCTCAACGTCTCAGAAACCACGCCGGCGAAATAAGGACTTTCTGGAGGCTTCTCGCCGGGGAATATGAGATCCCACATACCATACCATTTCTCCATCGGGCTGAGTTTCTGGATAAAATAATGTTTTAGGGAGTTGCGCACCTCTGCTGAGATGGCATTAATGCCTTCAGAGGATGCAATAGCTAGTGTGCAAGAGCCTTCCCGGATGTGCTCATCCCTTGGATTCGGGGAAGGAAATTGCCTCGAACAAGTAGGGCAGTAAAAGGGCGACTGGGAATGTCGTCGGTATAGATGCCGTTTCACGTCTTGAATGCGTGTTAATTTGCGGCTCATGCAATCCACGTAGCGCGTTGGCCATCTCCTGAAGTAAGGACAAGCAAAGGGGAGTTCTTTTTCCTCATTTCTTGATTTGCAATGGCTGTCTTCATCTTCAGAGCTCAGTGTGCCATCGTTGTACTGGGCCGCATCCTTGGCGAGTACGTGTTTGTGCCACTTTGCATTAGGAGATGCTTCGACATTTGGCCCATATGAGCTGAGTGCAAGAGAGTTTTTTTGGGAAGAGCTTAGCCACAGCTGCCCTTTGCGAGTCTTTTTGACACCGGAGTCCATTTGAGGAGGGACGATGCCAGCTCTGGTGGGGCGGCAGCGGGATGTGCGAGCAGCCTTCCTAGCCATTTCCAAACTCGATGTCGAGTCGGTCCGCTGTATAACCGGCTGAAAGTCGTGACACAGGTAAAGTGCAGCGAAATCGGAGGCAGAAGCCGGCAACGAGCTGCCCAGCCGGCACGGCGCGAACGGGTCCGCATTATCTCCCGGGTTGGGTTGTTGAATATTCAGATGGCCTTGTACGGATGATGCATCAGGAATAATGGCAGCAGGGACAAGCAAGTCGGCTTGTGTGCTTTTAAAAGACTGCACATGGGTGATGGGGAAGTTGTGCAGAGGCTGTAATTGCCAGGGATAATCCTGTTGAGAGTGTTGGCACATCATTTTCGTGGTAAGAGGCTGGACGGGAGGGGAAGCGAAAATCAGCGAAATCCTGGGGCTCCAAACTTGCGTCAGTATGCAACGACGATGCCAGCGACGACGGCATGGGTATAGCAGGGATTGCAGCCGAGTTGGGCAACGACACTGTTGATGTCGGCTCTGGCACTGAAGTGAAGTGAGTTTAATCTTTATTAAAAAAATGGACGATTTATAAGGATAAGTTTATTATTCAAGTCTGTGCGCTTTTTCCCGCGCAAGATGTAGTAGATTGAGAAAACAAGTCCCGATTACTTCCCTCCACGAGTTGGCTAACACTACCCAGCACGGACGGGGGTCGGAGGAGGCCAACCTCACAAATGTGAAGAACGCTGGCAACGCACAAGTAGCACTTTCGGAGGGCCTACACGAGGTCCAGAAGAGCTGTGGCGTTTCACTTGTCCAGGGGTACAAATAATCTTATAGGCGCGAATGGCTCGGCCACTTCATTGGGTGGCATGGCCCCCAATGATACGGATGGGGCAGTGTTTATTTTGATAATTTATATTTTGTGGGAGTCAACCGATAGAGACTTTGAATATTAAAGTAAACGAAAGGTGAGCGATAGCCTGTTTGCGTCTTTGTCTGGTGGCTTAGTATTGGAGCTTCGTGATCCTGGCACTACTAGTGACCGTTAGCTTTTATTCCACCGCGGCGCGACCCCAGCCTCACCGCTGCACTGGCCAAGAGCTAACCGTAGAGCTTGAATCTTTGATCGGACCGCCCCATAACTAACCGCCTCAACTAAACTCTGCCCTGACTGCCCTGGTTGGATGGCGTTGCGGTGGTAGGATGCTGCTACAGCCACACTCCCGCCCCGCGAGATGGAGAGGCTGGTAGGCAAAGGAACCAAACAGAAGGAAAGAAAATTGCAATTAGAAGGAGGCGTATTCTTTTAGTTATACGTGTATCGCTGCGTCTCGCCACGGGTCGGGATAATTTACTGCTCGCGGCCGCCTTTGGCACTCCACGACTCGTATCTTGGCACTGCATTAACGAGGCCACCAGAAGGCTAATGGTGGGAAATGATCACCAACCAAACAAGGGGGCAGCCTGAGTGGGCGAAGCTACACAGCAGTCTGGCCCCTGTCATTCACATATAGGGATTTTGATCGAGATGCTATGCCATGCATCCAGGCTTCCGCAGAGGCTGGATATGCCCAACGCCAACATGGAGGCTCAACGGGAGGGTTTACGGATGAACCGTTCGCCCTGCCATTTACCTCGCATCATGCCGCCCAAGTGTTACAGTAGAGCCCTGCTTTCTTTGCAGTGGAATGAGTCGAGTCAATGCCGAGTCAGGCAGACTTCTTCTACCTTCCAGGACTAGCGATGCAATTGAACCAGCGCAGGGTCCAAGTAGTCATTAATACAAATAGTACAGTGGGCCGTCAACACCCTGCACCTGTTGGCAAAGCCTCACAGAGGCTTGTTTGTTTACCTCCCAGCTGCAGCTTTTTTTATTACCGCCTAGGTTCCGAGGGAGCTGAGGGCGAGAGGACCTACAGAGTTTCGGAAAAGCTGCAGTCACAAGTCAGATTCTGGCCCGGACGAGCTGCCAGTATGTCCCAGCACACAAAACCTACTATAGGTCCCAGCAGAAGGTCTCGGCCTCAGAAATTTCGATTGTCACGGCTGGTGAGGCAGGATTAAATATAGCTTCTGGAATAGATCCTTTCCTTCTATACATTATGACAAAGCCTACAGGCGACACCAGCTACATTAACTCCTCCTCTAACATCTATATTTCACACGCTCTCGTGCCACAGAGCAGTATATGCCCCGCCAGGCCGCCGCGCCGGGCGGCCATCCGTGTGCCGCCTTGTTGCCACTATTATGGCCCCTCATACCTTCCCACGATTCCTGCATCATAGTGTCAAAATCAAAAATGTACTTATTCCGACGGCAAATGCGTTCACATTTGTGGTCATTGCATTTGCGGGGCTCACTCACCGGAGTATGGGTTGAAAATCTTTGAGTGGGATTCCGTGCCATCGCGTGCATATAGCCCTCTTCTCCAAGAACAAATTGATTAGCCAACACCTTTTTTCTCCCTCTCTCTCACTCTCTCCCTCTCTCTTTGAAACTAAGTAAACCATTTTTTACTCCAACCCTGTCAAACCTCGCTGCCAACATTCAGCCAATCTCACTTTATATACCTACATCCAAACATACATCATTCCATTCCGACCGTGAACTGGGGAATGTTGCAGTGGCCATGACTATCAGTGCACTGCTTCGGTACTGTGCTGTCTCTTTTGTATTCCACACGCTTCTGGTCGCCCAGTACCTGTTGCACCTTGTTCACCCGTTGCACGACAGTCTTCAGCGACATCACAGCTGCGGCCCTACCTTAGGGTACGCCAACAAGCTGCGGCAACTGTTGGACAAAAACATCTTGCACGACTTTATTTTTACCGCTAGAAACAAGAGCATCTACAGTAGCAATACTGGATCCAATGAAGATACGGATTGCATCGCCTTCTCGTCCGCCGACCACATTGTACCCCAAGTCCTGGCTCCTGTTACCGATAAATCCAGCATGTCTTTCTGGGCCCATGGCCCTACTTCTACTCCTCGCAGAACTTCAGCTCCGCCGGCAAAGGGACGCGGCAAGCAACGTTCTGGCGCCGGAGTCGGTAAATCCGGTGGTCGTACTCCTCTGAGTCGCACACGCAAGAGCGACAACGGTAACGGCAACGACAACGATGGCAATGACGAAAGCGACGACGACGGTGATAAGAACAAGCGTGACGACTTGAATCTTGAAGACGACCGGGCAGTTGCCCCCTTATATGCATGTCCTTTCTTTAAATTCGATCCTAAAAAGTACTCTCGTTGTTTCCGAAAGTATGAACTGAGGCGGCCGTGCGATGTGAAACAGCATATACTTCGTTGCCACACTTTTGAAGGACTGTATTGTGTACGGTGCTGGAGCAGCTGGACGGCGGCCAAAGCACCGGAATGGGATGCCCACGTTGCCATCCTATCATGCATTCGCCTACCCCAGCCCGATCTTCTCCTTCCTCATGAACGAGACTGGCTCAGAGACATGAGGCTAGATGGCAGTGATGAGTCTGCAAAGTGGTACCGCATGTGGAACTTGTTATTCGCCAACCATCAGCAGCCGCCATCGCCGTACGTGGACTACGGACCCGGAGAAGTTCTTGGGACCCTCGATAGTTGCCGGGAAAACTTACTACAGCAGCTCCCTCGTTTCGTCTTGCAGCTCAGGAACTCAGTGACCACCGAGGAGGAACAGGCTATCGGTCATGAAATCGATGCTATCTACCGTCTCCCTTTCAATCTGGACCATGCACAGGCGCCTAGATCTAGGCGACAGCGAGCCTTGCAGCAACCGTCTTCTGATCAGCTCGCGCCATTTGCCGTCGCCTCCGAGCACACCACAGCTCCGCAGCCGCACCTTGTCTCGACCGGCCCGGATGAGGTTGACTGGGACCACTGGGAACGATTCTTGGCAATGGATGGAGCTGCAGGTGATGATTCTGCACCCGGTCCGCACCCGCCACCACCGCACCCGCCAGACGCACCCGCGCCGCGCGGCTAGACTTTTTCTCTCCGCCTGTAGTGGCGGGCGGCTGCCTCTACAAAAGTCGCGACACGCCGTACAGAGGGGCCGACTTCTGATGCAGGCCTTGGCTAACACCGGGACTTGATTGAAGTAAAGTGCTACCAAGCAACTTGACTGGTCATATCAATCTACGGGTGTACCAGTGTCCACTACACGCCTGCTCTACGAATGGCCATATACGTCCTCGCGGGGTGCAGATATGATCATGTTTGCGTTCTTGTTTCCTTCTTTTTCTTTTTCTTTTTCTCCTTCTTCTTCTTCTTCTTCTTCTTCTTATTGTATCGATTGAATACGCCGCTGCTATGTGCTCTCGATGCGTACGGCTCATGCAGTGTAACGAATATGATGAATTGATTGCTGGGGTAATTACCTGTGGCATTATTAGCGAGCTGCGAGAGAAGGCAGCGCGGCGAACTCACGTATCGTGGTACAGGATTGTTACGGATTAGAAAAAAAGTCATTGTTTTGATTAGTTCAGGTTGAGTTTTGGTTTCTTTCTTTATTCTTAGCCTCAGCCACTTTCTCCAGTCTTGTTCAGCAGCAACAGCTCGATACATCATCTTCATACCAACACTTGAAGAGCATTTTTCCTTCGTCGTTTTCACCTTGTCATACCGGCAAGGTGTAAACTTGCTCTTTTTTTCCCCATTTTTTCTCATTGGTACCATCCCATCGTGCTACTTTCGGGGAGGGCGATGTGGAAGATTCACTGAGCATTTTGTTTTTTTCTGAATCAAATCATTCACTCGCACTTTTCGATGCCTGGATGAGGGCTTTGGGATTATCTCATGTTTCAAATTTTCGTCTACACGCTACTTGCATAAGCAGCTCAGTAGTTTTATGCTAGCGTAGATTCAAAATGCCTGCCCAGAACACAAATTTTGTTACTTGGCCTTCATATTAAGTCGCCAAATACATGCAAACTTGAAATAAATTTTCCGCGCGAGAGTTCAAGACTAGCTGCATGTCTCAATCATGCGCCAGGTAGCATAGAGAATATATGGAAAAGTGAAAAACGGGACGAAGAAGTCAAGGTCGGGGTGAAGAGCGGATGATGAAGTGAAAAGTGAAAAGGGGCCAATCAAGGTAGGAATGGAAACGACAAAAACCTGTATAGAATCAATCCACCCGTTTCTCTAAATGATATTCGTGATAAAGCTTGCTGATAAGTTCCTTGAGTATGACTTGGTAGAGAGCAGAGAGAGCCTCGTGATCATTCAGTTCCTCTACAGTATGACCGCATGCCTCTAAACCGGCGACCACACACTCCTCGCGGCGTAAAGTCCAAAAGTCATGCAGCAGTGAGACTGCAAAACCATTACCAGTCCTCAGGTATGGTCCACAGCCGTCAATGTCGCCGTCACCGCAACCACCGCCACCGCCACCGGATGGGGAGGAGGCCGCTTGCTCCTCGAGGTCCGGGAACAGCGACCAGTAGATGCGCCACCAACGCTGCACCTCACTTTCATCACGGTGTCGTCTATCCACCTTCTTTAGGCGGCGCGCCTCGGATTCGCGGACACCCTTTCGCGCGGCATCGCCATGCGACGGCAGCCGCCCGGCGGGGAGACAGGCACGCTCCAGGATGTGCACATCGCGGTCCTCGTCCCTGTCAAAGTCGCAGAGGCACCGCGGGCAATATGGCGACCACGCATGGTGGGTGCGGACGTGGCGCAGCACGGCACCTATGCTCTGCAGGTCCTGGCCCCCGACAACACACGAGAGGTGCAGGCGTGGGTCGGCCGCGAAGAATGGACAGGCTAGGTGGAAGTAACCGTGGGGCTGGAAGACGGTGACGAGCTGCTGCTGCCGCGGCGTGATCCCGAAGTCGGGGGCGACGCTGCCGCTAACCAAGAGCGCGAGAGACTCTGGCCGGGCAAACCAGGCAGAGGTGTTGATCCGGCTTGACGGGGGGAGACGGTCTTCAGGCGGTGCAATGTAATGGGCGGTGGATATCCAATGGCAGACGCGCTCGTATGATGTCTTGAGCACCTGGTCGCGAATAGATGACTCCATGATGAGATTCTTGAGGCTGTTCTGATCGTCTTTATCTGGTGTGAGGGTGGTAGTGCTGTATGTCTCAGCAGCAAAGTCGTTGGCGCTGGTGGCATTTTCGCCCTGGTAGAGCCCTCCATTTCTATGCTGGTACCCTTCGTAGTAGCCATCTTCGTCAGAATTCAGATCGATGACGCTGGCACGGGAGCTGGTACAAGCACTGCCGGAAGTTAAGCTGCCCAGATCGCTCCCTGCAGAAGATTGGTCGTCTTCTAGATCAGGATCGGAGAGTGTGTCATCGTTCGTAGGCTGGTGACGCTGCTGCCTCTGCTGCTCTTCTGATCCCATCCAAGAACCCGTCAAAGCCACGTTGAGGTGGCTGCCATCAGATGTATTCGACGGAGTGCGACTCTCCTGAGTCTGGGGAGTAAATGGCACCATCAACCTGTCAGTCTCCAACATCATCCTTGTGTCCAGGTCCTCGCTTTCTTGCGTAGACTCCTCCTGTTGCAGTACCACACAGGGTTGTGGCCCTTGTCTCCAGTACTGGTCATTGCCGTCACACTTTGCGACATCAAGGCGGTAAGGCATACTGGTAAAGATAATCCGAAGAGACTGCGAATCTCTGTTATCAAGGTCTCGTGCTATGTCGATTTTATAAGAGCTGTGAAGCGTAGATAACGGCACATACGACGCCGGTGCCACACGAAGGTAGACCCCATTCCACTCGCGGAGGCAGATAGCAATACTATTCCCAGTATCCAGATCCTGGTGTCTCTGTCCAATCGCGAGAAGCAGACATCCAGCCTTTTTGCAGGCACGCGATTCTATTTCAATGCCCTTACTACTAAAACAGACTTTGCCATTAAACATCCAGGGTCGCTGAAGCTCTTTGCTATTGGCAGTCGGTGTAAAGTGGCTAAACTCAGATGGTGACTGGGCTAGCAGGCCGCGGACCTCACCCACTTTCGCACTTTGCCATGCAAGAAGCGACCCGTCACGAGTATCTCGTAATATCTCCTCTTGTAAGCGTAAAAAGGCTTGTTTGGCACCTTCACCATAGCGGATAGGCAAGGTCACGTTTGTGATTGCAATGAGCGCATATGCCACATCTTCCTCTCGCTCTGCGTTTCGGCCAATGGACCATGATATTCGAACGCCAAGTGAAATATCAGAAGGTTTTGTACGACCTACCAGAACACTTTCAGGAATAGTGGTAATACTAGATAATAAAGACGCGAGCGTTGGTGAGTCTCTATTGCCCCTATAGTTCCATTTATAATCGTAAAACTTGACGCATGGAGGAAGGATCAGCTCTTGTAAAGTCCATACTCTCTTCCAGTACCGACATCGACTCCAGAAAGAATCGTCATCAAGTGTGTCGGCCGGTAGGTCGTGCAGGTATGCCAAGCATAGCGTCGAATTGCATAATCTCCGTCGAGAGCCGTTGATGGCATCGTCAAGATCCACCATCGAAGATCTATCGATACAGAGTTCATCAATCCAGATGTACTCGACGCCGTTCTGCAAGGCACGGTCACATGCTTGCGCAAACTTTGCATTACAGAGGGCAGACGGTTCTTCAGCCGGCGTGGGCGGGGGGACCTGTCGGTCGGCAATACCGCGGGTGTGCGATAAAACGGCGTACGGCGGCAGTGCTCCATCTCGCAAGTCGACAACTGTGAGTGAGCGAGCGGAGACGAGCTTCATGATAGCCCGAGGTAGTAGAAATGAGGGTAAAGAGACGTTCAATTAACGCCAGAGGAGAAGTTATGGCAATGTTATACACAGATACTTGACTGGGCGGAAGATGGGTGGAATTGTAGCAACCCATCTTTTCAAAACCGGGGAAAGTCGGGAAGATGTGCAGAGTCATAAGGCGACCAGGAATGTTTGTGAAAAGGCACTTTTGTGGAGATGAAGAGAGCTCGGACGAGCGGAGAGGTTTGAGGCCAGCAGTTGAGATGTTGGATAGGACAGCAAGGAAAAGAAACACACCGGTCTTCTGCCCTGACCTGCGGCACAGCCTTGGACGGGCCGTTCGATATTGATAGCTGATTTCCCCACCATACCAGGCGGCAGCCAGGCGTCAATCATCAGCTGTGCTGCAGCTTTTAGCTACTCACCAAATCAGATCATATGCCGAAACCAAATGCAGATGGCTTTAATGGTGTAGGTAGGTCCACCCAGGGATGAGACTGTCATTGCGACAGGTTTCGCAACAGTTCAATCAGGGGATCCAATGAGATATTGACTTTCGAGAATTCTATTAAAAAAAAAGGAAAAAATACGTTACACTAGCAATGTATATCCAGGTCCCATACAAGGCAAGCCTCCAAAGACGTACCTCACGATGATGATTGTCTGGTTCGTTCGCTCTCCAGAGCTTCGAATCCCCAGGGCAGGCTGGATACGGTTTGCACAACCCAATACCGGAGGCTTGTACAATAGCCGATGAAGAATAGGAAGTTGATGCTTAACTTCCATAATGCAACGGGCCGATGACCGAAGATTCTCGACAGTAGCGGGCCAGTAGCGTGGTAAATGTTGACCGCTTGGGCATCTACTATAGCCACGTACTACAAGCATGAACAGTACGGTCGATTGCCGAATGTCAAGTCGGGTATTGCCGGAGCATTGACGCCGACACCGCGCAATTGCGCGGGAGGTTGCCCAAACCCGCATCATTAATTCCTGCTGCAGTTGACCACGTTTGTGAGGACATTATATTTGGGGGCTGGCTAGTGTTTTTGGTGCTAGGCGACCAAAAATGGCACTGGTTCCATGCGTAGTTTTGGCTGCTTACGAAACAACCGTCGCCATGCCTCCCTCACATTTGTGAGATTTCCACAGCGGCATCCTGTTAGTGCCCCATCTGCCCCGGCAAGAGCCGGCCGGTGGTCTGAAACATTTCCGATCTGGGCCTCCCAACAGGATTTGTGGGTTGGCTCCTTGCCGTCTCAAAGCTTGTCTTGGAATTCGCTGGCGTTAGGATCAGTGGACACATCAACTTCTCATACTTTTTCCGCATTTGATCAACACCATATCGTTGATTCTATAGGACTTGTAGAATGCAAGTTTCAGCCCCAATGGGGATCTTTTTCCAATTGCCAGCTAACCTTGATTGGCGCCGTGCCCGCCATCTTCGCCGACCAAACACGCTTTCTCCCTACGCCAGGACCTGTTCTATTTTTATTTTCCCCTTCGTTTATGGGAAGTGTCGCATCGAATTTCTTAAACAGGGCAAGACCGCAATATGGCGGCGCGGTCACGTTGAGTCACAGCTATATAAGCTTAACCAGTCAACAATAATGCCGGTATCGTTGATATGAATCCTTTTTGAGGATTTGGCCTAGTGGCTAATGACGGTAGAAGTGGCTGACAACTGGTTACCGCTTGAGCCCGTGTCGGGTCAACCCCTCACACACTCCTACGCCGTCGGCATACCTGGCCGTCTCACCTTAATGCGCCTTACTTACCTAGTTCTTCCTTTATAACATAGCTAAATTTAATGTTCAATAACCTGCAAATAATGCCTAGGGTAGCTAGATAATACCCAAGTTTAATATCTAATAATGCCTAGCGTAGCCAAAGTATAACCAAGTTTAATATTTAATAACCTACGAATAATGCCTAGGGCGACCTACTTTCACTTTGTAGTGTGATCCTAAAGGAAACCTTCTATACGTTTCCGCTAGAATATTGGCTGGTACTACACCTATAAAGCTCAGATAAGTGTGGTGGATTATAGTGTATTAAAAAATCTATTGATTATCTAGGAGCAACTATGTAGACCCTATTTATATCCTACTATTATGTGTAGTAACTACGAAATGCATAGCTTAGCTATCCACACAGATAATAGTAAGTAACTACAAGCGAGGCTAGTAATTGTCTTGCTCTGCCATGACGTAACTACTATACTGTATCATATTACTATGTGTCCTCAGTGTCGTGTCTAACTATGCTGTATCTTATTACTATGGCGTGTCTAACTGTGCCGTGCCCAAGTGTGCCGTGTCTTATTACTATGACGTATCCTACTATGCCATGTCGTACTTACTTAGTACTATGTGCTTAAGCAGGCAGTGTTGTTGGGCTTCTTCTACTGCCCCGTTCTATCAGAGTTCTCTGTTGCCTCATAACCCATCGCATCCTTTTTGCGCAACTAATTTCTTACCACCTAAGCTATGCTAGTAAATTCCTCTTATTGCTGCTTTTTGGCCCAACAATTTTGGCGGATGCGTCGGTATTTTTCTTGCTGCTCCGGGCTCCTGGCCACGGCTCGTGATTAGTGCCTTTCTTGCTGTGCCAACACCTTACCTGCTTGTTCCACGACCCGTCCATGGGTCTCCTTCGGGCCGCCTTTGCCTCTATATGTCACAACGATACATTTATAACACCTAGTACTAATATTAAGAACAGCTAATATAGTATTGTAGCCATAGCTGACTTTAATATTTAATAACCTATAAATAATGTCGATATAAGTATTCCTATTCTTATTCCAACATGCCTATCTATCTGCTGACGCTACCGATAGACCGTCCAGTGTGCATTCCCACTCTTGTGAGAACCTACGCTTTGCAATCCACCGAAATGCCTCATCAACATACGCTCTCTCCACGCCCCCCTCCGGCAAACAGTCATAAGCAAGCCTGAAAGGGAACGCTACCCGAGATGCCAGGCCGCTAGGAACTGTTCGAGCAAAGTATCCCATGATCCGGCAAATAGAACATGCGAGGCTGTATGTGTCAGGGAGCCCAGCTGCTCGCATCCGCGTGTCAGCTGACAAAACCAGGAGGAGAGCAGCATAATAATGACACATTGCCTGTGCAAGAACTGGGTCTGGATAAACCAACGTCGTAGCATAGACAATCTCTCCTGTTAGGCGGTCCTGGCACCGAAAGACTGAGAGGCTATCCTGTATCTGGACTGGAAGTTCCCAAGGCTGGCCACCTGGGTACCGATCTGCCCATTCCTGCTTCCACTTGTACAGGCTTTGTTCGATATTGGCCGCTAGAGTCCATAATTCTTGCTGCAGTTGACTGCGTTCGGCGGCTTTGGCACCCGAGCAGCTGTCGAGTTGGTCAGCATACGCTAAAAGCGCAGGTAGCTCGACCATGTGGTCCAAGAGATGCTGTAAGAGATCCTTGTCCGTCGACCCGGCAGACCAAGGAACGTGTTTCCATTCTGGCTTAGCGAGAAAAGTGGGAGCACGTGTGGTTATGGCCGCAAACACCTGGTCAATCTGTTAGCCGGCCTGGTTCAGTCTAATGTGTGGGTGAGGCATTATCGTACAAAATAACACCGTAACTCAACAAACAGTCCATGAGCAATTCCTGAAATGTGGCTGTTGGCTCCGCGAAACTCCAAAAGCTTCAAAATACCCAACAGATGAATGAGGAATCCATTATCTCTTGTGCGACTAACACCCTAATAGCTAGGACTTAGCCATGCGGTCACTCTACTCCTGGATGTACTCACCTCATATACTGCACATAGTATCACTGACCATAATACATCATCTGATCTACTTTGCTCCGGGTGAGATATGGCGGCCTGTAGAGACCTTAGGACGGACACGTAGATCCTGTCTGCGGCTGACACAAACCTCCAATCATCAATGGAGCGGCCGAATTGTACGACTGACACAGCAGTAAAAGAGTTACAAAGCAGCGTGGAGGAATCTCTCGCTGCAGCCCCTACCCGCCAAATCTTATATGGCTGTCCAGAATGTATCCAGTGCAGTGGTTGCCAAGATGCCGGCATTTCTGGGCCGTAGGAATCGAGAAACCTTTCCAAGAAAACTTCCAAAAATGGTTTCGTGGACGTAGGGGTCGGAGAAGTAGACCGATAGTGATACTTGGGATCTGGTCGAGAGAGATTCTGTTGGTCGAGTACAATATCTTCCTGGAGCAAACTTTGAATAGGCGTACCATGTTCCCGGCCGACCATGTTGAAGCTTGCAGTACTACATTGGGTTGACAATGAAGTAACATTTGCTGACTCAAGACCTGAAGCAAGTTTAGGGTCAAATTTCAAGAGAGCCTTGCCAGGACCCTCTATTTGGGATATCGGCTGACATAACCCTGGCTCGGTCTTGATACTAACTGGCGTGGGGAGCCCGCCCATGGAATCCATGGGGTTGATCACTGCTGACTCACCTTGACCGTCGGCGGTCTCATTTTCTGGCACCACATTCAGCTGTGGCCTCTGATCGAAATTGACAGTAATGGTGCGGAAGTGAAGGATTTCCATCTCAGCCTGCGAGACGGGAAGGCGCTTAATGAGCTTCGAAATGGCTTTGTAAGATAATGATAGCCTGTTAGCGGCATTCTGTATATGCCTTAGCATTTCTGCCACGTCGCCGATGACCGCGATGACTTGATCGCGTTTCGGAAGGTTCCGATGTGTGTCATGAATAATGGCGGAGCAGAGAACCTTGCCTAGATCAACAAGGGAGAATTGTGCGAGGTGGTACTTTGCACAGAAGGGGTAGGTACTATGAAAGAGATCGATGTGGGCATCACGTAGCTTCAAGCAGTAGTCTACTCCAGACGCTCTTGTGTTCTGCTCCTCCAGAGGCTCCGTTTGGTCAAAGACTCTGGTTATATAGCTTCGCAAAGGCATGAGGATCATGGTGTAAGCCATGACGTGTAAATATTGGCGGTGTACGGGGATCCACGGATAGCTGTTATCCATACTGATGTCGGGATCTGTGGTGCCCAACATTGGCGGAAAAGATTCTGTCCATTTGCTGATCATATCCTGGAACTCCGCCGCATTGGCGGCATTCATCGGCTTGTTGATGTCGCCGAACTTGCGATAGACTATCTGGGTGGCTTCAAATTGTAGCTTCATGTGGTATATGGGTGATGGGGCCGCTTCTCGGTAGACATTTGGGGAGATAACATCACAACCGTTCCGGTCAATGAGCAGCGGACGAGAGAATAACGTAGAAATCTGCCTGTGAAAGTGTCAGAACTTGCAGTGGTCGCAACGAGACGAGAAAAGTACCAATCCCAAGTTTCTAGAATGCACCAGGTCCTCCTTCGTATGTCTTGATCAAGCTCGCCGAGCCCAGCTGCCTTGGATTCTTTATTCAAACCTATGAATACGGCGGCTATCGTTAGCATGCCGATGACAGCTCATTGATAAATATAGGCCGGAATGGTACGGACCTATCTCTTGAGCCTCGCGAATCGCCGCGCCAAGTGTGTGCCAGCCATCATGGAAGTTGCCCTCGGTGTAATGCCAGTACGACGTAAGAAGCAGTTGCTGAACCTGCGAGATTCCCCCTTTGCCGTTGGGAATTTTGACGCTAAGCTGAACGGCAGCCTGATGACATTGGTCGACAAGATTCTGGATTGGCATATCGAGGTCGACCTCAATCTGCCTTTGGACATCGAAGCGGAGGTATGGTACCGCGCACGCACATGCGCGTAACATGAGACTAACGACGGCAGGATCCAACGGTCTGTCCCAGCGTACATCTTCTCGCCAGGCCGAGCAGACCTCCATCAGCCTAGTTGGATCGACGATGTAATAGCAGTAGTTTACCGTCGCTATGAAGGCCAACAGGAGCGTCTCTGCAGCTCCTCGTTAGTTTGCAGCGGTAGCTTGACGCACGGGGAGACCCACCCAAGTGAGGCGGCGGGGGAAGCATTGCCATTGCGCGAACAACATCTGCCTGAATGGCAGCATGGCAGGCGGTCGGACGAGGCTTGTGACGCGAAGATGAGTTATGAGCACTGATGGCTAGGAAATCACACGTCTTGGATATTCAAGAGGCATACCTTGACCAGCTCAGCGAGATGATGAATGTTTGAGGGCCTGTAGCCAGAAGCGTTGGTGGTTACTTGGTCAGCGACGTCTTCTACTGAAGCTACGTCCCTTTCGAGCTGATCATCTTCAGCCTTCAGCTTCCGCATCCCGGGCAAAGAGTTGGCACTAGCCAAGGAGAGGTCCGGTTTCGAGACATTTTTGGCTTCATTATTGTTAGGCAAGCTAGGTTCGTCATAGCGACACATATGGGGGGCCTTGCGACGACTGCAGTTTTTGCAAGGCCATTCTCTATCACACTAACGATGAGAGCCAGTATTAGCGCATGCGTTTAATGCCAGATGACGTGGATCAGACAAGTATCATATGCAACTTGGCCGGTTCTAGCTGAAAGACGGGAGAGTTATCGGTTCGCTGGACATACCTTCTGTTTCCTCTGCCGACATCCCACACAGGGTGAACGGTGGCCTGACAGCCCCCAGATGCCGGGCCGGGCAGTCATGTTCTGTCCATGAATCGTGGACGAAGGATGTAATGCATGGGAGTGATTCGCGAAAAGTAGTATCTGCTAATGCTGGATTACTGCGAGCCAGTGGTGCTGTAGTGGGACTGGCCGCTAAAGGCTCTCGTGCCATCTAACAATGCTCCAAACGCGCTCAGCTCCTCGAAATTCTCCGGCGACCTGTCGGACAGCGAGTACCATGCAGTATAGGCAAATTTTATTGGTCTCTTTCAATACAGAGTGAGATTTGCTAAACTCGGTGTGCAGCCAGAATTTTCAAGGTTGCGAATAGGACGGCGCGAAAAGGGTCTGGGTTAATGATTTCGTTGCCCGACCGAGCTGAGTAAGCAGTCCGGCTGGCCGCCAAAGGCCGCCATAAGTGTTGCGCCAAAAAGTGGCCAGCCACAACCAACCTGAAGGCTGGATTATTATCCAATAACTGCTCAGCCACGATTCGTTACTGTGGATGGCTTCGGGGCCAGCCTCACCAACAACAACCACTAAGTTACTCCCAAGGTGTTCGCATTGGAAATGTCATTTCCCTCTCGGGGCAAGGAGGTTGGAATCCACAGGATGGAAAATTAGCCCCCATTCTTGAAAAGCAAGTGAAGCAATCTTTCGATAACATCGAACTAGCTCTTGAGGCGGCGGGATCTACACGTGGCCTACAGGATCTCATCTCGATCAGAAGCTATCACACTGGAGATGCAGCTGCCGGTCTCGAAGCCATTGTGCACTTTATTGAAGCTAATTCCAAACTTGGAGCCAGTTTGGACAGCAGTGGGAGTTACTCAGCTGGTCTTCGCGGAACAAATGCTTGAAGTTGAAGCTGTTGCTTTGGTTCAAGGTTAGCAGGAGGATCGTTCCGAGGCTAGATAGCAAATACGAAATTTTTTGAAGCAAAAACATGATTGTTGGTGTTGAACATACGTGACACACTAAAATTCCGATGCGATGAAGCAATCACAGAGGAGGCTATCAGCATAAGATTGACGATCTAAACAAAACAAGGTAAACACAAAAAAACATAAAACGAAATTGTGTGGAACGGAGAGAGAGCCTAAGTATTTTACATCGGCTTTCTCACAGGTGCGTCTGGCCTCGAAAAAATAGTTAGAACAGTGTATTTGGCCCTAAGTCCATCAATTTTGCCTCACAATTGAGTTGTGTTAGCCTATTAAAGCGAGAGCTGAGAATGGTCCTCTCGCCTCTCCAGCTAATATCGCACTGGATGAGGGACCAATAGATCTCGCTCGAGGTCGCTAATTGACAGCCATTTGTCGTTCTCATTGAAAGGGCACTGCAATTACTGAACTGAAAGCAGAAGGCACCTCGACCGATGCTTCATCCGCATAATACGCAACGCTACCAAGTCATCGCCTGCGATTTGAATGTCTCTGCATAAAGAGCAATTATGGTATTTTAGGAGTATGTTACCTTGAAGGCTTTTTCTTCGGTCGCAGCCGCTTGGCAGAAGCGTCATGCACATTCCATGTTGGTCGAGACAACGGCGTCCAGCCGTTGCCTTCTTCGTCCTCAATATCATGTTTGCCTGCCTCGAGTAGCAACTTGACGACAGCGTCATGTCCATACTCGGCTGCCCATGACAACGGCGTCCCGCCATACCAATCCTTAGAGATAACGTTAGCCTTGCCTGTATCAAGTAGTAGCTTGACAACAGCAATATGTCCGTTCTCGGCGGCCCATGTAAGCGGCGTCTGACCACCCCTATCCTCAGATTCGATGTCAGCCATGTCTGTATCAAGCAATAGCTTAACCACCACATCGTGCCCATTCGCAGCTGCCAACGATAATGGTGTCTGACTATATACGTCCTTCATGTTTATGTCGACTTCCCCTGTGTCCAGCAGCAGCTCAACAACAGCACTGTGTCCATTCTCAGCCGCCAATGAGAGTGGCGTCCGACTATAGCCATTCTTAGAGTCGACATTAGCCCTGCCTGTATCAAGCAATAGCTTGACGACTGCATCGTGCCCGTTCCTAGCTGCCCATGAGAGTGGCGTTCGACCATACAGATCCTTGGAGTTGATATTTGCTTTGCCTGAATCAAGCAGTGGCTTAACAACAGTATCATGCCCATTCTCCGCTGCCCATGATAGTGCCGTCTGACCACCAACGTCCTCAAAGTCGACATCTATCCTGCTTCTACCGAGCAGTAGCTGAACGACGGCTTCATGCCCGTTCCTGGCTGCCCATAACAGCGGCGTCCGAAAATCCCCGTCTGTAACATTGTAATCAACATTTTGCCGCAGGATAGCTTTCACCGTTTCTTTCACTCCAAAATACGCTGCCAAATGAAGCCCTGTCATTTGCCTGGAAACTTGTTGGCTATAATTCGAGGAGTTCCACTGCCCCTTCACAGCCATTAATGCTTGGATTGATGCGTCCACATTTGCCTTGCACCATAGAAAGTCAATTACCACTTGGAAAGCCGTTAAAGCGTGGCGAGCGTGATGACCCCAGTTATGTGCTGCGTAGTCATAGAACGGATATAACCGCAGCCGTTCCTCAAACTCTTTGTTTGTCAGGCAAACCCCAGTCTGAAAAGCGTCGAATGCAAGATACGTAGCACATGCCGTTGTAATATCAGACTCGACATTTGGGAACCAGCGTTTCCATGTTCGTTCAAAGTATTCTTGCGCGGTATAGTGAACTAAGCGGATGATGCCACTTTCTTCATCGACAGTGACTAACCCAGCGCATACGGACAATATGTCGTCGATCTCTGACATGTTTGTTTCATCAAGTTGAGACGTTCCAGTCTCGATAGCTAGCGCGTGTTGAAGCTCGGAGGCGGTGAGCCGTCTCTTTGCAAATGTGATCCACGAGAGAACTTGCTTTGCAAGCTCCTCCTGGCTGGTAGCTTGGCTTTCAATATGATCCATCGCATCTGTATACGCGTTATTATATGCTTCAGTGCCGGCAGCCAGGTCATTTAGAGCATTTCGGATAGCCTTTGGAGACCGCATCCCAATTAATAAATCAATGTGTAACCTGGCAAGCAAAAACCTAGTAGGATTAGTATTGTTGCTGCTTGTATCATGACTTAAGAATAGCTCACATTCCATCGATTGTTTCGACAATTTTGGCTTTAATTTCATCCTGCAGATCTTCATTATTGCGTACAAAGCGCGGCAGTTTAGACATTTGGTCGTCCAAGTATCTTCGCACGTCTTGGTTTCTGGCCCGAATCTCCAATGATATGAAACCTTTAAACTTGTCCATGACATCCGGAATAGGTCTTGAAGTCGCAAAGATGTTCGCTCCACACCTCCCCTGGAGGGAGAAAATTTCTCTCACAAATTTCGCTAGGCATCCACTGCCTGTCTGGCATTCATCGAGGGCATCGACGATAATGAAGACTCTTGAATATAAAGCAGCTACAGAGTGAAGAGTTGTCGAGATTTCATCGAATAATGGTCGGGTACTATTGCTTTTATGGGCCTGATGAAGAGATTTCACACTGTCTGGCATGGAAGCTCGGCGATGAGCCAGTTGCTTTAGTAAACTAGCGAGCATATCTTCAGCTCTCTGTTCGGCTTTCCGTCGGAAGCTGTAGTAAACGTATGCAATGCCGATACTTGAGTCGTTTTCAAACTGTGAATGAAGCCTATTGACCACTATTGAAGTAAGGATTGTCTTTCCCGCGCCAGGAATACCCGGGCAGAACAACGTCTGGTTGCCGCGCCTTACCCACGTCTGGAACTCCGTCGAGTCCACAAGCCAGTGGCCAGTTCCCTGCTGTCGCTGACTGAAAAAGGCCTCCTGCTCAGAAGCATAACTGACTTCAGTGAGCCAATTCATAATGGTTTCATACTCCTTTTCATCCTGCCAACGCACAAGTTTGGTGACTTCATCATTAACATCTGCAAGATTCACAAAAATTTAGCTTACTTCCATTCTGTTTTCCTAACCTGATCTGGACTGACCAGAGAGAATCTTCTTCTCAGCCTCAATCCGACTTGGAGAAATTCGGGAGAGAAGGTCCTTTGTATATGCAGCCGCAGCCAAGGATGCGTAACCTTGCCAGTTGTTATTCTTGTGCGAATCCGAGTAGTCGCATATGCCTCGAATAACCAAACATGGAAAATCATTCATTAGACCAGCTGCTTCCATCTCAAAACAGAGAACGTCCAACTTCTCAGAAAGCTCATCTCGGTACAGGGCATCTTTCACCAACTGGCTCCCCGAAGCAATTAGGCCGTAGTGCACCACTGGGCTTCGCGGTCGTTTCGTGCGTTTCATCCGGGATACCACGTTCCGTGTGTCAGTGCCACAGACTTCCGAGCAGAGTGATTTATTGTCTGCAGGATGGACAAAATTATTTCGGTAGAGAATGTCGGTACTTGCATCTGGCCGACAGAATTCCTCCTGCAGCTCTTGTTCCTCATTCCCAAGAATACGGTCAATGGCTGCTTCAAGGCTGCCAGGTCTTCTCTTATACTCGACCTTGAGGCTCATCACTGCAGTTAGCAAGGCTGTTGGCGGCCGGTTCAAGAATCCTGTTGCTTGGAAGTCCTGCTCTTGTATCTTTTTGCCAAAGCTGTACTCGATCACGCCACCCTTTCCGTCTCCGGGAGAACTCACGACGATATCGCCCAAGCGAATATCTCGAGCAGTTGGTGCACCGCCGCCGATACCGACCATCAGGCCAACTCTGACGTTGGGGAAGCTTCGTAGCATGTTATTAGCAACATTCGCAGCAGGGGACGTCCCGTAGGACCCGTCCGGCAAACAAGCGATAACGACATTGTGACCAGAAATCTTGCCTAGTGTGTAGGTGTTGGTATCGGCTACCGACGGGTGGCAATCTAGATTTGGGTGCGTTTCATCCAGACATAGATGTGCGGCAAGGTACTCGGGCTCGATGGCGCAGACCCAGCCTACAGTATAGTCATTGACGTTCGACATGCTTGGGCAGCGCAATTTAAACAGGGAGGCGTGATACAGGAAGACGGATTTTTTTTTCCCAAGACGTCCCCCCCCTATTGCAAGGGGTATGTATCACAATAATACACCTCAAGTCGATGTGAGGGTACCGCTCAACAAAGGAACCAGACCTTGTTAGCACGACGAGGCTCTCAGGCATTATCCGCGCATAGTTAGGCCATGTTGGCAGCAGCCACTGGCTGACTCAGCCATTCAGCCGCTCATACGGTGTGCATCTCAGAAAAGTTGTACAGCTTTGCAGCGGCGTAATAATACAAGAGGCTCTCGAGGCAATATGAGTGGTGCGATGTCTTGTGGTGTTGAATGAGCTCAATCAAGGGAAAACGTCTGAATTATTTGATAAATTGATTCATGACAGATATTTACCGGCTGCGACGTATAGTCATTGACCTGCGAATTTTCATTAGTCTCAATTTTGTCCAACTGCGCGAATATGTAGGTTTTCACAGCCGACGCTGAAGTGTTGCTCCATGGCACGGTCTACTGCCATCCATTGTAGAAGCTGGTTGGTTCAATTAAGCAAGATTCCGAGATTGAATTAAATATTGTTGAATTAGCCTTAAAAAACTTGATTAATATGTTTACTGCTCCTACTCGGCGATAGTCAAGAGAGATTAAGATCTGTATGGTGCCTCGTAGATTATAACCGGCCGGCTGCCCCATAGTAATCCCCAACCATTTGTGGGTCGAGAGAAGCTACTCCGAACGTCCATCGAACAATTGCCAGAGTGTCGACACCAACTCCATACGACATTGCAACCAATCCGCCCCAACAACTACGACACCTGTTCAAAAGGAATCCCATCCTGTCCACACATTACAGACTTGCTTCCTTGATGCAGACTTCTTGAAAAGCCGCCCATAATACTGTGCTTCGTGCACCCTCACACGCCACACCTCCCGCGGCCATGTCCACGATAGCCTCCCCCCGGGACCCCTCCACGCCCATCCGCCGTGTCCCCTCGAGCAGCATCATAACCCCTACATCCTCCAACCGGCCCTCGCTCGACGCCTCCCGCTCCTCTGCCGTCACATCCCCCGTCAACAATGGCCCGCCACCGCCCCCCGCCGGCGCCAAGCGCGCAAACCGCGCCGCCCTCCGTGAATACTACAAGCTGCGCGCCGCCGCCCCGCGCATCGGCGTCGAGCTGCCCGAGTCCGAGGTCCCCGTGTCCGACATGGACATGCCCGACTTCAAGCCCGACGAGTACATTTCGCGCGTCGTGGCGGAGAGCTGCCTGGAGGAGCTGCTGCGGCTGTACACGCGCGTCGTCGGGGAGGTGCGGGCGCTGGACGCGGAGAAGAAGGCGCTCGTCTATGATAATTACAGTAAACTAATTGATGCGACGGAGACGATACGCAAGGTAAACCCATCCCATTTATCCCAAACAAGATCCAAACAAAGTCAAAAAAAAAATACGGGAAAGGGGCTGGACGAATACTGGATAAGCATGCTGACTTTACTAGATGCGATCAAACATGGACCCCCTCAATCCAATGGCTTCGACGCTCAACCCTGCCATTGCGCAGATTTACAGCCAGGCCGCGCAGATTCGCGCCGTCCTCCGCGAATCCATACCCGCGCCCGACTCCCCGGAGGCTCAGCAGCGCAAGGCGGCACAGCAACGTCAACGAGCGAGGGAGCTAGCGACGCACGTCCTCGGTATGCCGGCGCGGTTGCGGACTCTCGTCAAGGAAGGGAAGCGCGCCGAGGCAGAGAGGATTTGGGAGCGGCCGCGTAAATTATTGCAGACATGGCAGGAAAAGGGCCTCGGTGGGGATGATGTACAGGCTTGTATCGACGAGGGCGATGCAGCGGTGGCAGTGGCGCCGCGGCAACAACAGCAGCTGGGTACGAGGACGAGTACCAGCGACGGGGGAGCGTCAGCGCGAGCTTCCAGAGATGGACGGAATTCGACATCATAGTTGACGACACAATCAGGGGGGGGGGGGGGTAACATTTGTCTCTCCCTGCCCTTGTATATTTACTAAACCAAAAACAACCAATGTAACACCATTTTATAGACCAAGCATGTTGACAATTGAATCTTGTCCTTTTTATTTTCTCTTTCTTTCAAATATGTCTGCAATGATCCACTGCCTACAGCTCCGACACATCAACAATCGTAAACGGATCCTTGTCGTACTTGCTCACCACCACACTGGCCCCGGGCACGTCCGCCCGCAGCTTCTCCTCCAGCGCCGGCGCCAGCACCTGCTGCAGGTAGCTCCGCTCCGAGTTGCTGTGAAACACTTGCACGAGCGTCTTGCCTTGTTGAATCGCCCGCAACGCCGAGTGGTGACTCGTCTCGCCCATGACGAGCAGATCCACGTCTGCATTCTTCAGCACGTCATACCCGCTGCCCGCGCACACGCCAAAGCTCTTTACCTGCGTCGTCTTGACATCCGCACCCACCGGCGCGGCCACCATGACGTGGCGCAGACCGCCGAGCTTCTCGGCCAGACGCTTGAGAACTTCTGCCAGGGGTACCCCTTTCGCATCAGCAAACTCGCCGAGCGCACCGTAGCCCGCGCCGGCGTGGGTTTCTGGCGGCGTCTTGCACGGGATGGCGACGGTGCGGGAAGACGTGGCGTGGGTTCCCGCGACGACGTCGGCGAGCCAGGTGTTGAGGCCTTTGGGCGCGGCGTCGACGGCCGTGTGCGGGCAGTAGACGGCGATGCCGGCGCGCATGAGGCGAATGAGGGTGGACTGCTGGGGGTCCTTGTCCGTAATAGACTTGAGACCGGAGAAGATAAAGGGGTCTGAGAGGCAAGAATCAGCAAACAAAGCACATGATCACCTGATCACATAGTGAGAGATTTTTAGTCATACGGTAGCTGACAATGACACTGACACCCTGGTCAATGGCGTCGGCGGCGACTTGGTAGGTCAGGTCGTTGGTGACGAGCACAACGGGCTTCTTGGCAGCAGAGTCCTGTTCGTGGTTTCCGACGAGGAGACCGACGTTGTCCCATGCTCTGTCTGCAATTTCCTCGGGGTATCTGGCAGTCATGTTAGCTTTTGTACGTAGTAAACTGCAAACACTCACAATGCCTTCATTGAGTCAGCGACGAGCTTGGTAAACTTGGAGGGCTCGACCTGCCACGCGCCCCATGCGCCTCCATTTCCGGCTGCAGCCATTGAGTTGGTTGAGTGTCTTTTTGAGGACGTGATAAATCTGTGACGGGTTGAAGATGCGCAGCAACGGGGTGATTGCGCTGCAGCAGATATGAGTGTCGAGTGACGTAGAGCTGCGATTTGACGGGCGGCGGTGGTAAAGCTCCTACTCGAGACTAGTGACAGGTTTGCAATTTGGAAAGCTCGCATGCCTAGCAAGCTACTTGATTCTATCAAATGAAAGCAATTGCCGGACCTTTATACAACAGGAAAAATGAAACTGGTTCTTGAAGAGATGGAATGGCGGATGGAGGTTTGTCGTGTAGCTAGGAGAGATTAGCTGGAGCTCCACCTTGCTGGACGGAAAATACAACTAGCTCACACTGTACCTGGCATCACATCGTGAAATGGTATGTAATTTAACACAATACAATACAATAAAACAATCGGGAAAAAAAAAACGGAAATATCGGAAATGAAAACGGAAAGACGTAAGCTAGTATAGCAATACTAAAGAAACTGAAATGGCATCAACAGCAAGACTACAGTGGGACAAAGGTCATGGACAAAACTATATATCGCTGCTACCCTAGATCAGCACACTGTTTGTAACGCATAGCGCTGCTGTGAGGGTCAGCATCGGGCGACGCCC
>FWCC01000007.1:0-94393 GCA_900169235.1 Zarea fungicola
GTGGGGGCGTGGCACAAGTACAATGGGGTCTAAAATGATGTGTTGCCGCAATAGATGAAATGACCCGATTTTGTTGGTGATGATGATGATGCGATAATCCTAACCTGGGGGTGAGGCGGAGCCTAGATAAGCCCCCAAAGACGCCGCACTCATTCCCTGAGTTTCCTCTACGTGAACTTGATCACGCGAAATGGATAAATTGCCGACATGACTGCCGGAGAGTCGCTGCGAAATTGATCATGGAGACACAGCGGCTGTTCCTTCAACCATGACTCGGTTACTTGGACATGAAGCTTACCCTTAAAAATGGTAGTAGTGTAGGCTAGGGTGGCCACAACAGGCATTTTTACCACCCCCGTGGAGGTCTCTCTTTACTACCGGTTTGACCTATTTATTCTGCATAGCCGCACCTGCTCAACGATGTATTTGAAAATAGATATTCATGTGCCAGGGCCTAATCACCTCCGCTTCCCTTCCACTTCCATTCGCGCCATCGCGTTAACTGGCGGCATGACGGCGAGTACACTTGCTCGGTGGAAGCAGACTCAGAAACGTAGGGACCAAATCACTCGGTTCATCAAAAACTAGTAAAATCTCAGAAAGATTTAGCACAGATGAAGAGAAAGTTCAACTTACAGTCAAACATGACAATGCCCAGGCGCTTGCCGGATTGAGTCTTGAGCCAAGGGAGAAGACGCTGGTTAACACCGGTGATACTGCCGTTTCCTAGAGCCTGTCCTTCTGGTGTGTCAGGGATTGTGTTTCCAATGTTGTTGCTGGATGCAAAGCTCCAGAATAGGCTGTTTGGAAGACTGTCCGCAGCCATGGCCAAATGAGCAATTGTTGCATTGTACTAGAATCTAATTAATTTCAGGTCTGCTTTCAAATCCACCTTTTTCGTACCTTCACGATGATGTTCTCCTCTAAGCTGGATCCCTGGGGGGTCAGAGGCTGGTAGTAGTCTTCAATGTAAGCTGTCTCGCCTGTTGCTTGATTATACGTGAGCGAAATGTTCGGTGACTGTAGCAAATTAGAAATCAAGTCATGTTGGAGCAGCACTAGGCCCTTGAAGAAATCTAGTTACATTGTCTGTCCAGCTGGCAGGAGAGAAGTGGACGCCAGGAATTGCTGCTTCGTATGATGGCGGTAATTGGTCAAAATCAAATCGCCTTAGTAGCGTAACCTTGCCTCTGGCCTCGCCAAGTGTGCCAATGTGATCCTTGGTTTGGAGAATGTACCTCTGCGATTGAGGAGAGGTGAGAGCATTGTACAAGAGATGCTGCACACCAGCGTCGTTCTTGCCGTGTGGCTGGGTGTTGCCCTGATACTGGAACGATAAAAAGACTGCTTCGCTGGGATGGTCGTCAAGCCACTGTTGCCCGTGCGATTAATTTTGCCAATCCGAACAAGTAAAATTTTGGTAGCCTACCTTGTAATATCCAACTAGTACATCATCCACTGTGGCAGTCTCAGATTGCAGGCCGGGCCCATGCCAAAAGACGAGAGTCGAGTTGGTCACGTCGAATGCATACCGCAAGTCAAAGACACGGATACCTGCATTAAGCATATCAAGGATGGAGGCCCTCTGACACCGATACCATGTAGGATCTTGGGGCACAATTCCAGCAAGATTCGTAACATGATTCAGGGAGTTTTGCGTGGCCAAGCTATAGTTCCATGTGGCCGCATCATGAGTGCCAGGAATGTTCATGTGTGCAATGGGTAACTTATCAGGATAAGCCTTCATCCTATTTAAGCAATAGAGTTGGTATCTAGCTTTTTGAGTTATCGCATTTATCTCTGAGCTCACCATGTAGAGGTTGGATTCTGAACATTTTCGTATAAGCCAAACACAGGACTGGAATCGTCAAGGACTTTCGCTAGCGCAAGGTCCGCAAGAGAGTCTCCTGCCGCTGTAAGGGCGGCCAGGAAAATACATGATGGGAACAGCCAGCGCATCATCATCTGTGCGATTGCAGTAGGTTCTCGCCAAACTTGCGCCAGTCTGCGTGAGATGATTTGTTGAATTATTAGGGACGACGCCTGTAGCTGAAACGGAAGAACAATCTTCCGCTGCGTTGGATGCCGCGATGAGGTACATTCTTCGTGACACCATTCAGGGGCGAAAGCCTGGCACGTGTAGCTGATCATAATCTACGAGCTACCAGACCGACCTGGCCTAGTATTGACTGAGCTATTGCTCTAGCATGGCCCTTATAATCAAAGTGAAGGATGTAAGATATTACCTTCCATAATGTTGCTTAATACTAAGTAGAGACTCCCAAACAAGTCAACCAAATTAACTAATCAACCACAACCGCAGGGTTCTTGGCAGTACGTTCCGCGTGAGGAAGTTGTTGTATTACATGGTGCGCTAACTGTCGGCCGTCGCGACAGCGAAAGTGGAACAGGCGCTGTTACGGCGCGGTACATACTCTGTCATGTCAGCGCCGGCCATTGACAGAACCTTTGGCTTCACGGATAATTGTATGAGAAACCTCTGCAACAGTTGAAAAACCCTTTCTAGTGAAGGACTGTATTTGTTATATGTGGTACCACAGAGCTGAACGCATTGGACATGTGTGCAATACTAATTCCGATCGTGTTTCCCAACGTCTTGAAACTTTAGAGACTGCTAGGTATAGGCACAGTATCAGTGCACACGACCATCTTCCATAGCGGGCGCGATCATTTAAGCTATAAATCAGCCGATGAGAGATCTTACTCGATGCTGATGCTGTAGGAAATTCTGCACACGATGGTATGGTAACGCGGCGTATAACGCAAAGGCAAATTGTGTGATCCGGATAGTCAGGCGAGAGGAATAGATACTGGGTCCAGTTCCACAACGCCACCAAAGAAAAGGTGCGAGGTTGTACAACTCACCGCATACCTACCTGATTCTGACGGGGAAGAATGTGAAACGACAAAATTGTGTAAAAGGTATTTGGTTCCTGCAAGGCCGGACAACCCACGCTTGCCACCTACCAAAACGATTTAGCGGCCAATCCCAGTTCAGATTCTACTTGGACGGGTTTCTTTTTCGCCATCCTGTCCTCAGTCGGCACTTACAGGCGTACACATAAACTCTATTTGATAGAAACTCAATCTGGATCGCCTTTTGGTGGAATAATTCCATTGGCGTAGCCAGGCAGGATTTTATTGGAAATCAGGCCAATACACAGTAGAGTGGCAAGAGGGCAAAGCGTGTCATGCCAGATTTGCTACTTTTGGGCGGTCAGGTTGTACGTCCCCGCCCCCCATACCGACTAAATAGACTTGATATAATGGTGGTTAAAATTGGAATTATTATCTTTTCCCCGTAGTGTCCTTCCCCATAATGTCTTTCCCCATAGTCTCTTTCCCCATAGCCTCTTCCCTAGTCTCTTCCCCCATAGTCACTTCCCCTATAGTCACTTCCCCCATAATCTAGTTATGATTCAAGCCTGGAGTGGATGCCATGGCCATCATAATTTGCCGTCCGGGAACCCATTGCTGCAGTGCGCGGGGTGGCCCGTTCACCCTCCATGCTGTGGAGTGGTTGATCTAGTTTTGTCGATTAAGCACTTCTTTGCCATCGTACCGCAGTAAATACCTTTGCTCCTTTTTGCCGAGCTTACCGAGTTTGCCGTTTTTGGCACCTGTTATTGCCTTTGCGGGGATTTCCGGCTCAGAAAGTTGGTATTCTTGCTCGGTAGCCACGCCACTCTCAGCCTCTGTTTTCAGCCTCCTCAAAGGCCCTTCCCTGGGTAGGGTGAGGATGGAAACACAGAGGAAGGACCGCGGGGTAGCAGCCAATCGGGCTACAGGTGCCAAGCTTTATTTAAGCTTATCTTACCAGGGGACTCGTCTTGGGGTCAGGCTCCAGCCTTGGCAGGTGGCTTGCATGGAAAGACGTCTGGTCGCATTTTTCAACGGGGATTTGGCGTTTGGCAGGGATGACGATTTGTGCGGCACGCCATTTAGAGTTTGTGGAGAGTCAGAATGGCTCCGGTGCGCGTCTAGAAGGTGAGATGGGGAGCGTAGATGTCTAGATAGTAAGTGGCACCTCATACGTCTCTCCATTTTGACCGATGCGCTGCTCGGTTTTTCTTTTTTTTTTCTTGTTCTTTTGTCCTCTTTCCGGCTGTTTTACTTTGTCGCTTGTTCTTGGAATTTATATGGCCAATGTTGATGGGCGCCACGGCCAAGCCGGCGTCGGCTCGGTGAGAACAGGGACGTCCAGGACGGGCGTCACACCTAATTCGATCATGAATTCCCCATTGCTCTGTAGTTACTGGATGGCCTTCCAGAAAATAAAATACTCCACACAACTGGCGGAACAATTCGGCCTTGGCTTCTTACCCCAAGAGCAAAAATACGCTCATCCCCGCATCTTCCCTGTTGCAGCCCTCTTCGCTCTCCGACTGGGGGCGATTCATTTGACAGGTTCGAGGCCTCAGCCACGTCTTGGCCACCGTTCGAACATCAGGCAAAACAACTTTATCCCTCCTTCCTGGCCCTGTTTGATACTTTTTGGCACTTTTTATGTGCGGGGGATATTTTATGTAGAACGGATTTTGTTACCACACTTCATGATTGGTCTCAATCTAAGTCTTGGCTGCTCTTGGGTTCTATTTAGGGCTTTTACATATAAAAGGAAGAAGCACCGCTGCGTAACATGATACTTTTCTCTTCTCCCCAGAGGCCATTTACAGCTACTCCTTTGCACTTGGATTTGCATTCGGCTGTCAGATATACAACCTCCCACTGCTTATTCCCCTGTCATTCTTCATCCTCGAGCACATTTCAAGTCCACCTCAATGGCTCGCGCAGAGAAAAATGGAGCCGAGATTTTTGAGGATGAGAATCCTCAGAAGCCAGTTCCCCAGGTCGAAAAGGTCGATTATTCCGGTGCCCATGAGAAGACGGACCCAAAGGAAATTGCCCTTGTGAAGAAGCTAGACCGATGGATCATGGTAAGCGTGCTGTTTGTGGATGCCAGAGCTTTAGAATTATGTACTAACGAGAAATTGCAGCCAATGCTTTGGTCCATGTACTGGCTCAACTATCTGGACAGAAATGCCATTGCCTTGGCGCGTCTCAACGACCTTGAAGAGGATCTCAACCTCACCAGTACAGGTATAGCGGCCACTCCCGGGCCTAAATGCTCATCTTTCGTTATGGAATATGCTTACACAAGAGTTTTCTTTTTCAGAATACCAAACTTGTGTATCCATTCTCTTCGTCGGTTACATCATCGGACAAGTGCCATCCAACATGTTTCTCACACGCACTCGCCCAAGTCGCTACATGGTAAGGCGATCTTCTGCCACCTTGACACGCTGCGAACTTGGCCATCTAATCACTGTTCGCTCAATAGGGAATCATGATGATGCTGTGGGCTGTTGTGAGTGCCCTCACTGCCGTCTCAAAAGACTACGTCGGTCTTCTTCTCACGCGCTTTTTCCTTGGCGTCACCGAGGCCCCCTACTACCCGGGTGCTGTCTACCTTCTCTCCATCTTCTACACGCGCAAGGAAGTTGCTACGCGCATTGCTATTCTCTACACGGGTAATATCCTGGCTACTGCCTTTGCGGGGCTTATCGCGGCGGGCATCTTTCACGGCATGGACGGTGCCGGCGGTCTCGCTGGCTGGAAGTGGCTCTTTATCCTGCAGGGCGCTGTCACGTTCGTCATTGCCGTCGTTGGGTTTTTCCTGCTCCCAGATTTCCCACTTACAACGTGGTGGCTGACTCAAGAAGAGAGGGATCTGGCATACAACCGCATGGAACTTGATACTGTCGCCAACAAGGGCGAGACAAGCACCTGGAACGGCTTCAAACAGGCCGCTAAAGATCCGATGGTGTGGATCTTTTGCGCCATGGCACACATGCATCTTGCTGCCAATGGCTTTAAGAATTTTGTAAGACTGGGATTCATTATAGCTTGGACCAAACTTGCGCTCATTTCTAATCATGCAACTTGTGCTTTAGTTTCCCACTGTCGTTCAGACCCTCAAGTTCAACACCACGATTACTTTGGTGCTCACTTGCCCTCCTTACCTCATCGCTGGTGCCATCACCATATTGGTATCCTGGTCATCGGGGCGCTTCAACGAGAGAACCTGGCACATTACCATCTCCAAAGCTGTGGCGGTGGTTGGATTCGTTGCCGCCGCCGCGACGCTCAACACCGTCGGCCGCTACATCTCCATGGTTGTTTTCACGATTGGCACGTATGGTGTCAACAGTCTCATCCTCGGCTGGTGTGGTAGCGTGTGCGGGCAGACCAAGGAGAAAAAGGCAGTCGCGATTAGCATGGTGACGATGATTATGAATGTCAGCTTCATCTGGACGCCGTACCTGTGGCCCAAGAGCGATGGCCCACGGTACGCGACGGCCATGGCGAGCAGTGCTGCTTTTAGCATTGCCACGGCACTTCTAGCGTGGTGGGCCAAGTTTATCATGCTCCGACGTAACAGGAAGCTGAGGGCGAGCGATGATGAGACGATTAACTTTTACGTCTACTAAACGAATGGTGATGCGAGTTTGTGACGACCCGTGTTATGGTCCAGATATGTGGATTAGCAACATGTCTCGGTGGGAGAGACCGTATTCTCCCGTCAATTGTCCATGTTCAGTATGGAGTAACTAGTTACAAATTGAATCTGTCTGTTGACTTGCATTGGCGCAATTTAACCACGAAGAAGCGTGCCCATCATGTAATTACACGCAGTCGGAGTGTTTTATAATTGATCCCAATCTGAGTGCGATGTCTGGATTGGAATGAATACATGTCGTTTTAATACAGTGTCAAATTTTAAAGAATAGAGAGCGGTTGCTGATAAAGATGCGATTTTTGGGCTCAAAACCGACGGCAAGTCGTCAAAGTAAGCTGTGATCATTGTGCTTTAAATTGAGTGCTTCCCATGTGCGCAAGCATTCACAGGTAGTCATCGCTGCAATTTTTTAATACTACCGCCATAGCGTCAGTACGTGGCTCACAGATGCTGAGTTCTGCCCCATGCCTTCTGCTGCTTCCAGAAGGGAGGACAGTGGAGTGACGGGGATTAACTGTCGTTCACTAGCCTCCAGAGACAGATGTTGCCCAAGTTGCAAGCTCTTAGGTGTGCAAGCCAACTGCTGACCTTGGAATGTACCAATCGCTTGTTAGTTGCGCAGCCACAACGTATGGCAGCTTTCAGCCCAGGACTGCCGATGAGAAATGGGCTGCTTGAACTTGTCGATGGTCTGGGCACACGTAGGTGCTGCATATAGCTTTCTACATTAGAAATATATCCGCAATCACCCGAAGGATGGTATGTCCCCAAGCACGGCAATTAATCACGGATGTGATCCTTGCCTGCCGTAGGTGGCGACTGATTCGCATCATTGATACTATGCTTGTAGGTTTCGTTTAAGCAGGACTGCTGGCCCCTGTAGGAAAGGTCTCCTCAACTAGTTACTTGATAGTAATAAGTGCAATCAGCACCCCCTAGCCCTTACACCCCACGGACCAGACAATACCTAACCTCAGACATTTCGACAGGGAGCATAATCAAAACTGCAGCTGCGTTCGGGATCCCCTCTCTTCGCAAACAAAAAAAAATTACCGACTGCTTATTAGCCAAGCCTTTTGGGTGGCTTTGTGGCGTTTTGCTGCACATGAATTTCCTCCGCCGAAGCTGCCAGCATGCGGAGTACGCGAGGAGCTCATGCTTGGCGCACTGGTCTCGTCTCGAATCGCTCTTGGCACATGGCGGCGCAGCACTGTTCCAAGACACGGCAAATAGATGGTGGCTGGCCTGTCTCTGTCTTGGACCACGTAATAAAGGTAGTATGTACATGACGGTAATTAGCACAAGTCTACTCCGTAGAGGCCTGAAATTTACCTAACGGGTTTGAAAAATTCCGAATAACTAGTCAAGTCTCTGGTGATGTTGATATTGCTAGCAAATTACTTGTTGCTAGTGATTTACTTGGCTTTATTGTTAGTTGCTAACTTGGCTTCAAGCAAGAATTCAATTTTCGTCCCTAAAAGTAACCTTGATTATATATTATACAAATTAGGAAAGGCGCAAGGTAATTTGGCCAACAAGCACGCACGACTTTGTCAGTGAAGCTTTTGGTTAGCTGGTGAAATGCTCTAACTTAGTTAAAGCTGACGTGCCCCAAACCCAAGATGTCAGCACCAACAAGCTGCACTGTGGCCTGTGGGCATAGCTCATGTTGGCTTGTGCAAAGGTTGAAGGAGTCAGAATTAAATGTGCTGAGCCCGGATGCTTTGATTTTTTTAACATTTGAGAGCGTCGGATCCTTGGGATGATTTTTCGACATTGGAGACCATCCGCGAAATTATCTGAGTTTGTTTCTGGTTGACCAACCGATCGCCGAAATGTCTGCCTTGAAGACACTGGAGTGCGTCTTTGCAAAAGGTGGCCCAGCCTATACCCTGTAGGCATGATTTGTTTGCAACATTTCCAGTTCTGATGCTCCAACTGGCAACAGATGGCTGTTAACCCTTCTTTGAGCGTTAACTGGGAAATAAATACTGCTTAGAATCGTAGTTTGAGTACATTGCTTGATTTATTGCTGCTCTTTGTGAGGGCCGAACTTGTACAATTGTGCTTGGTGTTTTGTTGTCTATCTTGCCGCCACTTTAACGTTGGTCCGAGTTGGTAAACAACCAGCCTTGTCTATTATATGTCGGAATGCAATTATGCTTTTATTTCGCTGGCGAATTATCACTGGCAAAAATCTTTTGAGCGAGCGCGAAATTGATATGTAACACAGGCTAAAAACCCGTACTTCTTAACCCTAGCTGACCAAGAATAGTTTGCGAGAAAACTACCCGTTGTACATGAAAGATCCTTAAAATTTGATACATGCTAGTTTAATTTAGCTCACCTCTCATCTCCCGCTTCTAATTCCGGCACAGGAGCTCCCTCGACCTCGTGGTCATGATCATGCTCAGCTCTCTTGTTGCATCTGGGGCACGCGAAGTGCGAAACACATTTGCAGTACAGGCCGCACTGGTATAGATAGCTGTGGAATTGCAAATTGCCAGTGAATAATTCACAGTAGTATCCAAATGGCCGGTGTGTGCAGATCTCCTCATAGTAGAAATCACAGTGTATGTCATACTCCTCAATATCAGTAACTGGACCTTTAGAAGGCCCGGCATTCGATGTCGAGTTCGACGAGCCCACAGGCATACTTGCTGCAAATGCCTGTGAGAGCAAGGCCAATGAGACTAGAATTGTGCTTGTTAATAATAACGTCTTCTTTCCTTCTCAGTCTATGGCTGAGGCTGAGGACGAATCGGTGAAGTGGGTAAAAATACCAGAGATGAGCAGCTTCGTATTGGCAATGGAATTAATGGCGAGAAAGAACTTTGAAAATGATTTAGATCCAAGACCTTGCTATATAGTGTAGAATAAAGACAGCCGTAGGGCCGAAAGATGCCTTTTATATCAAAATATATCGGCACTTGTTGTTTTTGATGCTATACATGTTTTGGTGGATACTCTAGAAGAGCATCCATAATCGCATAAATTGCTTCAAGCCAAGGTAAGCCGAGTAGATTCTAAAGTAAGAATGGCTACATTGTCAAGAGTGCGTTTTCCATTACTTGTGCCGTGAAAACTGACCTCGCTCTTTGAGAGGATGGAGGCGGCGTCCAATGACAATGCACGGTTTTGACCACCACAAGTAGCGATTGTAGTCTAAAGGGGCCAAAAAGCTCGATAAAAGTCTGCATGTCATCAACAGTGCCCTCAAGAAAGTCTAATATCCATTCGGCATTGACTATCCCTGCGGTTCACAGAGCTGACTGAGGCATTTGGGTAAGCGCTATGTCAGCCCTATTCTATCGTTCATACGGGGCTGTCGGGAAGAAACTGCCGATTTCGATACCAGTGGGGAGACATATCTAAATCTCGTAGTATATTTCCACATCTGGCTTGATAGAACCCGATGTCTCGGCGAACACCCATTGCCACAGTATAGTCGGGCATTCTTTGTTGGGAAAGGCTTTGGCTTGCAAACCTAGCCATGATTACTTTCTTAATCTAGTAATATATTCTTATATCTAACTTGGTAGAGTAATATCTAAATGAACACTACAATTGCTAAATAAATTGGCAGGGGTTTTTTTTTTTTTTGCCACGATAGACTTCAGACATGGCTTCTAAACTACGATTACTGGCCCAATTTAGTAGTGTATAGCCATATCTGGCTCAATAGGCCCGATGTCCCGGCTATCGGCACTGTTGCTAGACTGATGGCCGAGAATTCTTTGCTATGATGGGCTCGAGAGTTGACTTGCAGCTCCATTGAGTCTGACGACAAGCTTCAGCTACATTCATGAGGCTGTTGCGGGGTTTGGAAGGTTCCATGGTATGAGCCCCTGCCAGGAGAACACCCACTCCAAGGACGGACCATGAAGAAGTCGGCCCTTTATTTATTTATTATTTTCTTCTTTTTTTACACTATCAAACCCTGGCGGGCCTTGTTCTTTCCCAGGTCATCCAATTTTAATCTCGGGCTTTGAGAAATTGCAGCGGAACCTATGGCGGTTTCCAGCTTGCCCACTTCAAGCACATCCCATTTCCTCAGTTTTTCTCAAAGGTGATGGGGACGTGCTTTTATTTTCTTGGCGGGCGCAACATATGCACCTAGGCACGGCAAACGATGGTGGCTGGACTTGGCACTCTGGTCGGGCACACAAGGAGAAGAAGAATTAACATACCGCAGCAACTGCCGTAATTACCGTATTTACCGCTTTTCCGACACGGAAAAAAAAAATCTTGGCAGTCGACATGTTTGGTGGCTACCGTTCCCCTAGTTATGCAAAGCGATATTGACAATAGCAACCTTGCTCTATGCTGGGGACTGGGACAGCCATGAGTCGTACCGGGCTGGGCGGTGAAGCAGCGGGTTGCGGGTGTAAATCCAATACAGCTAATTTCGATTTACTTTGCGTTTCGTTTTATGCTGCTACCAAAGTCCACGCCGCGGAATGTACGCGATGGCTGGATGCGTGCTGTATGGCGTCTAGACAAAGCCTCTTGTCTGGGGCAGGACTCCAACCAGGCAAGAGAGCACAGTGCGCCAGCGGTTCATTAGGGGGATGCAGAGATGAAAAATCAACAGTGGACTCGGATATTGTTTATTGCAGTTGATTAATAACCAGTCAATACTAGCCTGTTAACATCTCTTCCCTCTGTCTCTGTCTGTCGCTGTCTCTCTCTCTTTTTCTTCCTTGAAACAAGAATAGGGGACAAACTCCTACTTTTCTCCATGCTTGTAGAGCCCCGCCTCTAGACCTTTAATCTGCAATGCCAACAACCGCGAATAATACCGGCACAGGGCCATGTTTCCTCCGTGGAACCAAAAACCGGGATGTCCGCTATTCTGCCACATTGTGCGAAACTCGCCCTCGTCATTCAGGCCCCAGACATCCTTGACACGATCCGCGAGCGCATCGCCGTACATCTCGCGCGCCTGCGTCCGCATGTTCTGATAGCCCGTCGCAAAGACAATCTCGTCCGCCTCCAGTTCTGAGCCGTCGGCGAAGCGCAGTCCACGGGCAAACACCTCGGCAATCTCTTGTCCCTGCTTCACCTTGATCTTCTTATCAGCAATGAGCTGGGACGCGCCGACGTCAATGTAGTATCCGCCGCCGCGCTGGAAATACTTGAAAAAGAGCCCGGATCCGGACGGCCCGTTGTCGAGCTTGAACCCTGCCTCGGCGAGCCCGTCGAGCAGGGGCTTGTCGTGGGAGGCATTGAGAGCGGTGACCTGCTGCTGGATGGCTTTGAGGACGGTTTGGGGGATGCCGTGCAGGATGAGATCGGCATCGTCGTGAGGGGGCGATGCTTCGGAGAAGAGCGCCTTGAGGGCAATGTCGGTGATGGCCTTGGACGTGACAACGTGCGTGCTGGATCGCTGGACCATGGTCACGTCGTAGCCCTGCTCGTAAAAGTCATGGCAAATGTCGTGGGCCGAGTTGCAGCAGCCCACTACAACGGCCTTTTTGCCGTTCCCGTTGGGACGCGCGCCGGGGAACTCTGACGAGTGGCATAAAACATGTCCCTTGAAGCTTTCAATTCCCTTGATGAGGGGAAAGTTCTTCTTGCCCGAGTGGCCCGTGGCTTGGATAATATGGCGCGGGGAAAAGGTGCGCGTTTCAGAGGTACCATCTGGCCTTGTACGGTCGAGGACTACGGTCCATTTCTGGGTGGCGTCATCATACTGCGGCGTCTGGGCGAGCGTTGTGGTCATCCAGACGTTGAGTTCCATGGCCTGGGCGTAAAACTCGAACCATCCGGCGAGCTTGTCCTTTGGGGTGAAGACTGGCCAGTTGGGTGGGAAGGGTAGGTAGGGCATGTGGTCATACCAGACAGGGTCGTGCAGGACGAGCTGGTGGTAGCGGCCGCGCCAGTTGTCACCTACACGCTTGTTCTTGTCGACAATGAGGGCGTTGACGCCGAGCATCTTTAGGCGGACGGCGGCAGTGAGACCAGCCTGGCCGGCGCCTTGGGGGCGGGATGTTAGCCATGATGGTACTAGCAGTGTCGGGGCATGTTGAGAGTGTTGAGAGCGTGCAGCGGTGTTCATACTCACCAACAATGATGACGGTCGGCTCAGAGCCATCTGTGTAATTTTCAGCCGCCTTTCTGCGGTCGGCCCAATTGGTACGCCCCGGGTGCTGTCCGTGGTCGACACCCTGTGGTCTCCGATCGCCGACGGGCTCTTCAAAGCCTGATAAGCCCTGGAGTATCGTGGCCAGGGTAAATATCTTCCACCCGCCTGCGCCATCAGCCGCAAGTCGCACAGTGCCGCCGCCAAATCCGAGGGCCGTCTGGAACGTGATGAAGAACTGTACAGCCTCCGACTTGCCCTCTGCGTCAACGGGCCCGACAAAGGGTGTGCGGCTCTTTTCGCTGGTATCGAGAGCGACGGATTTCAGCCGGAAGCCATCACGCGATGCTGCTGATTCAGCGAGGAAGTGAGCAATGTTGGACGGGGACTGGACGGTGCGAAACTCCCAGGTGAGGGCGAGGTGATCGCGCCAGTAGCCGTTTTCGAGAAAGAGGGCAGCGAGGGACTCGGTGTCGGCCTTTGCAATGTGGGTGTTGAGGGTGTCGACAAAGGCCTGGGCTGTCTGGAGGGCATCTGTGTTTGTGATTTTGCTGGCAGGAAAGGTGGCGATGGGGATGTCGACGGTGCCCGGCATGGTGTGGATGGTGGGAGCGGCAGAGGCCATGGTGATGGCGGTGGATGGTCGACTGCAGGGGAACGATTGAGCTGGTGCAGGGGTCCGTACTTGGACACTTGCAGGCGAGAAGCAAGTGAATGGGAAGAAGGACTTTGGAGCAACAGGAAGGCTATGGGATCGCCAGGTCTCCTTATAAATATGCGTGTCGTGCAAACCTGTCGCATACTCGCCGACGCGCAAGGGCGGGGTATTGCCGCGACAGTTGCAGCTCCGAGATGCGGACCATGGTGTCGGTCAAGGGGGGCAGCTTTAAGAGTTTTCTCTACGACATTATTCCAGCCAATGCGTCGATAACAGACTCCATCTCACGAATTTGTCGAATTATTGTTGACTAGCCTAGTCAGCCAACGGTTGGAGCGGTTGGAGCTGGAGCAAGAGGTCCATGTCGTCGTGCTGGTACCTGCTACGGCTTATGGCCCCCCGCCCCCGCAACCGGAGCCCCTACAGTTACTGCAATGGTCACTAAGTCATGGCCAGTAGACTTTCCTGTCTTGAATTGAATATTCCATAATGCTGTGGAAGATGATATTTTAAAGGACTGAGAGCTTCCTTTGTTTTTTTTTTCTTGCAACTATCGCTGGATGTCATGTCGAGGCAATGGATGAAGCTGGGAACTGGAAGGTTGAAGTAGAAGCGCTTCCGGCTGCCCTCCAGGGAGCTAGCTGCTTCTTATTATTAGCTACTCAACTACTATACGTGTACATACTGGGTAGCCTCCATCCTGGTTCCTCCACGGCTCGCGGATTTATTTATTTATCTTTTGAAAAAGTCCGTCACCCGAGTCATACCCCTTGTCAACTTTGGTATCCTCTGCAGTGCATCATGCAGCAGCCAAGTTCGTGTCAGACTGTGTCCACGTTGTACCAACACAGGGCGTGGTAAACAATGGCCTCAAACGGTGACACCAGTACTTTAATCCGGTATTCGAACTCCAGATTTAATCATAATCTTGCAGAATTCCCTTTTTAATTCATCAGAGTCGCAGGATTCTGCTGCCTTGTATATTCCCGACGTTACTTTGTAGCCTTGGTCACTGTACTGAGTAGCACCCAAAAAGCGGGTCAATCAGTCCTCAACACCAAGGAAAAATTGGCAACGTCTGTCCATGTACAAACATCTCACGTGTATACCATCGCTCATCCAACTTAATAATGCCCGTAGACGAGGGGTGGACGCAGATACGACGCAAATCACGTCGCAGTGCTCCGGCCACAAAGCCAGCCACCATCGCGCACAGTCTGCCCGACAAGTTTGAGCCGCGCACCACTGGCATCCTACAGCCTCCCGAAGCACTCCAGGCAGAATATGACAGGATTCAGACACAATGGCTCACATCCCCTGCACATGAATCCATTACAAATCTCGTGGAGACACATGCAAACTCTTCAACAATTAAACGGGCTGTATGTCTGGGCATAGGCACCTTTGACCCAGAAGACGGCGCATGGGCGGCCAAGAGGGCGGCATTTGTCCAGCTCTGCGCCTTGTCGACACTTGCAGCACAGTTGGGTATGTCTATCAATCAAGATTCATTCCCCAAGTTTGCATACATGCTTAGTTGCTCACTTGTATTTTTATTTGGTTTTTGTTTATTTGCTCTAGAAAAATATAGCAAACAGTCAATACAGTGTATATTCCAAGAACCAATCTTTACACAATCCGACAAGACCTTCCTACACACTCTTGGCCACACCATTGTCGACTCACCCGCAGCCTACTCTCTCATTGATGACGGCACATTGCTCTTTGCCGTTCACCTCTACCGACCAATCTACGCAGCCGCCTTGCACGCTTCACTACCAGCCATTTACATTGGCACTGGCTGGGATGTCTGGGACACGTACGTTCTTTTCCTATTTCCTCTACCTATCTCCCTTCAACATACACACCCACATTCTCTTTGTCTTTTTTTTTTATTGATTTTCTTTTTTCTCGTTTCATATTCGGCACTTGTAATCGTGACAAGCTAGCTAACTTGGGTGCCGGATCCATTAGGGTAACAATGGAAAAGGCGACAGACTTGGAGAATATGAAAATCATGGAAGAGACCTACTCCAAGCATGCGTTTCCGCAGGATACGGCGAGTACTGCGTTTTCAAGTACGAGTATATACTTTAAACCAATGGACACAGCCGCGGTGCAAGTGACGGGCGCAACACACACGCAGCCTCTCAAGGCTGCACAGTCAACGACAAGAGCAGACAAGCCTGCAGAGACTGCATGTTCAGCGTTTGATAATCCTCCATCAAAGTTGGCAGATTCTCCGGTTACCTCATCCAACAAGGTAGCTTCATTGGCATCAGCGACGTCAGAGGGGGAACAAGAGCCCTCTCAAGGCTCGCACACGGAAGCGTCCAAGGACAAAAAAATCCATCAAGCTGCTTCCGACACTGTAGCAGAAGCAGAGCCCCAAAAATTGCAAATAATGGCAATCCCGCCACGAGAGATGGAGCACAAAGACACAAACAACAACATGAACAACAAAACGACACACACATGATACAAGTCACAATAATTATTACAACGTATAAATGCATTCAATGCTACAGAGACTATTCTATTCATGCCAACATTTTGCAGCGGAAAGGAAGAAGAAAAGATAACAACAACGGCAATAAATCCCGTGTACTCCGTATATAAACAGTAGAAGTCCGCCGCCGGAATAAAAATAATAAAAAAACGTTGACACAGACCACTTCGAAATGGACCAAACCCCAGCAAATTAAATGCAACAATTATGCTCATACTCGTACTGTCCATCTCTCATCATTTTTCTTCTGCTTCTTCTTCTTCTTCTTCTTCTTCTTCCTCCTCCATTACATCGTCAACCCAACTGGCTATGATACTGTTGTACCTCCGCAATCAGGAATCTTGACACCCGGCTTCAGGTTTCGATCAACATCGAGTAGACCCCATTTATCCTCCCAATTCTCATTCGCCGTGTTGAAGCGCGACTTCCATGGCTCGTCAAAGGCTTCAAACCAAAAATAGTTTGTGCCATTCTTGAGCGCCTGGCACACCCAGTCGGCCATGAAACGATTCATTCCGTCAATGCTCGCCACGGCAGGGTTCGTGCAGCTGGGGGCGTCGGGGGGGCACTTCTTGCCGCCAGCCGATGGCCAGCCCGTCTCGGAAATAATGTTCAACTTGGTATCCGACTTCCAAAACTGCGAATTGTGGTCTTTCCAAAAGTCCCATGTCCATCCTGCCGCCTGGTCGGCCGGCGTGCCACCAAAGAATGGATGAATGTTGGACATGATGAGATCGGAATCCTTGGCCAGAGCAAGGCTCCAGTCGGTGCCGAGATCCGACGTGGCGACGGGGAGGTTCATGCTGCGCTTGGTCAGGTTGGTGCGCACGTCGGACAAAATGGTGCCAAGCTGGGTTTCCGACATTTCCAGGCGGAACAAAATCTCGTTGGCGACAATAACGCCTTCAAACTGATCCGCACCGTATTGGTCGAGAATGTCCCACATCTGGGAAAGCTGGCGGCTGTTGGTGGTGCTATTATTATCCTGCCAGACTCCGAGCCAGACCTTGATGCTGCTCGTCATTTTGAGTTGTTGAATGGCGTGCAGCACCATCTGCGTCTGGTTGCAGTCGGTGCCGTACAGGCGAATCTTGTTGGTCAGCTGACTCAGGACTGCGACATCTCTCGTGACGTTATTCTGCGAGGGTGGATTGGCAAGGCAGTCGGGGTACTGAACATTGATGGGGGTGTAGTCCATGCCAGGAAACACCTTGTGCAGGTTGGGGTTGTTGAGCAGCTTCTTGATTTCCGAGCTGTTGATGTCAAGATCGCCCTTGGAGTCGTCGCTTGAGCCAGACCCCGAGCCCGAGCCGGAGCTCTTGGATGACCCGTCCTTTTTCCCATTCACCAAGGTTCCGACAACACCACCGACAATGGCTCCGATAATAACGAGGCCGATGAGTACGATAATGGCCCACTTCCACTTTTTGGACTTGGTCTGTTTCTTATCCAGCCAGTCCGAGGAGCGTTCTCGTTTGGGGGGCTCGTAGTAGCCGCGGGTGTCTGAGGTGTTGCCATGTTAATTCCGAGTTGCATTGGATAGGTGGGAATGAGGAGAGGATTGTGGGAATAGGGCAATAAGAGAGCCTTACCATATTCTGCAGCCACGGCTGTCGCTCCACCGGCGGCGGCGCCAATGGCAGCTGGGCCAGCATGTCTGCTGCTGCTGGGAGTGGCCGAGTTTCTGTGGCTGCGCCGACCATATTCGAGACCGTCATCACCGTCATCCGCAATCGACATGGGATCCACCATGCCGAGGGCAGGGCCGTCTCGTCGGGCGGTTGCCGAGTAGTTGTAGTAGCCTTCTTCGGGGCCACCATAGGGATCCCCGGGGACGTGTGGGCTTCGGGATGGCGATCGCGATGCGACGGAGGAGGATGCGACTGTGCCAAAGGGGTTGACGCTGGAACGGGAATCGCGATCGATGGCATATCCGCCGGCATATGGGCCGCTGTGGACGCTGTGTCTAGGAGAGGGAACGCTTCTAGCGCTGTTTGGGTACTGGGCGCGCGAGGGAGGCGGCAAAACCTGGCCGGTGGTGGGAAAGCTGTCGTGGTCTGTTGCTGCATTGTGAGGCATGCCAGCCCTACCGCCAGCGGCAGCGGCAGCGGCAGCGGCAGCTGGACCAAGGTGATCGGGGCCTGGTAGGCTGCTGGGGCCGCCGCGGTAGGCTTCCTGGCTGTGCTGGTGCGCCGACGCCGAGGCTGACGGGTTGCTGTGAGTGTTGGGGTGCAAGGCGCCGTGGGGAGGAGGGGGCGGCGGCCCGTCTTGTGCTTGTGGCATGTTGTCGTAGCGACTTTGCTCGAAATGAGGGGTGTAGGGTTCGGGTCTGGCGCTTGGTGAATTGTCGTAGTAAGGCGAGGGTGCTTGTGAATATTCGTCTGTGTGATGGGCAGGTTGTCGAGACGGGGTGTCGTACCGAGCGTTGTAAGCTGGGTCGAGAGGCTCTCTCTCGTACTGATCCTGATTGGAATAATGGGTCATTGTGAGCGAATGACGGCAGTCAAGGGTTCAAGTCAAAGCGGTCGGTCGGCACCACGAGAAGACTGTGCTTGAAACTGATGAGGAGCCCCAGATGGGGGCGATGGGCGCACCAGGGCGCTCAATGGTGTGTGTATTGAGGCCAGGGACAGTCGTCCTCAGTTGGCAGAGATGGGAGCCGACAGCCGTAGCAAGGTAGGGCCAGTGTCGTCGAGCCTGGGCTCAGTATTGTGTTGTTGAAATAGTGTCGTTTGCGACAGAGGGCGACAGCACAGAGGGCGGGAAGAGCTAGTTAGTGTCCGAGTGTCGAGGTGGGCGTCGTCAGCGAGCAGTCAGCCAATGTCAGGACTGGCAACGGGAGCAGCGGCGGGGGGTCTGCAGAGACTGAGGCTGTTGACGACGACAGACCTGTTGATGAGGAGGGGATGGATGCGAAGCGGGAGGAGCGACGAAGGTGTAAATGGTTGAAGGGAAGAAGTCGGGTCAGAGTGTAGGCGTGAGTTGGCGTGAGTTGGTAGGTACTGGCTGCTCAGTAGGTAGTGGACAGAGCGGCGTGGGAAAGCTGAAACGTGAGAGTAGCGCCAGCTAGCGGCTGATGAATGGGATGGATGCGACGCCGCACAGAAATTGGGACTCGAGTGGTGACGGGGTGAATACAGGCCGATCAGGGCGGACACTTGATCAAGGTGCGGATTGCGGATGTTTCTTGCGTCCCTTGTCGCCGTCTGGCGAAGACGAGACAGTCAGGTAGATTCATCATCATACATGGCCTTTATTATTAGCGTTCACAGTGGACTGCCCTTGCCTAAAAATAACAATCATAGCGCTGAATCCAGGAGCTTTGGTGGTTTTTTAGTGGTGATTGCAGAGACGAGGCCCAGTAACTACCAACTAGGTACCTAAGCAACTGCTAAAGGTGCCCAGTGTGGCTGATCGCTGTACGAGTCCCCTAGACTGGCCGCAATAGCGCCTCTGCATGCTAATAATACGAGACGCCGTCCCGCTAATAGCCCCGAACTAGACAAGGCTTTCCAGGCTCCCTCAATCGCTCCATACTCTCCCCATGGACATATTATCATTGCTTCTAATTTCTCCCTCCCTTTGCCGAACTGAAGAAATTCTGCTACTATTTTCCAGCTGCTGATTGTCGTCCTGGGCATTTGGTGTGGACAAAGCCATGCTTGACGTGCATGCGCAAAAAGCAATAGTTGGAGCAATCAACGTCTGGCCCCGCCCCTTTTTTTCAGCCTCGTCCGCCCGCTCCTCGCCACCACGATGATGCTTCTGTGGCGGCATCCACTGCGTCAGATGCCTGCACAGCCACGGCAAAAACTGTGCACCGACAATGCAATACGAATACAATGTCATGACCATTGTGCCATTTCTGGTCTTTGTAGTTTAACTATTTGTCGGCTTCCTCCCACTGTATTTATTTTATTTTATTTTATTCATTGTTTTCATATCCTGGAATTGGCAAGGCAATTCTAGCATGCCTCGTTTCTTGGTCGTCGCTGGTTACCCGGGCTGCACCGCCATTTCTCCAGTTTATTAGCAGTCGTTGTTCAGGGCAACCACCAGGACCACCAGGCCACCCAGGGCCTAACAAATTTGGCTCATCTTGCCAGCCAAATCTAGTTACTGGATCTGGACATGGTGGCAGCCTCATCCCACTCATCACCCCTCGGTCAGCCAATCTTTTTTTAGCTCTTCACGCCAGCCCGTTCGTCATCTCGCCTCGCCCGCCCATGCCTGCCAATACTAAAAATCTACGGAGTATGCCCCAGTGCAACGTTGAATAACTCCGAGCCCTCCCTCATCAATAGACCAAAGCCCAAGCTCCACCGCCAAAATGTCTTGACATTTGATTCCCTAGTAGTAGTTAGAGCCAAAGCTCCTACCAAAGCTTACTCCTTCTTGCTCGCCCTAGTACCCAGTAGCAGGCTTGCAGGCCTACACAGTAACAAGGCATATTGGCATACGGTTACTCATGACATCAGTCGTATCAATTGACAGCTTGTGCCTGACGTTGCTTGCTCTCGCCATAATCATGTCCATTAGCGAGCGACTTGAACGGCTTAATCCCCTGTTCCTCTCTTCTTTGCCTACGTATCTATCCAGTGTACTTCTTCGCTGGGAAACTACCATATTCCCTAATTGTTCAAACGAGCCGTGACCTGTAGCCGTCTGCCGCACGCGCTCCAAACCAGTTCACAGGACAAGTCTCAACGCGCAGTCTCTGCCCTCTGGTTCGCACAACGGCCAAACCCTGTTCAATCTCTTGAAACTTGGCTGCCAACCCACCACCGGTTCCTGGTTTGGCATGCCTGCTTCTCCACCATGGCTGTTTCGCAACAACCGTAGATCCATGCCTTGCATTTGCCCCCTTATTGGCCCCCCTTGACCCCGTGGTAATTATTTAAATGGATTTGCGCAACTCTTCACCCTAATATTGATCTCTATCAGAGTAGTGACGGGTAGAGTGAATTTGGGCATGGCCTGTATCATCCGCCTCCCTGCCCTGGCATGTACATCTCATTCGTAGATTCGTCCCGCCATCCAATTATCGGCCGCAACATCCCTACGACAGTAATGGAGCCACGCAAAAGCAATCGACAAATGATATTCAACATGAAATAATCAAGACACTGCTGCACTTTACACTTTGCTCTACTGTCGAGCCTTGCCTTGTTATCGGGTTCGTTTCACTATTCATTCATAAGGAGCCAACGCCAAGAAGCAATTTCATCATTAAACACAGCCCTCGCTTCTGCACTTGGCGACTCCATCGAGTGCAGGTGCGCTGCTTTGTCCCTCCCTCACTTCTGCTTTGTCAACCAACGCAATGGCTTGGGGCCGCTGTTGGCAAAAGAAACCAAAGTCGCCTACCGTACTCCATGCACTCCCGGCTCTACGGCAAGGGCTGAAAGGCTGAGGCTGAGGCTGTCAAGGAATCGTTTCTTTGGTCGTTTACGCAACAAACCTACCCTGCAAGGCGTTCTACCGTACACCGTACCAGTGGTGGATCTACGACCGCCTCCACCACGACCAAGTATCCCGAGAGAGGAGCCCGATGCATCGCCAGACAACCAACCACCGACAAGTAGTGCAGATACTGATTTTCTTTGGATGCGCATGCAGTCGATACCGACTACAGCCCGTGCCAAAATCGAAACAGGAGGTGGTGATCTAAGATGTCTCTCTACGAAGCTTGGGTCCTTGACCTACTTTGAGAGGCCGCACTGCAGCAACATGATTTCGACGTCTTTGAGCTGCTCTACCCATGAAGAATATCGTGACCGGACCGCCGTGCACTGAAGACGGCATCGTGGATGGGCACTGGTGGACGCTGCGGGGGTTGTCCATACTTTGCCGGTATTATTTACGGCTTTACAAATTTCTTGGGAGGGCCACTGATCCAGAAGGCGAGAGTACAATATGCTCACTTCATGCTACGCAGCCATGCTTCGGCCAATACTGGAAGACAACGTACGAGGCCGTTGATTGCGGTGTCTTTGCCTACCTCCCAGTCTATGAGCGACAAGTGTCCAACATTGGCATCAGCGGACTCAACGGCGGCTTCCCAATTCCAAATGGCGGTAATGTTCCGAGTTATCCTTCTGCGAGGACAGTTTAATTGACCCACGTCAAGTACATGGCTCTCGACGAGCATCTGCCTCTGAATGGTCTCATGATAGTGTGGTCCCCGCGCATCTGCGACTATTGGCAGGAGGTGGGCGAGCCCATCACGGCGATTGCCAATTTCGTGCCATCACCAAGTACCGCCCCGAACCCTAATGGAAGACGCCATCAGATTACGTGTATGCAGCCGGTCATGTTTAAAGCACAAATGCGTATCCAGTACCAGGCCATTCCCAGCGTTTCTGCCACGTTCTGCCCTTTGGCCTACAAGTATGGTAGCAGCAACATTGGATGCTATGACTCTTCCTATGACGCGGAGTCGAGGGTATTTTGGCTCAAATTTACTGACAGACTTCCAATTCCACGTTTACACCGTCTGAGATCCAGGAGACTCTGGCTTTGCAGAAGATATGGAAGGAAGCCGAATAGTGGAAAAGGCTCATCAGCGATCCACTCAAATAGACATATGTAACTACTTTATCTTCGACTTGTGACTACCTGCCGATCAGAAAACAAAGCACTCGTAGAAGAGATTGGTCAACAGAGTTGAGACGATATAGGGTAGCCTTATCTCATATCGACGTGACACGGTGACCAGATGTGTGATGGTCGCCAACGCATATGCGATTTGTATGGATACTATACGAAATTACTCTTCATGAATCATGAAAATGCTTATTCGGTTATAAACATCACCGATGACTCGTGTATATCCTTCCGCGGCAGGAATTGTGGTCCGGGTTTAATGCCGACGGGGCGTGGTTGTTGTCAACGTCAAAGCAATGTAACACTACAGTCGACATGATTCCGACCATATTGTGCCCACTAAAATGACTAGTTGAGCGACAGATAGACCGGCTATTCCTATCTTGACAGCTGTGGCCGGGTAAATTACCTTGACTATTTTACGTTGCGGCCCCTACCGTCCAGCTGCGACCGGAAGTGGCAGCTATCCAAGCTAGGCACGAGCCTACAGAATAACTAGAATTGAACTTGTGCTGCTTTTCCCCCATCTACGTAAATGAAAATGATTTTCGCCATCTCGTAGCCCACTTCACAGATACATTCTCTAATGATTAAATCCCTGTTCCTGCTGCCTGGCTGCTGGAGCATTCGATGAAGAACTCAAGCTATTAAAACCCCCCACTAGCTGTCAGCAGCCAACAGCCAATGCAAAACGTGCGCATTCATGTACGGCGTGGGCCGTGCGAATGTGACGACGGGACGTGGGCGACATGCAGCGCCGATCCGCTGCAGCGCTCCCGCTCCTCCAAGAAAAGGACACCACCTTGGCATTCCTGCATTCGTGCCTGTGGGGATGACGGGAAACGGGGGAGGGGGGAGGGGGGAGGGGGGCCGTGAGCCTTCAGATGGACTGAAAGACAACGGAAGCCTTTGGTGGAAGTGCCGAAAGCACGCCCAGGCTTTTACGGAAAATCCGGTTGGAATGAGGGGTTAAGAGGCAGGCACAGAGGCACCGTCGCTACGAGTATCAACATTTTGAACGGATGGCCGCTTTCTGTCTACCCTCCTATCACGCGGCATCACCGAATTGCCCGACCCGTATTCAGAACCACTTGGGGCTTGCATTTCTATTTGATGGTTAGTCTGTTAGTCTGCCATGTGGACACACACACCTCGGTGACAACAGGCCATCAATCCTGCCTAGGAAAACTAACTAGCTCCAAAGCCTGCACCAAAATGGAGGTTGGGTGGGTTGGTTGGGCGTTCATGGCGTTCCTGGGCCATAAACTGCTAGAGGTCTGCCGGTACGGCTCCGTGATATGCGTACGTTCCGGCTCATGGTGAAATGGACACTCTGCCGAAGTCGTTTAAACTCTCAAGTGAAAAAAAAAGAAAAAGTAGACGAACCCATGTACAGCCGATCAGAATTCGCTCCCAGGGTGGCCGACCTTTCTCGTCCGACAGATTGATAACCCTTTCAAAGTGGAAAACGCCACGACACATCCCAGAAAAAAAACGCCTGATCACCCATACCTATCAAAAACAGCTTCCTTTCCTGGCCTGGACAAGACTTTATGCCTTGGAGGAATAACATTGAAGGAGGCAAAATTGAAATACCGCTAATAATTAACCTGTTCCCAATAAAGCCACGCCCATTCTCGGCACCTTTTGACAACAAGACTCGGCCGGGGGACGACGCTAATTTCAAGACCGGCTCTCCGCACCGTTTCCTGGAAATTCAATCTGTGACAAACCCTCTTTGTTGCGAGCCTTTCAAACCCCCCTAAAAGTACATAGATGCTGCGCTGCCCCCAGATTTCAGCACAGCCCGGCTGGAAAGCAAGCATCCGAGGCGGCCATGGAGATTCAGTTTTCGATTCCGATCTCCCGCCCAAAGAATACGACCTCGGGACGGTAAGTCTCACTGCCCCTGCAAATCCCGTTCTGGAGACATCTCTGGCTGTGAGGGAGAGCACTGCACTGTCGCCAGATGATGGTTTAATTGGCTAACTAAGCCGTTGCCATGCTGCTTTTTTGGGGGGCGATAGATCTGAGGCTACAACAGAGAGTTCAAGCGGCGCGTCAACCTCGGCGCGCGGTGGCACAAATATCTTTGCGCTCGAATCCCGGACCAAGCACACCCGTCGGAGCTCAACTCGGGCGCGTACTGGTTGTGCAACCTGTAAGCAGAGATGATCAAATCTACACAGATGACATGTTTCTTAGACTTGGTGAGACTAACTACGTCTGGCAATTTAGGCAAGTAAGTTGCCAATTACGCTTCGAATACAGGATTACCAAAAAGAGCAGCGTTTACCGGCTTGGGACACTTTTGTTTCTAATCTTAATTTTCAGGAAACGTCATGTCAAATGCGACGAGACGCGGCCAGCATGCCGCAACTGCCTCAAATGGAGAGGGTACTGCGACTCCTACTCAGACTCGGCGGACGTGAGCGGCGAGCCGCGGAGTGCTGGCACCAATGCAAAGAGGATTCACGCGGGAGGGGCCGCGCAGGTGCTGACGGAACCGCTTGTCAACACGCTGCGCTTCACAAGTGAAGATCAGCGAATGTACTTTGATGAATGGGCGAATCTTTCAGTTTCTTTTTTGAGCGGCGGCCTGAACCGGACGCGGCTGTGGACGGCCACGATGCCCCAGCTGACTCTCGAAGAGCCAACACTACGATTTGGCGCCATGGCTGTTGGTGCGCTACGGAGGGCTTGCGGCCCGCACAACTCGACAGCAGCATTGACGCCGGATAACAAGCACTATTTGAATGCGGTGGTCTTCTACTGCGAGGCACTGCGACGGCAAGCCAAGGCACAGCCGACCAAAGAGGGCCTGCGGACGGCGTTGATGTCGTCCTTGCTATTCATCTGCTTCGAGGCACTGCGCGGCAACATGCCAGCAGCGCTGAAACACATAACTCACGGCTTTAGTATGCTCAACGAGCTAGCTGGATGCACGGACAAGGCACCTGATTTGGTTCGCATAGCAGCAGCCCCGCCGATGATGGTACAGGAGATTCTAGACTGCTACAAGCCGCTGGAGCTCCAGTCGCGATCTTTCATGGGATCCTATAAAAGATTCTTCTTCAAGGGCGGGAAAAATCGACCAGGCGACGACGGCCCGCCGCTGCAATTCCCACCGCAGCATCCAGGACAGCCGATGCCTCCACCGCAGACAGGTATGCCGCAGCCGACACAGAGTCCATACAAGCTGAGTAGTATGCAATCATCGCCAGGTGACTCTGATCCATCAAGGAACAGGCAGACACAGCAACAATTGCCGCAGACTGGCATGCTGAGCCCCCAGAGCTTGGGCAGTCCGCCGACGATACAGAGCACGCCGCCGGGTGCTCCAAGCTCAAGTACCTCGCCGTCTCCATCCGCCGCAACACCCCCCATGTCAGGACTGCAAGCGCAGAGCGGGCAAGCCCATCCGGGACCGCCTGGTGCTCCTGGAAGTGCTGCTGGGGGACCGCCGCAACGACCGCCGGGCATTGCGCCGTTTACGAAGCACTCGCCGTATTTCCGGCCAAAGCGAACGACAATAACCTCAATACACGATATGCCGGGTGCTTTTAGTGACATGGAAGAGACGCAGGGATACTGGACGCTGGTGCAAAAGACCATGGTGCAGTACCTGCCGCTGCTGACGGCGACGACGGCGCAGATGGCGCTGGCCAAGGCGCGCTCCGAGGAGGAGGTCGAGGCCAAGCTCGCGGGCATCCGGAAGAACCCGAGCATATCAAAGTTCATCGCTGACACGCGGTACTGGATCCATCGGTGGATCGAGGCGTACGAGCCGCTGTACCAGGGCTTCGTGCGCAACGCCGAGGCGGACCCGCTGGCGTACCTGCATGCCATCGACCTGCGCATCGAGTACCTGATCCTGTACGTGTACACGACGGTGCCGCGGTACTCGGGCTTCATCACGGCGCGGGGGCTGACGCCGCAGTACCGCGAGATCAACGCGCTGGCCGAGACGCTGCTGCGGGCGCGGCCCAACGGCGGCTTCGCCATGGACTCGGGGTGGACGTGGCCGCTCTTCATCTCGGCGTTTGGGTGCCGCGACCCGGCGGTGCGCGACGAGGCGATCCGCATCTTGGGCGACTACCCCATCCGCAACGCGCTCCGCGACAGCCGCGTGTACCGGGCGATTGCGCTGCGCAACCGCGAGATTGAGGAGGCCATCATGGCCGAGGGGGACGAGACCCGGCAGTGGCTCCGGCTGCGGCGGCGCGAGATTCTCTTTGAGGACTTTGGGTCGAGCGTGGTGCTACGGTCGGTGCGCAAGGACCCCGTCACCGGCATCTGGGAGCCGCTGGAGGAGGTGGCCGATTTTGCGGTGCGGCCGGACGGGCATCTGAACTGGCGGGAGCAGCCCATCTCGGACGCGACGTCTATCCTGGGTGGCGTCTGTTAAATCGAGCAGAGAAGGGGGGGCATATGTACATAACAACGATGACGAAGCACGAAAGCGAACGACTGGATGTATTATTTTTCATTTCCTATTCCTTGTACATATAGACGCTTTCTCTCATTCGTTGATGGCTGTCAGGCATGATCAAGAATGGACTACTGGCACATGTCAGTATTTTTCAATATTTACATGCAGCATTTTTGCAGGATTTATTTTCAAGTTACACACCACTTTGTCCATTCTCTACAGCGTACAAGGAGATACACATCGGCAGTGGATAAGTTTGAAACTTGCTTGACATGACCAAATAAGGACGCCGGAAACATCGAAGCGTGATTGGTTTAGTGGTAAAATTCTCCGTTGCCATCAGCAACGTCGGGGAGCCCTGGGTTCGATTCCCAGATCACGCATTGATTATTCTTTTGCCGTTTCCAAGCATCATCTTTTTGCAGCCCCCATTGTCGGTGAATGCGGGACTTGAGACCGGGTGTGTGTGGGTTGGCGGATATTGCTGGTGGGCTTGGTGGGTGGCGGTTGTCTTTTTGCTCCATTTGGGAAAATGGTCTTGTGGGCTGTATAATGACTGATAAGAATTGGCCCTTCATCGAAGCGTGATTGGTTTAGTGGTAAAATTCTCCGTTGCCATCCGCAACGTCGGGGAGCCCTGGGTTCGATTCCCAGATCACGCATCGCTTATTCTTTTGCCGGTTGGATGTCTTGAGCTCGACTTGCTTTTGTTCTTTTTTGCCTTTGCTCGTGGTGGACGAGGGGAAACAGGGTGCGGAGTACATCGGTAGGTTGCTGCTTTTGATGCAAGGAAAAGTTGATCAATTGATGACATGCTGCCTCCTAATTTTGGCGCGAGAAAGATTAACAGCGTTTATTCGAAAATAAATAAAGATTGGACAAGTCCGTGGTCTTCCCTCTTGAGCTCTTCCCAATTTGCATCAGACACAAAATGGTCGGCGCTGTCGCCTGTGCGCGCCAAGTACCAGACACCCATGTCCACCATTTCCTTGAATCGGGGACTGGCATGATAGATGTCGTGTGCCTGATTTATAACTTCTCGTCCGTGCAGGCAAAATGCGGAGCGAAGGTGCTGTAGGTTGCTGTCCCGGGAGTCCCTCTTGACGTGCAAGCGAGCTGAGTCTCGGTAGGCCGAGCAGAAACTCTTGACAAATAGCAGCAAAAGACTGTGCAGCCTTGCATCGCTCCCGGCGTCTAGTACTTCACAGCGCATACTTGAAAGAAACTGGGCAATATCGCTGTTGACGCCACGGCCATTGGCGCGACCAAATTCCCAGTCAACCAGTACGGGCATAAGGCTGCTACCGGGTTTTGGTTCGGCCATGAGTACGGAGCCAGGATGGAAGTCGCCAAAGCTGAGGGCTGGCCGGTATTCGTACTTGGGGCTGCTAAACTCTTGGACGGCGATGTTGTAGAGTCTGTCTGCGTCGGGGTAGTCTTTGATGCGATCTTGAATAGGGCGGACGGCAAACTGCCAGACTATGTCAGTAGAGACTGTCGCGGAGAGCTCTTGGTAGGTTTCCGAGTCGGCTTGTATTCTTTGAACCGTTTCCGGATTATGCACAAGAGCCATGATGGCGCCGGTGTCGTGACCAATTTTGGAAATTTGCTCATCAGAGGCAATTGTGGAATCAGTTGCTGCGGCTTTGATGAATTCGACAATGTTGATAAGAGGGCCTAGGTCAGAGAGGAGCAGAACAGAGGCTTCCTGGTTGCTGTTGCTGATGCCAAGACTTGATTCACTGCCGCAGTCGTGGCGCAGGAGATGGGGAGTCTTCCAGAGTGGTGCTGTTTGACGAGACTCGAATAAGAGGCCGCCCTTATCCCAAAGCTTGAGAATTGTCGCTTCAACAGTCTGCCATTGGTGTTAGCCAGGGTTGGTTGCTGGTTGCTGGTTGCTGGTTGCTGGTTGCTGGTTGCTAGTGGCTGTTTGATGCATGGTTGGCCGACCTACCTGGCGCTCAGTCGAGAAGGGGAGATCTGGACCGGCACTCTCGACATAGGGATGGGCATGCTTGAGGACAAGACTGGAAGGGCCAGCATCGCCCGAGAGCTTCGTGGCGCGGTGTGTCGAGTTTACAACGCCGCCAGTGAGGCGGGTTGTTTGCCATGTCGTTCCTGGGTAGACGGTGGCGAGGTAGGCGGGGTAGTTTGCATCTGCCATTTTGTATGCGGTTTGCGAAAGTCTGTACTTTCAAGGCAAGCGACACGTTTCTGTCAATGGAGAAATTGGAGAAGCAAAGAGATTATAGCATCGATGTAGACGGCGTGGTAATGAATCAGTCATTGAGTTCCTGGGAGCCGGCCGCTATTTCAGTGCCGCCAGACCCCGCCGCCTACAGCTGGCGCGCTACCGGCTACTCAGGTAATAATAAAGCATGTGTTTGACTACCTACACTAACGTAATACAATGAGGCCGCGATTGCTGGGCGAGATGCATCATTCTGACCATGGCCCACAATGAGTCACTTGCACCACTTGATTCATAGCAAAATGTCACCATGGAAGAGGCTAGGAATAATGCATGCCTATTGCGGGTTGCGCCAAGGCAACCCCTGCAGTTACGAAGTACGAGGCTGTCGAAGACTGATCAGCGGCGTGGGTAATGGTTTAGCGGGTCAGCCTGGAGCCATGTCCCCTGTAAAGCCTAAAGGCCGCTAAAGAATAAGGCTATTCCCGCTGTAAGCCACTTGTCCGAAATTGGCAACTCGCATTCAGCTACTGAATACTGACATTTATTTGAGCATGTGGCAGAAGTGCCTTGGTCAATCTGATTGTATATTGCAATAGGTGTATCTATGGGGTTCTGGCTGGCAATGGATAAAAATAAGGCCAAGGCGGAAGCAGGGGGGTTTGTGACGGGGTGACTGTATCAAGGACTGACGGCAACGCTTTGTTGTACAGCAGCACAGGGAGCGGTGAACCGGCTGCGGCAAATCAAGTTGCATGGCTACAATTTGGGTTATTAAGATTTCATTCTTTCAACTTTTGCACCGGCTGTTTACATGGACTACACGCAGGGAAGGCATTGTATTCGTGGAATAAGTGCTTCAGCCTGTGTAGAGAGGCCATGCCTGAACGCGGACAGCGAAGAAAGCAGGCCGGACGCAGGCAACATGAATTTCATTTAATAAACACGTAAATACTTTTTATTTTAAACTTGACAAACTAAATTAAATTTAAAGAAATTGGCCATGTCTTCCATGTGCTTCTCTGCAGTACCATGGCCTGCCGGTATCCAAGCGAGGGAAAGCCCTGACGGCTGGCAGCAGCTGCAGCTTCCTGCAGAAGTGAACAAGATGTAAACATTTGACTGACAACTTCTGCTCTCTCCTCGACTTGTTTCTTCCCCAAGTTATTCAGACCGACCATCATCAGCAAAAGATTTTCTTTTCAACTTTGTCAAAACCACCAATAAAGATCATTCTGCTCCGAGATTCATCTATAAACTTCCTTTCTTCGTTGCAGTAGCTCGAAACCCTACTACTTCTTTTCCGTTGGAAGTTTAATTTCGAGTTTACGTTATGGATGACAAAGAGGTGGATAGAGTATTGGTAAGTATACCATTCAAGCAGAAAACACAAATCCATAGCTAGGCTAACGTTCTTAACACTTGAAAAGCAATTAAACTCGTTTTTCCTCCCCTGCAGGGGAGAAAACGCCGCCAAAGCCTCGACCAACTGGCTCGAGGAGCCGGAATTTCCAACGGCAGCCGGCCTAACATCAAACACGGAACCAGAACTCCTATGGGTTCCCAACAACGAGCTGGAATCCAAGGCAAGATACCTGGAAAAACAATACCGCATGCAGCGCTATGAGGCAGTTGAGCCGACCCGCCGTGCTGTTGCTGAATTTCGTACTCGACCCGATATGAGCGAGGGGGACTTGGCTCACATATATGCCAATGTGAGTATGCAAAGACCATGGTGCCTTGTCATTACACTGACACTTATCCATTCGCCAGGTCCAAACCCAGGGCTTCGTTCTCACTGCCCATGGCGCTGCCACCAGAGTGTCCTTTTCCATGGAGCGTGTCCTAGAAACCAACATTGACTGGGCAACCTCTAGCCGGCTCTGCCAAGGAGCTTTGGTTGTGCTGTCACCCATGGAGGATGCCTTCCGATCAAATACCCTCGTGGCAACAGTGGCGTATCGTTTCCTTTCGGGTGGCCTCTGGCCCGATTACGATTCCGCTGTGCCCGAGCCGGATGACACTCCGCCCAGAATAGATTTGTATTTTCCGCATTGGAACAGACGCTTAATGAATCCAAACATCAAATACTACATGCTCGAGGCAAAGACCAGCTACTTCGAGTCGTATAGGCACACAATGCTTGCTTTGCAAGCAGCCGCGAACACAAGGTGAGCTCAGCATGTCAGCTGACGGCGGGCCGATGAAATGTATTCTCGTACTGACAAAACCAGATCTCAGCTGGATAAATTCCTCCTAACCCCTTTCACCGAAATCGAAACGGAGATGATCACACCGCCTACCAACCTCCGCACACCCACACTTCAAATACTAGACCCATCACAGGCAGCCGCCTGCAAGAGTATCATCGACCAAGAACTAGCCATCGTCCAAGGCCCTCCAGGCACTGGCAAGACATTCACAACCGTTACCACAATCGATGAAATCATTCGGCTATTCAATCCAAAGAAGCCCATCATTGTTGCTGCGCAGACAAATCATGCCCTTGACCAGTTGCTCGAGCGATGCTTGACCAAAGAACTTGCCATTTGCCGTCTGGGCGGTCGAACAACGTCTCGCATTGTGGAAGAGCACACCCTGTTCAATCTCCAGCAAATCGAAAAGGGAAAGGGCCCCGGCGTTGGTCTTGGTGGTGCCGCATACAAGGCATTTGATAACTCTTTGCTGGCAATGGAGTTGGATTTAAAAAGGTGCACGCGAAGACAACACCATGACCTCAAGTCCTTCCGAGACGCCAAGATTATTACTCCAGAGCAATGCAACTCACTGGAAGATGGAGATTGGGAAGAATCGGCCGACACAGACCCCTTGTTGGCTTGGCTTGGCTGGGAGTCTTTTGATACAAACCAAACCCAGGATCCAAAGGAGCAAGCAAAAGTAGCTACTCGTGTAAAGCCCTGGGCGAAACACAAATCCGACACGGAAGACAAAGATAGAGTGAGGCTGGATCCTGACAAGCCTATTGGCCCATTCATTCGTCTCGGCAACTCATCTCAATCATCACCACTGAATCGACTAAAGTCTCTATTGGCTCGCAACAAGGACTTGTACAGGGTCAAACCTCAGCATCGAGAAGAGCTATTCAAATTCATGTGCCAAGAACTTGCCAGCCAAAGGGAAGCAAAGCTTACAGAGTCGTTTTCCAAGTTCAGAGCAGCCTGTGAAAGGCTGCAGAAACAGAAAACAGAGCGAGACTGTCGAGTCATATTGAAGTCGAAAACCCAGGTTCTAGGCTGCACAATCACTGGCTTGTCCAAGTACCGACGATTGCTATCATTAGTTGGCCCCGATGTCCTCATTATCGACGAGGCATCCGAAGCCACAGAAGGTAGCATTGCAGCCGCCTTGATACCGTCCATCAAGCACCTTGCCCTCATTGGTGATCATCAACAGCTCTCTCCCAGACCAAATACCCGAATCCTCACCAACCCTGTCTTTGCCATGAACGTATCTCTCTTTGAACGCTTGGTCAATATTGGAATGCCCTATCAAATGCTGGATGTGCAACGACGCATGATTCCAGAGATTCGAGAGATTGTCGGCACGTTTTATCCGAGACTTACAGACCACCCAAGCGTTCTGGGCCGGAAGCCGATTCAGGGAGTCGACTCGTGTTTGTGGTGGTTTGACCATGGCTGGCCAGAGCAGGCACATTCGGGCGCGTCTGGTCACAGCTTTTCCAATCATACCGAAGCAGACATGATTGTCGGCTTTGTCAAGTATCTGTTTCGCTGCGGTACGCCTGTGGACAGAGTGACAATTTTGACGTTTTACACTGGACAACAGGAGCTTATCCAATGCAAGCTGGGCTTGCATGGGCTTGGTTCAAACATTTGCAAAACAGTGGACAGTTTCCAAGGCAGCGAGAACGACGTGATTGTTTTGTCCATTGTTCGGAGCCCCAATCATGGAGCGAAACGCCAAGCTGGCTTTGTTGAAAACATTCAGCGGGCGACTGTCGCCCTTAGTCGTGCACGAAACGGCTTCTTCATTTTCGGCAATGCTGAAAATTTGAAGGGGGGTACAACGTGGCCGACGATTCTTGAAAAGCTGCAGCAATCAACGGCGGGTGGCTTACCCCTAATCTGTCCACTGCACGGGACCAAGTCGATTGTTCGCAGCCCAGAAGACTGGTCGGAAGTCTCTGGAGAGGATGGCGGCTGCGGGAAGCGATGTGATGGCATCGCTGAGATGCGGCATGCTCCGCCAATGACCAAGACTGAAGCTGAAAAGTTGACTGCAGGGCGACCTCAGTTAAAGGTGCTCGAGCCAAAGCAGCCTGCCAAACTTGAGAAATCAGCCGTAGATATGATTGAAGGCACCAGAATGTTTGTCGAGCGAAATACAGCAAAAGGAGATGGCGTGTCTTCCAACGGCGGGAGTCAAGATAGCAGTGCTCAAGGGAGTGATTACATGATGGAAATTGGCTACAGTGCGTTTCTCGCCGAGTTTGACGAGATGGCTGTGAATGCGAGAGAAGCAATGCTGCCCGACTCGCTCATTGACTTTGACTGATGACGGAAGACTGGAGAAGCATTGGAAAGCGAGAAGCAACGGGAAAAGGAGACGAGAAGAGGAAAGATTAGAGAGGATCAAGTATTCAAAAAAAAAAAGTGGAAAACGAGGAAAGTCATAGAATCAAGATTCTGTTTGAATTAATTACACATGGGCTGGGAAACGTGGCTGGCGGGAGGGCTGACTTCGGACAGGGAATTGATTGATTCGCTTCAAATTCGATCGGGAAGTATGGTGCAGGACATTTTTACTTTATGCTGCTTGAATTATTTTTGGGGTTGGCAAAGAATAAAAATACCATGGAGCAGAAGAGTAGATTAATGAAACCATCATGTCACGTATTTTCAACGGGATGGCTGGAATAAAACATGTCTTTAACTTTCAGCAGAGTGTGCACTGATTTGATAAGCAAGCGTGGAGTTGGACGGGAGCGGGCGTGGGCCAACTAGTTATTATTAGTGTGGCGGGCATGTGAGGACCAGCCTTTGTCTCGCGCCATCAACATCACATAGCGGTCAATTGACGCACACCACTGCCAGATCGAAGACCTGTACGTGCGACGGAGACTTTGAGCGGAGGCGATACGTCCAGAGTTTGAAAATCGACTGCGACAGGCGCCCGCGGGCATAGCGACCGCCTCGAATGCCCTGGACAAAAGGGCAGCCTCTCTCGCCCACGCACTGCCGACATCTTTTGATGCTATACAACCAGACATAATGGATGACGAAGAACGCTTCTCAGCCAGTTCGCCCGAGTCAGAGCGAGACAATGAGCCCGATGAGGTGATGGAGGACGAGCCGGCCGAGCCCGAGCCCGAGCCAGAAGCCGATCCCGAACCTGAAGCGGAGGACAACAACGACGACGACGATGACGATGGGGACCAAGAGGATGGAGCCAACAATGCGAGCGCAAACACCAACACCGACAGCAATAATGCCACCCAACAGAACGACGCAGACGGCAACCAAATACGGAAAAAGTCCAGCACACCCAACCCGCAGTTCCCCCCATTCTTGCGACCGACGACGCGACCCGAATATATTACGGCGCGCCTCTACGACATTGTGCCCACCATGGCCGCGCCCCAGTCGACGAGTGTCAACGCCATGGCCATTACGCCAGATCTCCGCTACTGGTTTACGGGCGGCACAGACGGCTACATTCGAAAATACGACGGTCCGGGGACCATTAACGGCAAGCTCGCCCTGACGGTCGCGCAAAAGCACCCCTTTGTCGACAGCGTGACAAAGGCGGCCATCCTCATGTCCTATTGGGAAAACGAGGAGCCCTCACCCCCGGGCATGGCGAGCCACGAGCAGATGCTGTCACCCGTCTACTCGCTGGCAGTCGAGTCGACCGCCCTCTGGCTTCTGTCCGGGCTGGAGTCGGGCGCCATCAACCTACAGAGCGTGCGGCATGACGAGGGCAAGAAGATTACCAGCCTCCAGCGCCATACGAATGCCGTGAGCGTGCTGACCATGGCGCCCGACGAGAGATCTGTCCTGAGTGGCAGCTGGGACAAGACGGTTTTGGATTGGGATCTCAACACGGGCCAGACGATCCGCAGTTTCACGGGCACCGCCGGCCAAATCTCGGCGGTTGAGCTGAGACCAGAGTGCGGCGATCCTGTGCCGGCCGACGCGGATGAGCTGCCGCCGGCATCAACGACATTTACGACCAATAGCGGCGCACCGTTTACGAATGGCTTCGCGAGCGTCAATGGAAAGGCGGCCGACACCAAGTTCGAGTCGCAAGGCAATGACGCCGACATGGAAGCCGCCGCATCGCCGGCGCACGAGAGTCTCTTTGGTGGCAGCGACGCAGGAAGTCTCTTTGGCGAAACGGCAGGCGAGCAGCCATTTGGCCAGGACGATGACGAGTATGGCGGCGGCATGGGCATGATGACGGGGCAGGAGGGCGGTATGGATCACTCGGCCGACATGGCCATGGCAGGCATGGATATGGACAAGGACAAGCCGCCAGCTGAGCAGGCTGCTGAGAAGGCTGAGCAAACTGCCGTCGTGCCGCCGGAGCAACAACAACAACCACCAGCTGCCGATGGCGACGCCATGGATGTAGATTCTCAGACGACGGTGGCAGTAAAGCAAGAAACACAAGAGAGCCAGACTGAGCCCAACCTGGAGACGGCCTCGGCCTCCATCTCGCAGGGGAATGAAGCAGTAGTACCAAAGGCGGAAGACGCTGCCGATGCCACAGACGCCAGCACATCGCAGCAGCAAACGACACAGACGGATACCCTGCCAGGAACCGAACCTGGCGGGGCCGGAGCAGACGCTTCGCAGACGGAAGCCTCACCACACCCGCCCGTCTACGTATCCGACACAACGGCGGGAAAGCAGCGGGCGGTGGACCAGTCGCAGACATCCACGACGACGTTTCTCGCGTCCGCCATGGACGGAACCATTCGCATCTGGGACCGTCGCGTGCCCAACCCGGTGGCGCGCATCAGCCCCCGCGCCGGTGTCCCGCCCTGGTGCATGAGCGCATGCTGGAGTCCCGATGGGAACAGGATTTACGCGGGCCGCCGCAATGGCACCGTGGAGGAGTACGACGTGCACAGGGCGCAGAGGGGGTGGGAGCCCGAGCGGGTGCTCAAGTTTCCGGGGGGCAGCGGTGCCGTGAGTGCGGTGAAGCCAATGGTGAATGGGCGGCATCTTATCTGGTGAGTTTTTTTCTTCTTGTTTTCTCTTCTCCTTCTTTTCTCTTCTTCTTTTCTCTTCTCCTTTTCTCTTCTTCTTTTCTCTTCTTCTTGTTCTTCTTTGTCTTTTTCAAAACTTCTTCAAACGCGACAGTGTGAGGAAAATGGAGAGCAAACATTGATACAATGCTAACATGGCATGTTCCTAGTGCATCGCACGACATTCTACGACTATATGACCTGCAGGATCGCCAGACCACAAAACACTCTACAGTGCCGTTTCTGATTATTCCAGGTCCGCCGCGCGCTGGCGTCATTTCCGGCCTGTACATTGACCCGACTAGCCGCTTCATGCTGAGTGCGGCTGGAACGAGAGGATGGAACGGGACGAGTACAGAGGTCCTAATTGGGTATGAGATTCAAGTAACGGATGCCTAGGGCAGCATGGGGCTGGCCGCAATTTCTTACTTTTCTTTTTCTTTTTTTCACTTCTTCAACATGTGGTGTTTTGGAGTACAATGCCTGGCTACGGACCAACGCATCAATGTATTTTGGATAACGGAAAGGTCAAAACACTTGAATAAATGGTGCTCTAATGCAATGTTTCAATTCAACCTTTGGAGCGGTGAAGCAATTATGTGATTGGGTGTTAACGGGCATGTCTTTGTCTACCTTGTTGGTCTGCGTGAACGACTAACTTGCTTTCGCCGCAAACTGACACACGCCGCAAACTGACACAAGCCGCAAATGACTCGTAGAGGTCACAAAATGACTCACTCAATTTACTCTCTCTACCGATTTGCTATGTAATTTTAAAGCTTGACATGTTGTTGATGGTGGCAGGCTACGGCGCCAACATCCACTTGCAAGCGGTGGGAACAGACATCATAATCCACCAACAACTAGAGTGGCTTCTTGTTTAGATAAGCTGGGAATACTCCGTAAAAGCACCAATTCATCCTAGTGAGCAATTCTGCACGCAAGACTAGGTAGGACCACGTTGCCTCCGCAGATGTGACCTCTGTAATACTCCACTCAATCCCGTTAAGCCCCAGCTACTCACGACAAGGATTATTAGTCGATCATCTAAAGTGCTGCAAAAAAAGTACTTAATTGTATTAGTACGGTCCACTATAACAAAAGTCCCAACAACTTCCCATTGTACAAAGAGCTAGATCACCTCTATCACAACCCCAGCCTGTCTGCCATCCTCATTTCTATTCATTGTGGCTACTTAACGCCATAACGCTATGTAACTGGTCTTAATAGCGTTTATAGGCAAGGCATATAGATTTTTTTCCTTAGTAAACAGAAGTATGCTATAATATTGACGTAATTATATTGCTAGAACAAGATCTCTTACAAGGGCCTCTAGTATAGCCGTATTCTATTCGGCGTTAACTAGCTACTGCCGCGACTCTTACTAACTTGTGATAGGCTTAAACACGCTTCAGGGATAGAAACAATCCACCCACCATCTTCCGGCTTACCATTGCTGCGGAGTTCCCGTACCTGTCGGCATGCCAATTAATAATCACGATGCATCTGGTGGGGTTGGGTCGGTTGGCTGGTGTTTGAGCAACCATACAACTCCTCCACAAGTAAATATTTCTATAGAAAATGAAAGAAGTGAGTTCCACTCAGTGGCAGCTCACGTCACATTTGTCATTGCCGTGCTTGAATGCCGGCCACTTTTATCCAGATCTCATAGATAATATCATTGCCGTGAATGACTGTGTAAGCAGCGTAATCCGCCAGCAGAAACAGGGTTCGTGAGGATTCGCTGGCCCATGTGATATTGTGGAGTAGTTAAGGCAGATTGCACCGGTTCCGACTCGCGTTGTATCTATCAGACTAAGCACAGACATTACTGTTGGTAGCTTTCAAGAGCCTCTTAGTCTATATAAACCATGACATTGTCGCTACATATTCGCCGAAGAATAGCAAACAATCAGCGCCAATTCTCCTCCCATATACACTTCCAAACCTTCTCAATGGTTCAGCTTACAGTAACGACACATCATGAACTCTACCAATATCTCTTACTCACTCATCATAGATGACCAGTTCCACCGCAGTGGCTGCACTGTATCTCGCCAGCTTTGCCACTGCCGCTGTCTCCCCCATTGCAGGAAGCGTCCTTACAACCTACAGGGACAATAACTGCAAATCCGTTGCTGGTGGTCCTAATGGACTTGGGTTAACTTGCCAGCATTGGGGAGGCGTCCCAGCCGGCGGTAGCTATATGCTGAATGATGTCTTGACGGTGAACTGCCCTAACTTGGCTCTCTTTTGGCATACCGATAAGGATTGCAAGGGGGACTCGGGTGTTACTGTAACCCATATTCAAGCTCAAAAATGCTACAATAGCATTGTTCCCTCGGCTGCATACGTACAGCTGGTTTGCCAGTAATGGGTCAATAGTCTCAGTTTTACCTGTTAGCGTCAGGAATGACATGATACATATGGCAGGTGGTCCTCGGGTGAATCATGTCACTTATAACAACAAGATCGGTTTATATATATAGCCGGCATTTATCACCTTTTCGTGATCTGGTAGCACCTAGGTCATTTTTAGCTGTCTGAGCCAAGAGAGCACTCTGGCCTGCCAACGCATCATTTGTTACTTGAAGGGTTACGGTATTCTTCTATTTTGTTTTCGTCAACTTATTTCTTTTATGGTGTTTTGTTGTTTTGTTGTTGATACCTAAAAGAAATCTTTTGGTGCGAAAAGGTACGAGGGAGTGGCCGATCTTGGTCAGAGAAGGCGCACGCTCGTCTACGCTCAGGCAAATGTTTACAAACCGCATCCTCAAGCTTTAGCCCGTGATAAAAAGCCATGCTGGTGATGCAGGATCTGATTCAAGCCCGTTGCACAATCACTTGCTTAATCGTGTATCAACTTGATCTATTTTGCAATTTTAAAGGCATGCGTGAGGAGATATAAGTGAGAGTTGATGGCCTATTTGCTTGCGTTGTTCTTTGGAATATGGCGACAGAGTCTGGCCACCCCTGAAACTCCACTGCCAGTGTCTTGATTGGGGATTCTTCCAGCGGACTTTGCTGCGCCGGACTCTGGCCTCACTGGTACACCGGCTAAGCCTTTCACGAGCACCCGTACGGACAAAGGTATTATCCTCATTAAACTACTTGTTTTGATGCTATATTTGCCAATGGGTACTATAAAGTGTGTTGAATATGCGGGATTGGCTCTGAAAAAAAAAACGAACTTTGTGCTTAATGGTTGAAGGGACTGCCAGCTTGGTACAGCGGACCAACACTTGAACAAGCTGCCAGCATTGGTATCCAGGAACGATGGTGATCTTTATTAAACCAAACAATGGGAACAGGTCCCTCCCTGAATCGAAAACTAATTTGAAGTCACTTTTCTTTGATAATGGTGACTTTTTCTTCAGTGCTGCGAGTACGCCGCCGTATCCAGTCCGCTCATTCATCATCTTCTTTGTCTCTCCCTTTTTGTTTTCCGGTTTACAAAAGCCTGTCAACATTCACCCTCTTTCAGAACGATCATGTCTACACGACACAATAATTAAGCATCCTTTCTTCAAACGCGGATAGTCTTTGTGCTCTCGCATCACACACATACAGTACAGCTCAATGCACTTACATTTCATCGCTTCCGGACTTCAGCCTTTGGTGTACTGCGTCTTCACCTGCAGCTGAATTAAGGTACAAAGAACAAAATGCAGCGGGATTCGTCTGTATCAGCATCTAATATGAGCGCGCATTCTGACAGTTGAAGAAATAATGTTGAGATACTGCAAAGCTTGGTTCCAATTTCAAGTATAAATCAGTGATAGTTCCCCTGGGATTTTCAAAATCAAAACAGACCATCAAAACCTCAACACAGCAAAGACTCGCAGGAATTTAACCTACACTACCAGCCTTGCAAAGTCTTCAGCGTCTTTGCACAAACTAAAAAAGCCAAATCCATCTTCTTCGACTTCACTATCAAAATGTCTTCCCGAGAAGTACCCGCAGAGCATCGGCCTGGCCTTGACGAGTACTTGCAACCCTACAGAGACGCCATCAGCCAGTTCTGGGTGGCCGAAAACTGGGAAATGGCTCTACGGAACCTCAACATAGTGTTGGATTTGCTGGTACCCAACACTGAACGGGTGTACTGTCGAACGGGCTTTTGGTCCCCGCCTGATGTTATTGACGAGATGATTCAACAGGAGCTACCGACCCGTTGTTATTGGTGTCTGTGGTCAGCTTTTCAATTGCATTGGGACAAGGCAAAAGTTCTTTTTTACATGGACCGATACGAAGAAGCTGCTGAGTGGTTCTGGCAGTATGGGAAGCTCAGAGCTTTCTTCGAGAGCACCGGAGAAACTCAACTCGGGGCAGGCGCCGCAACCTTGGGCCATCATCCGGAGCATGAGCAGCATATCGAGCAGGTCAAGGTGGTGAGTAGCGAATCTTTGCGAGAAGGGAACGTTGACAAGGCTATACAGGACGTAAAGTCTCTGTACGTGGGGCCGGTGGCGAGAAACCCGGGTTGTCTGTGGTGTAAGCTTCGCGCCTTGCCAGTCTACATGCGGGTGGTGGAGAAGGCTGAAGGGTCGACGAATGGTAAAAGCTTTAGAATGATTCACGATCGGTATAACTCATTTATGCAGGTCCTTAAGAGCGCGGGCGCGGCGGAATTATAACACCGCTAATAATGTCATGCCATGGCTCAGGGCAAGACTAAACACGCCTTCCTCCCATAGTGGGGACGTGGCTGCTTTTTTTTATTTTTCATATTGCACTGATTTCTATAGAGACTGAGATTAGACCATTGTTTTACATAATATACAGCGGCGTTCTGGAAATCTGCTCGTTCCCGCGGTGAAAAACCAGCCAGTACTCGGCAAATGCCTCTCAGGGCAGTGGTGCTGGCACTTTCTGATATGACTCCTTCATTGCGATTGTAAGACTTTAAACCGCCCAATAGTTTTGATTAGGAGGCTCGTAGCTGCTGAGAGAGTCTGCTGAGAGCCTTCAACTAGTTTACTGGACAAGTGACCAACGTGTCGGTCTCGAAAGGCCTTGCCTGGTGTCACACTCTGTAATGATCCTCAGACAACAAGAGCCTGCCAGAGCTAAAATGTAACTAATTTCCGTTTTTCCTCGGTCTAGCTATTTCTTGCTGCCTAGAATGATCGCTACTGGCCATTCTGCTATGACTTTGCCGCCGAATTCATTATTAATAATGCGCTCAAACTCAACCCACGATGGATGTTCCCAGCAGCGCTCGTCATATGGCAACGAAATTGACATTAGGAAGCGCTTCACATAGTCGACGTCCACCTCTCTGCTCCATGACTTATCCTCCAATTCAATCACCTTTTCCGAGGGCTTTACCTGTGACGCTGGGATCGGGAAAAGCTCCTCTGGTACAAAGTTGAATGCATCGACATCACTACGACCGTGCAGATTGATGCTGATCCTTGTCCAATCTCGGAAGCCGCTCGTCTTTACGTCGGGCAACTCTAGCGTGTTGAAACCTCGTTGCATGCGTGGCGGTGCCGCCATCATCTCCGGGCTCTGGAAGCGTGCACTGTCGTTGTAAAAGCCTCTAAATGCTTCAATCTCTGCATTTTGCAGCAGAGAGTCTAAGCGAGGATGCTGGGGGAAATGCATTGCGACACTGTAGAATACGGCTGCAAAGGTTCCGCCCGGTTTGAGGGAGGCAGAGGCTGTGGCAAGGGCCTGCTCTGTATCCATCCAATGAAAGCACTCTCCCATGGCAACAAAGTCAATCGAGGAAGGGGGAAGCCATGATTCTTCGCCAGTCGCATGCTGAAGGGTGAATTGAGAAGCAGGCCGAAGAGCGGCGCGAGCGGCGGTGAGATTGGCCTGGCCCGGGTCAGAGACGAAGACGTGATTGAAGCTGCGGGCGAGAATCTGGGAGAGAATACCACCCCCTACAGTTATTCAAGTACCAAATTAGCAACTAAGATGCGAGTCTTGAGTGCTTGTAACAAAACCGGGGGGATAGACTTGCCAGCTCCAACGTCGTGAGCAGCATCAAATTTGCCTCCGTGACGACGATGATAGTCGAACCACAGGTCTAGCATAGACTGCGGGTATGCAGGGCGAAATTCCTTGTAATCGACCCATGCATCCTGGTTGGCGAGGGTGAAGGGGATGGCCTCATGCTCAGCCTTGTATAGCGAGAGATCAGCTTCGACTGTCGTCATTTTGTTACTAGCTTTACGTTTTGCAAGAATGGATGCCAGAAATCTACTCAGCGTGCTCTGCGTCACCTATCTGTATTTATACATGAATACCAAAAAAGTTCAAGTACCAAAAAAGTCAAGTACAACGAAAGATCACATTTCTTTCCAGTGTTCCGTACAATTCTGGACATTCGGGATTAACTGTTTGCAAGCTAGTTTCATTGGTTTGGATTCGATGTAACGTCAGGCGGGCAAATCCTGGAGTTCAGTTCCACGGGCTTTAGCCTCTTTTTTCCCACAATGCCGCCTAGCCGACCGTGATTTTGTAATCAGGGTATGATTAAGAACAATCACAGTATTATTGTTCGGATGACGTGTGCTTCAATCTGCCCTCCCGGCCCGATCAGCTGTAGTTTGTAAGCCGGAAAATCTGGACACTGGGTAAACTCTCCGCGGGTCTCAGAGGCAGATGTCCTCGGCCTATCGAAAAATCCGCAGATGATCCCGCAAGGTGGAGGGCTCTGTAGAGAATGTCGAACTAGTATGTTGTCGGCAGTCCGTCATGAGACATTCTGTTGCACCATTCAGAGCTAAGTTGTCTGTGTTTGTCAGGGCAGTCGAAGCCCTCCCTTATTGGTTCCTGTTCCGTAAAATACTCAACCTCGTCTCTTCTCCTTTCAGGCAAGTCCTTTTAATCAAAATTGCTGTGATGTTATCAGCTATTGGTATACTTTTTACTTGCTCTTAAAATCTAAGCATCACTTATTGTGGGTGGCTTTAATAGCAGCGAACCCCTGCCAGTTAAGATATGTCGAGCCGGAGATGAAGGAGCGCCACCGAGCGGTCTCCTCCACTGGGCGCCGTGTAGTGTGCTTTGTGGCATAGCTGCCCAGATCTCTAAGAAGCTATTCGATCAACTAGTTACCTCGTTATGACCTGGTTCCGGCTGCCAAATCTATTCTGACAATTTTTATGATTTGTCTTTGCTTCTGTCTACACTGTCTTCGCGCTTAAGCCGTAACTTTGGCCCATTGAAGAGCATCCGGTACAATCTTTATGCTGGCTTGACAGAACTGCAAGGGTATATTGCGTAGATCACAAATCCCGACGATTTGGAGTAGATCACCTGCAGATCCACACCTTAGTCGAGGTGGATAAGTACCACGAGCTCAACACCCGAATCAGGGACAGTTTGGACGGCGGGAATTGACCATTGAGAACGAGTGGGAATTTGAGGGGCCTTCTATTTGGTCGTGCGCTGGGCTATAGGGCATCCCTCAACTGTGCCTCCCTTGAATAGTGAAATGGTCATCCAATCAGCCGGTGTTGCCGGTCACAGGCCGCACAACGGTTCCAGAAGCGTCACACCCGCGGGCTTTTCTAAATTAGGATAATGGTTCCCTGGTCACAGGTTGGTTGATCCACGAAGACCAGCCGGCCACTAGCAATCTTAGGATGTGTAAGTCAACAGTGGATTGCAATAGAAAGCCAACGTTAGTGCCTCCATTGCGACTCTTCCACCAGAAAACTGGGACCAAAACATTTTGCGTGCTCAAAACCGAACTTATTCGCGAGCTTGGTATTGAAATACCTGAGCATTGGTATCTTCTGTGTGTTCCGTACTGTTTTATAAGGTGCGTGGCGTAAGAAGACATGAGAGGAGGGTTGCTACGGGAGCAGTCCCATTTCTGTACATCTGAAGATAGCACATTAGAATTCTTTCTACCTATTTTAATCGATCTTTTATTTACAGCTGATTTCTACTTTATGTAAAATTATGTGGCGCTAATCCATGTAGCTGGAATCACCGCTGGTGCCGCTAGTCCTTTGAGACCTTGTAGTTGGTCTAGATTTGACTTGAAACTCCCCTGTTCCCTTTCGTGTCCCTATATATTTTATCTTCCGCCTACTTCATTTCGAAACAAGCAACACGTTAATCTCTTCATAAATTGCCAGGCAACCCCTACGTGAGATGATACCTGGCTGATGCCGTAAATATTCCACTCCATTCCCGTGTGGCCCAGAATATGAGCGCAGTAACAAAAAGTCCCGAATTTCCTCATGTCTTATATGCCAATGCTCCATTTCGCTAGCAGTTTTTTAGCTGCTCTCTATAGTATGATATCATCGTACTTCACTCCGTCCGTATAAAGTTTAATCCCGTAGTGAACTACCCCTTCTTATTGACTGTCTCTGATTATTACTACCCAATGGCCTGGCCACGGACATTCCGCGGGACAAGTTCTAACCATTGTATGCGATTTATCTTCGGCATATCTCGAAGCTTTGGGCTGTCACGTTCCTCCGGAGTGGCATGTATATACTTATCTTACTGCAACTTCTGTGCGTAGCAGTACGCAGCTGTGGAAGAATGCTGCAATAGTCTGCAAACCTGCAGAATCTGTGCCAGCGAGCCTCCCCACGTCTCCGTAGCCACGCTAGGCTTTCTAATCTGGATTACAATGTGCAAGAACCTGCTTTTATTAATTTCCTAGGTTTCATCTTCTCAAAGCAACCTTGGCTGTACAGGTAGCTCCGCCACGCCGGCTCATCTTCGACATGCAGGCAGCTGTAGCTGCAGCTCATATAGCGTTCCGTGCCACGTTTCTGAGCTTGACCTGATATTTCCAAGTAAAATCAGTAGAAGCTTCATTTAAGTGATTTAAAATACTATCGAACCAATCACCTGGTAGTTCTTCTTCAATGGCGGAGCTACAGAGCATTAAAAAGACGGAAAAACTGCTTATTCACACTTTATTTTTATCCCATACTGATTTTTATCCCATACTGCTTATTGATGAGCCAACTTGTGCTAGCTACTTTACGCATCAGGCTCTTCCAAGATTACCCTGAGAATTTCTGCATCACCTTTGTCACATGGTTGTTCAATCTCAATGTTTCGAATCATTTCAGCATGCCTCTGGCTTCTAAGCACGATTCTTGACGGAAACGGTTTCGGCCGGGCTAAAAGACTTCCTGTAAGCTCAAGCGAAACGTTAATCTCAGCACCATTCTTGCCAACAGCTTTTAAGAGACGAAACGAAGCGAGTGTCTGCGCCATCGTAATAAAAAGACCGGCCTCTGCCACCACTCTACCAGGGCACGCACGGCGGCCAAATCCAAACGTGATTGCTCTCGGATCAGGTTCATTACGTGGCGCAAGGAACCTCTCTGGCTCAAATTGGGTAGGGTTGCTGTACACCGCCGGATCATGACGAAACCACCATACTGCCGGGAGAATCACGGCACCTTTAGGCACTCTATATCTTCTACATATGATGATCTCATCCTCTACTGAGTGGGGAAATCCCATGACTCCAAGGGGACTCCAACGTAGGGTTTCTTTCAGGATAGCCTGGACGTATGGTAAGTCTGGCCGGTCCTTGATCTGGGGCAGACGTTCAGTGCCAACAACACGGTCAATCTCCTCTTGTGCCCTCAGCTGCACGTCAGGATACATAATCATGACCAGTACAAAGCTGCGAATTGTTTCCACCGTGGTGTCTGAGCCTCCGGAGAATAATGTCAGAGTCATCCACTTTATGGCCTCGTCGTCGATACTAAGCATCGACCCTCTGCCAATGCCACTGTGCTTCTCCTTGAGAACTTGTGATAAGAAGGAGTTTTTGTGGCTGTCATTTGCCATTTGCTTCTGAACAAAGAGGTACGGGCTATTGGCTGCTTTGTTGTTGATCTTCTTGAACTCCCGAGCTGTTGACTTGAACCCCATGCCAGGCAGGCATTCTGGGAGGTGCTTCAGGGCAGGGATCACATCGACTGCCCACTTCATGGGAAGATACGCCACTGTTAAATTGCGGACCTGTCTCTCGATAAGGTTAACCACTGGGTCTGGTTTCTTCGGATCAACGGAATAACCGTAGAGTATCTGGAGCGTGGTTGCAGCCATGAGACTGTAGTTCAAGTCAGTAGTTTTGTTGCCAATTTGCGCTGTTTTAAAACGCCAAATATACAGGCAAAGACTTGCCTTCTTATATGCTGATCAATATCTTCGGGGCTGTCCAGGATTCTTAGTAGAAACCGCCTCGCTGCAACTTCCTGTACGCCGTGGTATTGAGCTGAAGCAGTGCTTGAGCCGAGATGTCTTTGCATGATGGTCCGCATGCTCCTATATCTCCTGTTGAAAGGAGAGTTTAAAAGGCCCTGTTCGAAGCCGCATAAAACACTGCCGAATTCGGGTTGAGGCCGTGCTGACGTTTTTACTGACATCTCCTCCAGCAAATAGCGCGCCACCTCCCTGTCATGAATAATGACGATTTTTTGGCCCAATACAGTGACTGAGCTAATTGGCCCGTATGCGTCTTTGTGCTTAAGCAAGTGCTGGAATTCAGGCATGTCCTTTGGTGGAAAATCCCTAATATTGCCAATAATTGGGATTGGCTTTGGTCCTGGCGGAAGTGGTAGCCTAGCAGAGATAAAGACATGCCGAAAGACACAATAGCACAAAATTGCTAAAACGAGACCAACTGCTATAGTCAGCATTGTCATCATAGGAACATGGAGGCTGAGTTATCGTGAATACGAGAGGGTGAAAAGGGCGTCGTGACAAAGACGTTCTGTGAATATCGCTGGGATTTTTAAATTCTCTACTGCAATTATTTCGAGAATGGCAAAACTATTAAGATGAGGAAAGACATATGAGACACAAAACTATGCTGCTCGATATTGAGAGACTTAACAAGTGGATCCTCCATGTAGAATACTACATACACCGCTTCTTACCCATCTCCGCGATGTCAACTGGCTAGTTGTCGCTTAGATTGAGATATCCCATCTTACGAATTTATCATGAGACAGTGCGCTATAATTGCCAGATCTGAGCAGAACAGGGATGCTAACAGTAAGACGTTTACACGACGCCATTGGGCTGCTTTGAGGCTTAAGTAGGCGAGTCTTGCTATGTCAACCTTGGCAAACATATGTAGATGATCAGGACGCTGTACAGCACACCTTGTCTCACTTCTACCCAAATAACCTCCTTATTTCCCCGCCTCTTAGCGAAAACACTCTACGAACAGCTTCTTGGGACGGGGCTGTCGTGAAGCTGGTCTTGGACGAGACTGAAAGCCAGGCTGAAGCAATTGCTTGGCTGGATAGCAGGTGAAGCTCACCATTTTACCATGTAAAAGGTGTATTTATTGGTTAATCAAATTGGATTGCCGTTCTTCCAGCACAAGCTCGGCGGATGGTTTCCTGAGACAGCCCCCTACCAAGGGTTTAGTCGGGAACGATGGTGCATGGCGGGAGTTTCGTTGTCTCAGATATCAAATTTGACAGAAGGGCTGCATAATTTCTAGCTGCTTCTGTTATTATTATTACTTTTTTCATTATTATTGTTATTTTCGTTATTATGATAGTTAGTGGTGTATCTAAATAGCCATCCATCATTTGTGTGTAATGAGCTGCGATCATTGACACAGAGTGGCAAGACTGCATCATCACCTTCACCCCGTAACCTAAAATAAAACACTGGCTGGAATGTAATGAAACACCCTTGCATAAAAGCGTCCATGATTCCGATCCGTTGTCCAAGTACCGACCCAGAGTCTGCTGTTGAAAGGTCCGCATTCCTTTTAGACGAACGGCACGGAAGCACATACCACCCAGCCCAGCCGTACTTGACATTTAACGTTAAATATCCTTGCCGTTGCCTGTTTGAGCACTAGCTCCGACAAACACTGTACAGGCTACATTGATAGCTGCGCTATTCGGCTGGTCCATGGTCCAGCGCCTCTGACAGTCTCATCTTTAGCTTGTATAAGACTCTGGCAAGAATTCTCCTGCCCTTTGCGGAGCGTCAAAAATTAAATTGCAAGCTCCCAAGTGGCTGGGAGAACAGTTCTTGGCTGCTTCGGAATTCGGCAATCGCAAGATGTGCCAACCGTGCATTCACTCCAAGAAATGGTAACACAACGTACAACTATATAGGGAGCACATTCTGCAATCTATTTGGTGATAATAATCTCTGGCATTCCCATTACACTACCCCAAAATCCCAGTACATTCGCCACTCCCCGTTCCAGGTCGATAATAAAGTCACCATGTTTCCAGCACAACTTGCCGTCCTTCTTGTCGCTCCGGTAGTATATTCTGCCTGCACAAATGACAATCGAGCCTGCAGCTGGACAGGCACTGCGCCATTCTGCGGAGCCGAAAGCGAGTCAATCGGCTATAAGCGTGGACACGAAGAACTCGTCGCCAAGTCGGAAAATGATTCTGCCTCTACGCTCCTCTCAAAAGGCATGATATCTACAGACTGCTACAACGACTACGGGTCTTCCTGCTGGAGTGGCTTCAAAGACCTCTTCTGTGCGTTGCCGCAGGAAGCCGCTACGTATACATACACGTACACAACAAACAAGACTGGAGGTTACAGGATTGTAATTACTCTTGATAATGGAAAGGCTTGCACGACGGATGCGAAGGGAGATGATATATCTGCGCTTGTCAAAGAGGAGGCACGCAAGTGTACTTGAAACAAAGGTTCGGGATGCTGACTTTTTGCGACGTACTTGTATTCGGAAGGGTTGGTGGGAACAAATCAGGGGGGGGTGGTTGTTAGGTCTTTCTACTATCACGCTTAACAATTAAGAGTACAATAACAATTTTTATTGATGGTGTAGATGGGCGGAGAAAGTCAAGCATAAGACCAAATAGTGAATTTGAAAGTCGGCGTCACCATCCTCCGCAGCGCAGCCTTTGCTCTCTGTTGTACATCGAGGCTGCATGCTTTGCACGACTGCTGTTTGGGGTAAAGGCAGCCCGGCATCTATACATCTCTATTAGATAGTAACGTCAGTAACGTCAGTTGGATTCTGGAAGATCCATTTTCTCAAATTGTAGTTTAATTCCATGCATGACCTGGTCACTGGCATCCCATCGCGTTTAGCATGTGTTTTTACCCAACAATTTTCAGAGTTCAACCTGCAATTATTGTTGCGCCTAGCTAAGTTGTGAAACGTGATCATCTAGCAAATTCTATTATTAATTGCGACCAATAGCTCGTACAAATCGACCTCCAGATGCCTTTACCATTCAAGCCTTCTCTTTCTCAGCCTCGCGTCCTGCATTCTGCACCTTGATCAGACCTACCGATACTTACTGCCTCCCTACCGGGAACTCCTTCGTTGCGCCCGCGCGACATTATGCGCCCAGTTGCTCACGGAGCTTTCGGGTGAGACTGTTGACGGCGGACCGCCGCCCTGAGAGCTCGACACTTCACCAATGACATACCCAGGCTCCGGCATGCGTGGCGGTCGACTTCCATGCGGTGCCACTGGTGGCGGGGCGAACCGCCCAGCGGGATGCGTCGTCTGTGTGAAGCGATTGAATACGGGCGGGATGGGTAGATGCGTTGGCGGAGCATGGTAGAACCAGCGGCCGTGCTGGGTTTGAGGAAGCGGCGGCTGCATGGGGATGTGACCTGGTGGTGGCATTGGTATATGGCCCGGTGGTGACATTGGGATGTGGCCTGGTGGTGACATTGGGATATGCCCCGGTGGTGGCATGGGGATGTGACCTGGTGGCGGCATAGGGATGTGGCCCGGTAGAGGCTGTCGTCTGCCGTACCCTTCACATGGATGGGCGGCGGGCGGCGGCATTCTGGAAACATAATGAGATGAGGCTTCACTTTCGGTGCGGCGAGTAGGGAAGTGGATGCCGGGCAGTTGGTCCGGGTAGTGGTAGTAAGGCGGCCGTGGCATGTTGATGTTGGGGTGGCGCTGGGAATCCTGCGAGTGTGAAGACTGATACGATGTTTGCGAGTCTACAACGCTCGCTCGGCGGGGATAAGACGAAGGCAAGTCCTGACCTTGCTGGGATGCTCGTGGGTCATCAACGCTGTAACGGCGGTATGGAGGCGGCGAGCCTAGCGGTTGAGATGATGCTTGCGATTCGGCGACGCTGACCCGGCGCTGCTGTGGTGTTTGTGTCCCGGATAAAGTCGATTCTGATGGTACATTACTCCGAGTACTCGTCGACGATGTGCTACTGACTGAGAAGGCGAGATGAGAACGCGAAGAGGCGGGACCTTGGGGATTAAATTGTGTGATGGCATCAGCGCAGCCGGCACAGCAATGTGTCGGGCGGATGTGCCCGTACCGACACGGCATTATCTTGGATATATTCTTTTTCTGTAATGCTTTACCTTGGGAGTTTGGATGGCTTGGTGTCTGTCTGGGAGAATATTGCGGTAAAAGCTGCTTGTAAGTTTGGAGATGCTCACCCTTTGTTGGCACAGAGTCCGCAACTGGAAGTGAACTCGGCGATTGCGATTCGGAGAAGAATTTTGGATTTCAAATAAAGCAAAAAAGAAATCAAGAATCTGGGGAATTATTGACGTTTATATACAAGTTGGGATGGTGTATTCCATAGCATACTTCTATGGCCATGTGGCCCCCCAAGATGCGGTGTTACTTACACAAGACTGACCAGCAGCGGCGAGCAGTAACCCCAGGTGTACACAATGACAGGACATGGTACACCACTTTCTCTGTCATTTAGTACCACTGCAGGCCGCGCCCAATGGAAAAGGCAAATTGTTCATCTGCGTTACCAGCCTGCCGACAGGTTTCAGTGGCACGAAATGAGGCTGATGGGGAAATGAGTACAGAGACACCAATGTGGTGAATGCATTGCCTGTAGATCTCACAATACGTAATGACTATTTTATGTCTTTTTTCTTTTCCTTTTTCTTTTAAAAAAAGAGAGAACTCCATGTCGTGAGTTGAGTTTCAACTCAACGAAACTGGGGCATCTGTCACTGGACCTGAACCAGGTCCTCGTATTCAATGTCCTCGTTCCGCATTTCTTTATTCGAAGTTCAGAAATGTCCATATTATTTCTATTATTCCTTTTAAATTCTCTGTCAAACTCTTTGTTAGATTATCACTATGTTTTGGTGCTGCTTTGGAATATTGTAGGCAGCGCAATTGTAAAGCAGGACAGCACTAAACTAGCCTTGCACCAGCCCAACAAACGGCCATGGTCACCAGGTATATATCTCCTTGTCAACGTATCACAGCAGATTATCATTTGCATATGACGGCAGACTACGGCCCGATCGGGAAAGAACAATTTGCTATTCTGGGTATACTAAGGTGCAATGTCCCTCAACGCGTCTACTCTCTACTGTCCCATCCAACTAGCATACAAGAGAAAAGAAGAGATGACGAAACAGAAACAGAAATACATGAAAGAAATGTCAGATGAATAAATGAAGAAAAAGAGAAGCAGCACCCGTCTATATAACCAAACTCTACATAATATACCGATGGCCTGCTGGAAGCAGGATTCTTCTTAAAAAAAAAAGAACTAAAATAAATCAGAAAATCATGGAAGAAAAAAAAGTAACGAGATTCTTCCAAACGCCGACTGTCGCTATTCCCAGTACCTGGCTCCCACACTCTCCCGAGCCCTTCTCTCAATGTTATTCTTACAACCCCTTCCTTCGCGTCTTCCCCGGCCGTGTCATAATCATGTTGTCGTCGTGGACTAATCCTCGTCACTCCTCATCTCCCCCACCACCCGTCCAGTAGGCGGCATACGCGCCGTCCTCTGACCGTTTCGATGGCCCGGCGGCGGATAGAAGCTATACGCCGGCGGTGGCGCGGGCGCTTCCGGTGGGACAGCGGCCGCCGCAGCACCCCGCCGGTGGTGGTGGTTGTGATGATGATGCTGCTGCTGGCGAGGCGCAAACGGGTTTCCGAACCGAGACTGCCGGTACGGAGACACTGGGCGATGATTATGATGAGGATGATGGTGGTTAGGAAAGACCCACGGCTGCTGCTGCTGCTGCTGCTGCTGTTGCTGGCGCCGCCCTGGACGAAAGGAACCGTTGTAGTGTCGCTGCTGCTGTTGTGATTGCGGCACAAAGTAGTAGTTTTGAGGTTGGGAGTGTGCAAAATGCCGCAGGGGAGGTGGGATTCCGTATGCATGATTAGGACCTGTGTAAAGGGAGGACGTGTACAAGGGAACACCGCCACCCTGTGGGTAAGGAAACTGGCCGCCGTGGAAGACGTGGTGCGGCTGCTGGTGATTTCGATGGGGAAAAGACGCAGCGACCGTCGGCACCCATCCGTGATGGTTCACACCCGCATGGTATCCTGCTGGTGTCGGAACAAAATGATGTTGTTGCTGTGGTCTTGGGATATCCCGCCATCGCTGGGAAGTGGGTGGTTGCTGTTGATGGTGGTGGTGATGCTGGGAATATGGGTATGGGTATCCCTGTTGCTGATGAAAGGCGTAGTTGTTCATCATGGGATACTGGCCTGGCATGGCCATGGGATACAGGTTGGGTATCAGGTTCCAAGCTGGCTGCTGATGGTTTGGCACGGCGTTGGGCCGGAGTTGAAGACAGTGCAAGCAGCCAGGCACGTGCCAGAAATGTCCAGCGTAGCACGGCATTTTGTGTCGGGTTTTTTTTGGGGGGTATTTTTATTTTTTTCTTCTGTTGCACAAAATATTTCAAATGGTTGGACCTATTTGCGAAAGAGTTTCCGTCGCCGTATAAGTCGAAAAAGACCCAAGTAGGGTTTTATCGCAATACGACGCAAAAGACTGTCGGTAGCAAAGTAGCCAAAAAAAATATGTGGAACGTAAATGACCTCTTCGGTAAAGAATAAAAAGTCTAGAATGGGTATCGTTTTCTGGAGGGGAAGACTGATGGATGGAAATAGACTTATGTTGTGTAGCGTGGAAGATGGGACAGCCACCTTTTTTATACAAGCCAAAAAAGTGTAGAAAATCACCATTATTCACAACGCAAATAAGGCACAAAGAGAAGGTTTTGCAGTGACTTAATCAGAGGCAAGTGATTTATGTAGTCCTTTTCTTTTCTATCAGCCCTTTCACAGTTTCAAGCGACATCTTGTCATGATGTGAACAATCCATCTTATATGATTGTGTATCGAAGCAGGGACAATAAGTGAAACAAGACAAAGGCTCAAACATGGTTAATTCAACCTCTTCAACTCTATCTACAGATACTGATGTACATGAAATCAGGCTTCAATCCCAACACCCCGGCCCAAGTGCCAGAATAAACAGCGCCAAAAGCAAACCCTGATTGATACAAAAAAGTCCAAACAATATATAACCAAGACCTTTTAGCTATCCAGAACAAAAAAAAGCAAAGCAAAAAAATATGGCAGATATTATCATTATCTATACAAATATTAAAGAAAAAATGAGGACAAGTAGCAATCAACGTGACCAATGCAGATGCAGGAAAATAACAAATGTCTGTCTAGACGTCGACGTCAATGGAATCATTAAGGAAAGTAAGGGGACGCGTTCCCGTGAATAAAAAAAACATTGTGTGAGTAGGTAAGGAAAAGGGGTGAGGAGCGATTCCTCATGCCAACGGTTCGTAAGTAAAAGAAATGACGGCGCGATTACCGCCGAGGTGTTGTGTATATATGACATTTCAAGGACGCAAAAATGTATGCAAAATTAAATGAGTTTGCGAGTGGCTTTATGCAGAGGTGACGCGGGGATCACCATAGTACTGCATCATGCCCCAATCACCACCTTGAGGCGGCGCGCCTTGTCCTGTTTGGGACGGCGTATTAGCGAGCATGTTGTTGGTCATGGCAGCCCAGTCGCCAAATGCGCCAGGGGCAGGCGAGTACTCAAACTCCATCATACCGTCGCTACTCCCTTGTTGGGGAGGCGGGGGAGGAAGCTCTCGCTTGTCGTAGTTGTTGGCCTGCGATGCGAGTATGGGAGGCGACATTGCGAGCGGCGAGTTGGAACTGGAGTCTGGGGACTGCCGGGGGACCTGAAATGGTTGAGCAGTAGAGTATAGAGTGGATGGTTGGAACGGAGCAGCGCCAAAGGGGGTCTGGTGAGGGTCGGCAGGGCTGTTGTTGGAGGGCAACATGGACGGCGGTCGCATCTGGGCGGCGTACGAGTTGTCATGGGGATACTGTTGAGAGCCGGGACCCGGTTGAGAATGAGTCGAGTCTGGCGAGTGGACATTGCTGTTGCTGGGGGTCATGACAACGTCGGCGAGCTCATATGCGATGGAGATGATCCACTGAGCCTCGGCCTCGTCGCCCGAGAAGAATTCCAACAGGTCCTGGAGCTGGCCAGGGCTCTCCTGCTCGAGGAAGCCCTGGGCGCGGCCGGTTTTGCTTGGGTGCCAACTGAACTGGGGTCGTCTGCCGTTGACGGGTGCGTGCTTTTCGTTGACCATGTTCTCCCAGGCGGAGTGAATCAGAGGCTGGTGAAGAAGGCCATAGACGACGCGGGAGTGCATCCAGTCATTCTTGCCGAGGCCAGACTCGAAATGGCGGGCGACGTGCTCGACATGGCGCTCGCGGGCAGGGTGGAGGGCGGAGCAGAAGCCACAGGCCCAGTATTTGCGTTTTCGGAGAAACTTGACCACCTTTTCGGCGTGGGGGCAAGTCTTGCATCCATGGCACTGCTTGTGGTGTTGATTAAAGGAATTGGAGCCCCAGAAGCTGCGGTTGCAGCCGGGTTCGGGGCAGGGGTACTTTCTCCAGCGCTCGTGAAACTCGTCTTCGTGTCGCTTCCAGTCGTACTTGCGCTTAAAGCTGGTTTCACAGGATGTACACCAGTAGACGTTTTGTTTGTTGCCGGCGGGGGGCGTGACCTGTGAGCCGTTGATGATGGGAGCGCCGCTGGCCGAGGAGAGAGGTGGACCCATGGACCTGTTGTTGTTGTTGCTGCTGCTGGAAGCCGACTGCCATGACATGGAGGAGCGAGCCGAGTTGACGGACCAGAGAGATGCATGGCCCGAGGATCCGGAACTTGTGGAGGAAACGGATATCCTGGTGCGATGGGAAAACGGATATGAAGGCGGCAGGAAAACGGAATTATCGGGCTGTTCGTGAATGGCCATGTACTGGGGACCAGCGGCGGGCGCATGGACAACTGGGTTCCAGATTGGAGGCGCATCGTTCCTGGGCTCGGTCTTGATATCGGGGTGGATGCTGGAAACGGACGTGGGAGAGAGGGCGGCGGGCGATGTCGAGGCGGCCGTGGATGAGTTCATGGGGCCGTGGGAGGACAGAGTAGAAGGCGAGCGAGACGACGGCGGCGGAGGAGGCGGAGGACCCTGGGGGTGAGGAGGAATCTGGAGAGGGCTCGTCTGCTGGGTGGCAACAGTTGATTGGATGGGAAAGTTGAGCTGTAGGGGAGGACTATCCTCGACCCATTGGTGGAGGAGGTCTTTGGAGATGCCCGAGTCGATGAGGACCTGGAGGTTCTTTCGAGCCTCGGCGAGGACATTTTGGGCGTTTGGGTCGAGCTGGGCATCCTGCTGCTGCTGTTGATGTTGCTGTTGATGTTGCTGATGTTGTTGCTGATGTTGTTGCTGTTGCTGTTGCTGAAGCTGCTGTTGCTGAAGCTGCTGTTGCTGAGGCTGCTGTTGCTGAGGCTGCTGTTGTTGGGGCTGCTGTACATGCTGGGGCATGGGCGGGGACGAGTGTCCATGGAGCTGGTGATGCTGCGAGGGATCCATTGCGGCTGTGGAATCAGTTCAACATGGAAGACGGGTGGTCTAGAGCGGCAGAGTTGTCGATATCAGGGTGAATCGCAAAGAAAGCAGTCCGAGTCGCAAACAGGACGAGCCGACAAAAAAGGTAGTCGCGGATGACAAGACAGTGCCAGCTTGTAATGATACGGGCGATATTGTGGTAACGAGCGGCAGCTTTTGGGCAAAGCAAAGAATAGAGGCAAAGGAGAAGTGTTCCTGGTAGCGGAGAAGCAGGAGGAGGGCGAGAGTCGATTGAAGAGCAAGTAGATGCGGACTTTGGAGAGCGCAAGACTTTGGACGACGCGAGACAGGCAGTACCAGTAAACGAGTGAAAAGGTACTAGCGAGTAAGCAACGAACGGCAGAGTCGGGAGGCTTGAGTTTTTGCAGTCGTGGATTCGTAAGTTACGATTGATGGATGGCGTGAGCTATGAATGAGGAAAGATCCAAGAATGAGTATGTTGGTGAGACGAGAGAGAGATGAGAAGAAAGTGGAGGAATCACACAGTGGTGTGATGAAGGCTCTTCCTTTGCCTAGGTTTGCCGGTGGTGGTGAGCTAGAGTGCGCAGGCAGAGTTGGCCCAATGGATGGGGTGTGGGAGAAGAAGAAGAAGAAGGAAAGAAGTAAAGCGAGGCTGCCGAGGAAGGAGTCTGCCGAAACAAAAGAGTGTAAGAGTACCAGTACCTGGAAGGCAGACTCGCGGGAAGAGTACGTGGTAAATACAAGAAGAAGTAGAGTCGCGCAAACAAGAGGATGGCGGCGGGCCTTGACTGACAGGGACAGGAACAGCAGACAGGGACGCAGAGCAAAGAGGATAAAGAACGGCGGGCGGGAAAGAGAGGGACCTAGCTGGGCTTGGCTTGGCCTGGCCAGGCAGGGGTGTGTGTGTGTGTGTGTGTCAAGGTGAAGGTGTGTACGGATGTAGCGAGGATGGTGATGATGATGGTGGGCGGCAACAATCTGTCGGGAGAGTACCAAGCGAGGCTAGCTGTGCAAGGTACAACGGCAAGTACCAGTCCGTCAGGAACGGGACAGACTGGGGTACTTTGGCAGAAATTACCAGTAGGTACCTAGTTAAGTTGGTTGCCTTGGAAGACGCCAAAGAGTGCCATGCTCCGACGACTACCTGACTGCTAGTACTTACCTGCAAAGTCGACCTGATGGAGTGCCGAGCGCTGGACTGCTGGGGGCCAGGGGAGATGCCACTGGAGGTGGTGTGTGGGCTACAGGGGCTACAGGGGGTCCTGCAGCAAGGCTAGGCCTGTTTTGGCGGATTTTAGGGGTGCAGTCCACGGTTTAGTACAGGGGGATTGATTGGGGGGTGGACCCGGAGCTTTTGGGGGCGTGGGCCAGCTTGTGCTTGTGCTTGCTTGTAGGGCGTGCGTGCGTGGGCTCACTCTCTCTCTCTCTCGGCCATTTGGCCTTTTGGCTGCTCAGCCGTATGGAGCACCCACAGTACGAGTACAGGCTACTGGTACAGTGGTACAGTCTGTAGTGGGTTTTTTAGCAGCAAGGTACCGATGGAGGTTAACCCTGCCAAGAGAGCAAGGCCGAAATAAATTAAAAACATGTCATTGCATAAAGGACGTGAATTGGATGAAATGTAAAATAGAGGGGAGTCATTTCTTTCAAGTTGACCAGATATTGACAGACTTTGGAACTGACAAGGCTACCCAGATGGGTTCCTACTGCCGTCCAAGGTACTCGGTGCTCCGCGCTGAGACTGACCACGCCGACGACAATTGCGGCGACAATGGCTTACTGGTACAGCTTACAGGGGCTGCCCACCAACCTCTTCCTAGCTCCAAGTCGCTAGCCAGGCACACAGGTACCATCAGAAACCCGCACACTTTGCACCTGCAGCCAGGTACACTGCCGACAGCCCAGCGACACGATACCAGAGCAGCATCTCACATCCCCGATGCCCGCACAAAACAAGTCAGGCACAGGACATAAAAAGAGAGAGCTGGACTTGGGGCGGATTATCAGCGCCGATAATACTGCTCTGTGCTAATAACTGTTCAACAAGATGAGGATGAAAATTAAAAGTTAAACGGCTACCTGACAATGCAAGCACTGGCGGTTTCAAGCTGTTGCGCCACAATTACTTTTCACCTAGTGACTCTGCCACTCTGCCACTGACCACTACGTAAACAGCTTTACAGCCATCTTGCGCCGTACAAGACGCAAAACTGCTTCGTCCTCGCTGTACAGTCTCTCCGCATGACTTTTGTCATTATTCTCCGATCAGAAATGAGTCCTCACGCTTTGGTCCAGCCTCATTTCCCCGTGCAGTCGTGTTACGAGCCATTTCCGCACAGACGCGCGCCACCTTGCTCACTGCAGCAGTGGCTGGTGCAGCCCAAAGCAGTACTCTGAGGAGGCACAGAGCCTCTGTAAATCAGCAAAGATCAGCTGTCCCCCACCAATTCATTAGCAGTCACTTACCTCCAGCAACTGACGCTACCCACAGCCTTTTACTCACGGCATTGTCTGCATCGTACCAGTAACACCATTTCTTCGTCGCAATTTTGAAAATAAAATAAAATTAAAAATAGAAAATAGAAAATCTACCCGTTCTGCCTCCCGCCGTAATATTGCCATTATTGGCATCCTCAAATTTTGCAGCGTACTCCCTGCCAGTACATAATTGCATGTTCCCATTGTACGCTTACTTGCCCAGCTTTCCATATTCCTGTCTTCCCTCTTCTCATCGGCTTCTCACGTTTTCCTCGTTTGCTGAAAAAGGAAATAGGGGTCATCCAGCCCGGGTACCTTGGTAGGGGGTGTGGATTGCCCTCCTCTGTCTCTTGTTAGCCGCTCCAACTAAGACCAACTGAGTACAGAGTGTACAGCAATGGCGTATCTACGGTCTATGCAACGGCAATCTACGGAAACCTTTACATACTTTAAAAAAAAATGGCTGATGCTCATCTCTCTTTACTACCTTGTACAATTTCAGTCATGTGCTTTATTTGGCCATTCTTTCCCAGCATGTCCAATTCTTGCCTTGCTTGCCTAGTCATGGAAACTAATACACCAACAAGTCAGAGTCATTACTGGTAATCCGCAAAACACCACAAAGTACTCCCTGGGCTGCCTATGTACCTGCGTCATACTGGCAACCCAGTAACTTGTCCGATCATTTCCCACGCCGAGTCTCCCCATCCAACGGGTAGCTCCAGTAAACTGATTACTGGTACAACCCACCAACAGCACTTGGGTTTTCTCCAACACATGATGACTGTAACGGACTTGTTCCTCAAAACGGCCAAACCCTGCGCTGCTCTCCCTCGTTCTCATCTGTGGCGTCATCACCTCCCACCTGGCGCCAGCCCCTGGTGGGGGACCAAAGCCACCTCTTCCTCCCAAGCAAAGTTGGGCGGAACAACAGCCGGCACACTTGCTAACCCCCTTGGCAATTACCATACAAGCTGAAAACACTGCACATGGACGATACCAAAGACGGACGCATCACGGGCCCCTCAAAGCCACTTTTCGCTTCACATCATGGCATTTGCCAATCATGACGTCGAGCGGGTTGAGCCGCTCGCGCGCGCCATTGAACCAACGCTCGAGTCGCGTAGTCAACCTTTTTTGGGTAACACAATACTTTGATATAATTTTAAACAACGGATATTATAACTATACAACGCCCCAAATCCATATACAGCACCCCCGTTTTGGTAACACTGCCGCCAAGACAACCCTGTGGGCTGACATCCTTGTGCGATGACCGAATAGACAGGCTCTCGCATTAACCACTTATATCATGTTTAAATTGTACCCAACTAAAATAAGACCAACGTCAACGTTCCGCCGCTCTCGGACTTCCGCCACAGAGATGCCACGGGGCTCCAGCATGCTAAACCCGGCCCTCTTCACCTGGTGCAGCAACAACCAACTCCCCCACGACCCAGTCGTGATGAACTGGTATCCGTATTGACGGAGTAGAGCCATGTCGCGTACGACACGGACCATTTTATATATTAATCAACATTCACCATATCACATTTCTTCCATCAGCGCATATACCGCCCATCATATAAAAAATGCGCCACCGGAGAGGAAACCCCCCCAAAAAAAAATCAATCAGAAAAAGCACTAGGAACTAGCCAAGGCATGCTCGCTCGCTCGGCAATGCAAGGGGCTGGCTTGGAAAAACCACCAGTTCCTGTCAAGCAACGGTCGAGACAAGCGATGAGTCCACCACGCTTCACTTGTCTCTCCATCTTGCCTCCCGCATTCCGGTAGAAACAAGACAAAGGAGAAAAAAATTTAAAGACATGCAGAAAATGCAAGGCTATATATAGAACATGACTCCTTGTTTTGCCTTTTCCTTATTCGCCTATTTTCTCGCTCTTCCTTTTTACTCGGGACCGACACCGTATCGCAAAGACAGATACGTCTGCAGATATCCGTCATACTACGGGCTACTATAGAAACGTCTTTACACAGGGACCTGAATTGGCATAAAAAAAGTTACCTTTTTTTGCGCCGAGGAATGACGTGATGTAAAGGCGACAAAAAAAATCTGTTTTTAGACACCCGCCGTACGATTATGTTTCAAATCTCTCTATTTTAAGAAACCATTCCCGCAAGCCACAGATTTCTTCTGTATCGTTGTCGCGACCGGTTCGCACAGACATGAATGGAGTTTTGTACGCGCTGCCGCCCTAGATCGTGGATTTTTAAAATGAAAGGGGTCTGTTGGGCCGGACATGAGAAACCACCAGCCAACCAGCCCTCTCTACGGAGTACAATGCCTCCCAACTCACTACATTTCCAATTGGCACACCCCATGGGTCGCCGCGGTAATAAATTACTGGTACGCAACGGACCGACACACAAATCACCGAGACCGAGGCGGGCGCTACCTCCAAGGGTACCCAGCCTGTCGGTATCAATCAACCAGCAGGCACAAATAACACCAGCCAGCAGATATATGGGGACTTTTCTTGGGAGTAGCAAGGCGGTTATTACCAATGCCCAGCCAGACAAGTCCGGAGTATCCGCACCAATAGCCACAAGGGGGAATATACCGGCATTTCCCTGCAAGGCAAAGTAGCATCGCCCCGAGTGGACACGGCCCCGAACAATAGAGTTTGAACATGCAAATCGATTACTAAAATGTTTGAGATCATTCCGCTCTGTATTATTGTATGCCGCCGATTATTATCGGTGCATCCCTTGTTTGTATTCCGTACTTGTTTGTTTTCCGTACTTGTGCGGTGCTCTGGACTGCACCAGAAGATGGTCTTGTCGCAATGAGGTAGCTTCAAGCTGCCCTTCAGCCTTGTGAGCTTTGCCGATGCAACTCCCGAATAGAAGCTAAAAAGTAGCCAAACTAAAACAATTTTCGCAAGGCCGGCCTCGCGTAATTGTATTTCGTGCATTAGGCAATGCAAGGTCTGCCCCTGTGGTGACAGACTCCCACTCGCGTGGTTAGTTGAGGCGTCTCAAGACGGAAAAGGCTGGCCAGGGTTCTGCAGCTCAAGCGCACGCCAGCGGGCAACATTGCAATAATCAGCCTGCCAGAGCACGTTTCCTGGAAACTACTCCGATACCCAAAAAAGGGCGGACAATACAAGCTCAAACTCGAATGCGAATGCACGCGTCTTGGCTGAAGTGGAAAACTTGCTTCAAGCAGCGCACGTGCCCTTGTTTACAGTAAGTGGGATTGTTTCGCCTCGTTGTGATTTCACTAATCACAATTTTCTGTTTACATATTAGGTAGCATGTAAAAACTCCATTCGCCGAAAGATGTAATCGTCTCATCAATGTACCTTGGGGTCCCTTTTTTTTCTGGTGCTTGCACAGCCTCGTTATGGACAGGGATACATCATGAATCGGAAACAAAATAGGAAAAAAATATAGCCAGACTGTAAGCAAGAATGAACCTGTCAGAAAAATAGAGTAGATTCTTACCCAAGCCTTGGGTCACCCCCGCTGCATTGTCTATTCCACACAGATCAACCCACCTTTATGCTCTGTAGATTGAGCTAGACATGACCCTGTAATTTCGTTTCTTTTTCCTCCCAGCTATTTGCAAGCTGCTGGAGCCGGATCGTTCCTGGCAGCCATCACGTCGCTCGCTATTGTTCTCATGGAGCTTGCAGAAGAAAGTTATTTTTAGGTTTGGTATCGCCTGCTGGATTTTCATTGCTAGGAAGCTGAGGCGTACATGTGCATGTTCCTCGTGGCGCATATCTACTACGCATTGTGACGGCAAGCCTAGTGCCAGTGTCCATTGATGTGAATACGTGAGGCCAGTGCTCTGGCCAAGACGAGGCAACTGCACCTTGATTCCTGCATGTATTTTGTTTTTTTTTATTGATAGTTTCAATTCTTTAGACAAAGGCGACCATGCATATCAAAACATGATTGTCCAGCTCGGCCAGAGTGCCGCACAAGTGCCCGAAACAACTTGAAACAGGATGAACCAAAATGCAACCACACACTCGCCCTTCTCCAACCAACCCCAGTCTTCTCGGCTGTGAAGGTGAGAGACTCAGGTCAACACCTGAAACGAAACCTCGATACCCGGCTCAAGTCAAATGTTTTATCCGCAGCCGGCTCCCGAACAAGGCCTGGTAGGGCGAGAGGCGGGGATAGATTATGCCATGATCCGCAACGGCCAACGAACGTCTTGGCATGTTATGCGAAAAATGTGAAATGGAGTGCATATGCAAAATTGTTTGATCATATCAGCCTCGTCGGCTCAAGACTGCGGGACAAGTGCCGCGAGAACCAAACCACAGCTTGCCAAGCCTATTACAAGTACCGCCAGTGATCAACCATGCATGTACCATACAACAACTTGACACATCCGTTGCTAGAATGACCCGAGCACGTTACCAACGTCTCGGATTCTGAAAAGGCAGTTATTGGTTGTAGTCACTAAACAGCCAAAAGCAGTTACAGCCAGTAATGACAGAAAACTGGCAATAAGCAATACCAGTAAGCAATCAGCAATCTATACCGAACACACTGGGCCATATCCGCTAGAGATTATGGAGTTTGTAGTGGATGCTGCCCTACGAACTGACCATGCCTTTGCAAGTTTCCTCCCTAGACTCACACCCCTGCACTCCACTTCTCCTCCCTCAATTTCAAGCCTTGCGTCTGATCCAACACCTCCAGCGTTTCGGAAATGACGGAAATCATGCCACTAGCATCTGTTTCTATAGCCTCTCACATGCATGTCATGGTGACTGCATCAGTCAACTCTTGTCGGTTTTGCAAAGTTTCGGTTAATGCAACTCGCTTCCATGACAAGTTGCCGACCATCCAACTCATCAGGCCAACTGCCGTTTGCCTGTGTGCTGCAGAAAGACGTATCTTGCGACTGGAGTGGCCTGCGAATGCACATCGACGGCGGCAGAAACCAAGTTCCTGACAAAGTCATGCAAAGGTCAAGACTGTATCATTGGGAAAAAGGCCGTCCGATTTCATTCGGCTCTTTGTCTCGGCATATTGGCCCGAATTCTCTCTCGCCTATATAGACCAATAGTGAAGCGCAAAATCTCACCACCATCGCCTAGTTTATGGACTTGTCGCTGCTAGTCCGTCCTTGCCATGACAATTCCAGCTTCGTTGCAGTCGTGCGCATGACAAGAGACAAGACAGTCATCCCTACGTCGCAACTAGCACAATAGCCAACCATACCGAAAACTGCGTACAAACGCACTAACAACGGCTCATGCAATAGTGCGACTGTACGAGCCTACGGTACCATCGAGATCAGGTCCAGTGCTTCGGGTCAGACCCGCTGCCGCTAGAACATCACCACCTGTTTCCTTTTGTGACGCAAGTTCATTTTGCTGAATTCGCCTAAAAACCTGTAAAATACAGGCATATCACCCGATCATCCGGCTCCACAGCTTCTTTTCTTTGCTCACATGTGGACAGCTCACGCTTGTGACGGAGACCTGGATCGGATTTCTCTCGGTCCTGGACTCTACTCGGATTTTGTATTACGCTAGGCTGGTAAAGCGTGGGTAATTTGGATCGCGGCCAATTCTCCTTCCCCGCGTCGATCCCGAAAATGGTATGCGCCTCCAACCTATTGCTAGTTTACGCCTCTAGTTTGTCCAGGCAGCAACTCGGGTCAAGTTTGCATTTCATGATGCCACTATTTTAATTTATCATCACATGTGCATCTGCAGGACTCCGCCAACCTCCGCAAAGCCTCTGCGGGGGCGGCTTTGCGGGGAGAGCCATCCGCCTGCAATGGAACGGAATGCCAGCCTGCTGTCTGGCTGTCACTGGCCCGACTCTTCCAAGCAGTTATAGACAAGCGTGTTATAGTCATCCTTGGCAAAAACATGTCACGTATTATGACGGCTGAGAAAACGAACAATTGTACCTTGTGTCCCCGCGAAACGGCAAGCAACAGTTCATCAGATGATTCGGGCACCAACACAGGTTCTACCAACGACATGTCACGCAACACAAACCCCATTCCGTCACAAGATTGAACCTAGAAATCTGTCGACTTACTAAATCTGGGCTGTCTGTACCGCTGATATCCACATTATGCGCATCGTGACAAATTTACGATCAATCACTTTTAGTCTGGCGTTATACATCATCTCTGAGCGGCCAATGCGGCCGCAAGTACGTAGTACTCCGTACTGGTATGCACAAGCAAATGCGCCATTGACTCGGGCTAGCGCTGCCCGTTGCAGAGCATGAGTCGTTGGTGTTTTGACTGAGCAAAATACCCGTGTCTCTGAAACTCCTCCCGCTACCCTACAGCTAGTGGTGGTTGCCGCTGGCGTGCAATGTAATAAGTAAGTGAATAGCCTGAAGATGCACACGGGCAAGAGTAGACAACTACCTCCAGAGCTGTCATTGAAGACACCATTGTGACTTGCCCACTCTTGATTCCGCCCTGCATGCAGCCCATGACCGCCAAGCATGCACCCTCGTCGGGGAATCATGACGCACACCCACCACCAACCTGTCAGCACGATGGTTGTGCGACAGCAAGTTGAAACTAACAAGCCAAATAGCAAGCGTTTTACCGCCGTCTTTGCTCGTCTTGGTCAGACTTACCAATTTGGAATCCTTTAATTCCTTGATGATGGAGCGACGCTTACGCCTCTCCCTTGCTCCTTGTGCGAGCCACTTTCAATCCTACTCTAAAGCGTGGTGCGGCCCTCTCGGTTGCCCAGGGAGGCCCTCTCGGCAATGCTACGCCATCGTTTTTCTACCAGCGGCTTGGACGGACCTTTTTTGCCAAGATACCAAGCGAGCCATGCCCACTGTAGGGTGGCAGAAAAAACCACGCAAAAAGGCAAGCAAAGTAAAATGCAGCCATAATATGCAGGTCAAGTTGTGATCTGCAGATGGGCCTGTGGTGATCCCTATCCACAACAGAGCAATACGGAGCTTGGCTCGCTTGGTACTCGTTTGCTCCGTACCTGGCCATGATGGCCTGTCCATCTTCCCCAAACGGTATATGCCGAAGCCACTAATCTTGTTGTTAGTTGCACTCGAAGAGCAGCAGTGGAAATGGTCTGTTTTAATTTATCTTGCCCCTGTTTCCGCCGCGGTATTGCAATTCGGCCTTATGGCCCAGTGCCGATTCTAGATTAGCTTCCATGTCCAGGGCATGGCCATGACATGCTGGCCAGAACCGCGCAAACCATTAGCATTCACAGGGCTACTGTTGAGTGTTGTATTATTTATTTCGGACCACTTACCCGCCTATCACGCCACGAGGATGCATGGGACAAGAGTCCCGCCTCATGCAAGGCCCGCTCGCTCAAAAATGAAGAGGGTCATCAATCAAATGATGCAGTTGGGCTCCATTTCCATGCATGATTTAATTTATCATGGAGCTGAAGACTAACGTTCTAAAGTCTCCGTCATCTGGACATTTTGATGCCGGTCCAATGAAGTATCTACTCGCTAGCAGCAAAACCGCGGCGAAGACATCAGGTCGGCAACCGTGGCAAACCAACCTCTCCCCGGGGAAGATGGTCGCCGAATTTTTTTGTTTTGATCACGACCTATTTGAAAATGAAATCCTCTTGAGCAAACGCCGGGCTACTGTTCGCTTTTCCTTGGCCCATCTTGACCATCCCACAGCTGATGGGTCTTTGACGGAACTAGTCTCAAAGCCTGGGCTCCATTTTGCATCAATCGACGCGCCTTTGCAAACTCCGCTTCAATCTTATCGAGTTTTCTATCCTCATATGTATGTAATCGGTCAACTATTCGCCAGGGACTCATCAGTGTTGTCGACCAAACAGGTTCATCTTACACCCGCAGCTTTTCCATGCCGGGCAAAGCTTCATCAATAGCGTGCACAATAGCGCCGGAGACTTTGCTGCTTTTTGGCGGCCCTGGTAGTTATTGGGGGCTAAATCCAAGACATCTAGGTTCAAAACGTAACAACACCAACGCACAGTCGCGAAGGAATGGATACCAGGGCCACGGCCTAGAACTCACAGCATACACCCACCACACTCTGTAGTGGGTGTTTACATGAAGCTAGTCTATGGAGTTGTGCCAAAAAGCACCATGCTACAAACAGTCTGGCTTCTATTTCACTCCGTCGAAAAAGAGAAACGAAAGAAAAAAACAAAGAGAGACACGGATAACTCTCTCAGCCGAGGGGCGGGCGAGCATAGGTGGGCACTGACATCGATGAACCACCCAGCCGGGCCGTCATCTGGGTTGTGTTTATGCGATGTGATGCGATGCCATGTGCGCGGCTCCCATCCATCGAGCGCAGATTTGCGTTGACACTGAGCCCTACCATCAGCAAAGACTTTTTATTTACGCGCGTGTGTGATTCTCTCTTCTTTGCAAGGTTCCTTTCCTTCCACCTTATTTTTCTGGAAAATGTCTCACTTGTTCGGGCACAGCTTCCGGGGCGGCCGTATGCTGTTGAGAAATGAACCTTGGCGGCGAACAGGGTTCATCAAAGGTGTGGGCAGAAGCAGCTCCCCTCTGTCCTCGCACCCCTGAGAAATGATAAAATAGAGTGACATTATCCAAGCTCTTCCTTCCTACTCGAAAAAAAAGCCTCACAGCTTGACGAGACCACGATTCGGCGGCAAATCTACTTTGTGACGGAAAGGGGGCGGACCGGCACAAATTTGTAAGAACTACTGCTAGAACGTCTGTTTTTGGGGCGCTATAGAATTCAGGGGTCATGACTTACAGAGTGTTACATTGAGAAGCCATAGACCAACCTAACATATTCCATTTTGCACTCCTGCATGGGAATGATTGCGCTAGTTGGTATTCTTGCATCCTTCATCGCGCGTCCCGGTCTGGCCCTCCAACCCTTGCTAGGTTTCCCATGCCATGCCATCCTATCCCACCCCCGCTGTTGCACTAGTTGGTATTCTGGGTTTGTGGTCCGGTAGTTCCTGTATAGTTGCAAGTTCGCCCCTTGTGCACCTGCTAGGAGGAGCTTAGTCAATGCTTACCGCAGCCGTGGTGGCGTCTCGGAATCCTACGCGGAGAGCCGTCGCTAGCAATGGCTAGTTGACCCATTTGCATGTTGTATTTGCGTAGTGTGCGGTTTTTTGTTCTCTGTCGTACTGGAAGAAGATGATGCCGTACCATACTGGTCTAAGCCCGGACTGGTAAACAGGGGATGCGGCAGTTGCAAGTCTTTGTGTACATGGATCATCGGATTTGGCTGCAGGCATGCTGTATAATGTTAATATTTGTATGATTTGGGAATAGGTTACTGGAGGAACTTGACGCCCCGGTATGCAGCTGCAAATATTGAGCAGCATGATGCCGAGATGGGAAATGACTCTGAAGCAGCCATGTACTCTCGTAGCATTTACTCTCTGGCCAATTTCACGACAGCTTGGACCCCCTGATAGTCTGCAGAGCTTGGAATGAGTTGGTAGTATGCCAGGAACTGTGTCCACAGCAAAGCCTCTTGCCAGTTGAACATTATTATGTTTGAATTGTGTTGATTTAAACCTCTGTTTCAATAGAGCAGTCTTGATTTTCCCGTTCGTGAATCAAAGCCGCTTACAACCTCTTCAAATTTATGTGCAGTTGTAGGATGACCGCGACAGAGAACCCAATGGATAAAGAGCTCTAATATATAAATCTTGCAATGGTAGTAACATAGAATAAACAAGTGAATTCAGCGACGTCTTCGGGGAAGCATACATATAGCATTCTTTTGGAAACTGCCAACACATCATATACTGTGCCTGCGTGTATTACTCGATAAACTATCTGCACTTCTTGATGTATCCTCTAAGAGAGGTCTTTGTAACAAGTCTTCATGTAGCGGCCAGATGTGTCAGTCAGAGGACCACTCTGTGCTACATTGCATGTCGGCGCGGTCAGCAGTCGGTTGCTGACTTGGGCTAACCAACACCCGGTTCTCCGCGGCATCCGATTATTCTCTTCTAGTTTTTTCGTGTAAAGAAAGATACTGGTTTTGGGGGCGATGATGCCGCTACACGCACAGACAGCCTGCTGATCCAAGTTTCTGTTTGTGGCTATGCAACCATGGTGCATCGGCCGATGTAGTACACCAAGAATGAGTAATTATACACGTGGCTTGCCATATCCGCAATTCGACAATGACAGGGCATGCTTGTGAGATGAATGATTAGCTCCAGAGTTCAAGGTACAATAAAGTACAGTTCCAGCTTCATCTTGGACTACTCTCGGATAGGCGCGTGCTTACATGGTGTACTCTCTTTTGTATACCTGGCCCAAACCACCCTTGTGAGAATAGCTCTGTGCTTCCATGGACCAATAATTTCTACTAAGTACATGTCTTGGCTTTCACACACCCAGTGGACTCGGCTTTCTTGATTCTCTCTTGGTGACGTTGCCTTGAACATCCCTGGGGGTTAAAGGTGCTAGGGAGAGTTGGCCTCGAAGCAAGGGCCACAGGATGACCACGACGTTTGTCCAGTGGCCATACCTGTCAAATAGAGCCTTTTTCACTCGAGTAATTTAAAAAAGCTTTAAAATCTTCAGGGACGGAAATGCTGCAGCAGGAGCACTTGCCAGGATTGGCGCCATTTACGACATGCTACAACGGAGTGATTTTTCTGCATTTCTGCTTCCAAGAGACACGCACAAAACTACGTATGGAGTGGTGTGTAAAGAAATGTCGTGGTCTAGACCATCTATTCATGTCGTATTTTGCTAAGGTCGAGTACAAAGAAAATAATGCAAGACGCCCACGTCTCTTGTTTCCGTTGGTATATCGATACAGTTCCTTCAAACCCAGCCCATTCCATGTAGTACGACTCTTATATGTGTACAAAATTGCTTCAACAGAAGCCTCCGCCTGGTCTTCTATTCTTGTCCTACTTTCCTATGCTCGTGATGGTCGCCATTCATGCACTGGTGCTAAAGTAGTAATTCTCCCACAAATACTCGTAATCCTCCATGATGCCGCCGACGAAGCTGGGCATGCGGCGCGACACGCCCTTGACGACGCCCTTTGTGACATTCTCGTAAAAGGCACCGCGCATGCTCCACCACATCATGGACCAGCCGCGCTTGTTCCACTCGTCGCGCTCGAGAGGCGTGGTGCGCAGGCTGCCGCTGTCGCGCAGCTGGCGGGCGGCGTACTCGACGGCGAGGCCAATGAGCCAGGGCGTCCAGGAGCGCTTGTTCTTGCAGCGCATCAGGGCGACGGCGTAGGCGAGGGGCGCGAGGATGTGCAGGACCTCGGCGGCCTGGCCGACGCCGCGGAGCTGGTTGAGGAGCTTGGCCGCGGGGCGGATGTCGTCGGCGGTGAGGACGCGGCTGAGGAGGTAGGAGCTGATGTCGCCGGACTCGGGGAGGGAGGGCATGCTCATGCCGGTGCGGGGCATGGACCAGTCGCGCGCGTGGGCGGGCGTCGTCATCATCTCCTGGGCCTCTTTGGAGGACATGCCGTTGGCGTGGCCGTTGACAATGTTGGAGCCGTCTTCGAGCGCAAACTCGCTCTCGCTACCCAGCAGCGCCAGATCGTTGGTGTCGTCTTCATTCTCCAGCTCGTCTGGGATCGGCTCGCGCTCCGGCAGGACCGGGCTGACAATCTGGCGGGAGCGGGTGATGCGCAGCAGCAGCAGGCGGCAGACGGCCTTGATGCCCTCGAGGAGGACAACGACGCGCCATCGCAGCTTCTCGCCGCCGCGGCGCTTGGCTGACATTTCGCAGAGGAGCTCCGTGTACGTCACCATCTGCAGCATCATGGCGACGCGGCGGTACAGCTTGCTCTTGTCGGCCCAGAAGCGCGTGTAGCGGGCGTGGGCGGTGCGGACTGGTGGTGGGATGGGCAGGCGGGCGACGGCCTTTGCGAGGAGGGAGTCGTGGTAGAGGGTGAGGAGCTGGACGCCGGAGTGGATCGACTCGGAGGCAATCTCGGCATCGCGAAAGCGGCCGGGGATGATGTATGTGAGGCTGCGCAGGGCGCTCTCAATCTGGGAGACTTGGCTGGCATTGCGTGTGATGAATTCCTCGTACGAGGCGAGCCAATGCGGCGGCATGGCCAGGATATGTCCGACTGTGGATGCAGGGCGCTCTGCCGCCGGGCGCTTCGGCAGTGTCGATTGTGTAGGCATGACTGACTGCTGTCTGTCTGTCGAGGTTGGCGAGGTTATCCTCGTTGATTGTTCGAGGGTTAGGCCCCTCGCAAAGGGCAGCGGCGGTAGGCGGTCGCAGTCTTGGTGTCGCGTCTCTGTTTTCGTCGGAAATGGTAAAGATGCAATCGCAGTGTCGTGGGATGGTGTTTTTGATGATGCAAGTGATGTGGTAGGACGTCAAGGAGCTGCAACCGAGCTGGTGACGCCAATCCTCCCATAAAGGCTGGGGCCGGGAAGCCGTGGTTGGCTGGCTTCTGCCGAGGCACATTGGCATGTGTGCTTTGCCCGCATTGGGCTACCTACCCTAGAGATGAAGCGGCATGGCGGCGCATTGCTGCTGTGATTGTACGGGGAAGTGCGCCGAAAGGATTTAATCTGAGCAATGGGACTAATTTAATAATTCAAAGCAAGATACTGTCAACACAGGTTTCTCATAGTTGGACCGGTTAACGGTGGACTTGGTACTGCCTTTACTTGGAGATTACTGGCAAGGTAACTTCGTTGCATCACACACATATTTTTGGTGAACAATCTTTGTCTTGAATAAGACTAAAATCCAATTAAATTACCTTGGAAATGCCCAAAAACCCCAATAAACTCACAAGGTCCCGTATAATACTTTTGTGTCCTCACTGTTGCATACTATGACAATGCCACCCACATACAAAACCCAAGGATAAAAAAATACTTTTGTTTCCTCACAGCTGCATCCAACGCCATTCTTATCCCTGTCGAAAGCCCAGAACCAGCGGTTTATATGCGTGCGAATCCTGCCCGCTCCAGTTCCTCCCCGCTTGGCAGCATCGGCCTTCCCTGCATGGGAAACGGCCAAAACAACGGGTTCTCGATATTCTCCGCCGCTGCCTGGAGTCCCGTCCCTTGCCCGGGCGACGTCGTGTTGGGATCGGCGACGATGCTTGCCGTACCCCAGCGGCATATAAAGTCGTCCGCCATGACGTTGGGGGCGAAAAAGTTTAGGCTGCTCGTGTACGGCTTGAGCAGCTTCTCATAGTCATCCGGAACGGCCTTGACAGTTCCACCGACATCCACTTTAATGTTCCATTTGCTTGCCAGAAATCGTAGAATGTTGAGTGCCTGCTCCGCAAAGTGATGGCACGGCGCCATCTCCTCCAAGTCGGCGATGCCCTGGCTCAGCGAGTCTGATACATGCGGGTCAATCTTGGCGCTGGCACCCATCGCGTCCGTGCCGCCGACGTTGGCGTCGGAGGATAGCCGGGTGGCGCCAATGGCGAGGTGCATAATGGTTGACGTGAGTACAAAGTACGGAACAAAAGATGGTGTTCGTTTTAGCGTATAGAGCTGCGAATACGACTTTAACAGGTTCTGGATGGCGTCGGCGGCCTGCGAGCAGACGTCCCTCGGCGCGACCTTGGAGCCAATGATGCGCAGCTTAATCAACGGTCTAAAGAGGAGAAGGATGGCGAAATGATAGTACATGCTGCAGAGCGTCAGCAAAAAAAAAGACAAAAAAACATGACTGCCAAGATGAAGTAGACTGTACTGTGCAAAGAGGACCGCTGGGGTAAAGTTATGCCCCAGCCGGAGTGCCTCGGGTATCCTGTCGTACCAGTTTAGGTACTCTGTGTAAATATTGAGTAAATCGCGTGCTGAAAGTGGCTTTCCCGGAGAGTGTAACATGTACAATGACTGGTGAACAAGTTCGCTCAACTCGCAAAAGCACTTGTACACGGATCGAACGTTGGATGGCTGCTCCCATGATCGTTGTAATGGAGCACCTAGTTCATGTTAGACATTACTCCAAGGAAGACTGCAAAAAAAAAAAAACGAAAAGAAAAAGAAAAAGAAAAAGAAACGAACCGTCGTCGGTATAGGGAACCCATAGAGATGCCTCGATATCAGCAATGATGCCTGGTTTCATTGGTAATTGAGGGCAGCAAGAGCTCTGAGGAAGGGATCCCGTTGCAAGAGACCAGGCACTACCATCATGAAGATTAGCAACCAACAACAGACAACCAAGACGAGGAAAAAAGATGGCAAAAATAAAGAAAAAAAAAGCAAAGAAAAGGCCGCACATACTGGTCAAGGGCAAATGCACCCCAAAAGGTGGCCGACCGGACCGCAATCTCATCCACGTCAGTCGTAGCCGGTGTCTGGTGAAGACCCATCTCAATGGCCAGCCGGATACTCTGGCCGGCATAGTACCAGCTCTCCGAGTCTCGTCCACAGCTCGCCTCGCGGATGGACATGATGCCCAGAGCCTGGATGACGGTCAGCGAATGCTGGTCCGACTCATCATTCAGCAGCCGCAGCGCCTCCTTGAAGAAGTGGTCGCCCGACGAGTACGGATCGTTGGCAAACTCCCTCGTCATGGGCTGCGTGGAAAACCGACAGCCCAGGGCCAGCAGGGCATTGACCAGAATGGGCGAGCAGTATCGATGCCGCCCGTCTCGAAAGTCCCGGAGGAAATGCTCCTTGCTGAGGGACGCGAAAGTGGGGTACTCCCAGCAAAAGTACAGGGCCAGCAAATGATGGACCAGATTCACGTCGCTTGTTATATTGGTCCACGTCCCGGACGAGCTGCCCTGCATCTCGGAGCCCGTGAGCGGTGAGAGGATCTGCTCCAGGCCGCGAAAGCGTGGGAGCTGCTGCTGCTGCTGCTGCTTCTGTTTCTCTGGTGGCCGCGCATCCGTCTCCATGTTTTCAGCCCAGTAGCCGGCTTGCGTCTGCGGTGGACCATGGAGCTCCGAGGCCATGCTCATGCTGTCGGCCACGGAATTGCTTCGTGTGGATGCGCTGCCAGCGCCGCCGGCCTGCTGCTGCTGCTGCTGCTGCTGCTGGGGATACGCAGACGAGCCCGAGGCCAGGTTGCTGCCGAGCCAATCCGAAATGGTGTCGACCGAATGCCCGTTGCGGAGGCGCGTCAGCACATCCTCCCACAGGTTTGACCGCGCGAGGGCCGAAAAGACATGGTCGCTGGATCGCTGTCGATGGCGCAGCTGCTCAATTTCCGACCGCAGATTCTCCTTGGACTGGCGAATGGGGATCTCGTAGAGGCACTCGACTTTTTGCGACTTGCAGCGTCCGCAAGGTTTACTGCCATCGCACTGTAGCAAAAGAGAGAAGAATAATGAAAATTAGCAACGCAAACAACGGCGACGGGCGAAAAGTCTGTAGATGATGACGAGTAGATTGAGAGCTTGCGAGGGGACAGAAAGACACAGGGCACACATACCTTGGCGCGCTTCTTGCGACATTCTGTACAGGCATTGGGTGTCACAATGCCTAGACCGCGACGCCGCTTCGAGTTTTGGGAGCTATGCGCCGTAGACGATGGACCAGCAGCGACTCGCGACGACGACGACGAGGGCGGCGGCTGAGGCGTGGCGGCCGACGTTGATGACTCGGACCGGCCTTGCGGCGTGCCACCGCTAGAGGGTTTGCTAGGCCCGGACGGCGTGCTTCCGCCGCTGTCGTTGTCCATTGGATCCAGCGACCGAGGCAATCACCAGGTTGGGCGCTGAAAGTAAACAACTGAAAACAATCGAGGAGGAACTCCGCAGTCAAAGAAGTAGAAGCGCCGAGGGGGGGAGAGATGAGGGGTCCAGCTGGAATGGCTGCGACATGGACCACCGGAGCTATATTATCGGTCGGTTGGGCGGCGCCGAGGATACAGGAAAAAGGCGGCCCTCGCAGATGAAATGCGCTGGGCTTGGTAGAGGAGATGGTATAGTAATGAGCAACTTGGCGACATGTAATAGCGTGCCGCAAGGAAATCTGAGAAGTAGACGAAATCGCAGGGGGTAATGTCCGGCAGCGTGAGCCGTCTAGCGTCAATACTAGTCGATTGATGCGGCCCCCAAGCCGAATAGGGTAGAGAGATCAATTGATGTGCCCCCGGAGGCTGGTCGTTTGAAAGGTAGAGATGGAAACAAGCTCAAGCGTGGTGGTCAAGTCGATGTTGGCTGGCTGCGGGGTGCGTGATTCTCGACATGACGGACGATGGAGCTTGGAAGCTATTTCAGCGGGGATCGTCGGCAGTGGCGGACCAGGGCTTGGAGCTCGAGGCAGTTCCCGTAGGAAAAGCAGACGGAGATGGGATGAGTCGTGTAGCTGTGGTGGATGATTTTGATGCCGTCAAGGGCGAGCCAGCTTCATGCACCGTATGATGTTTGCGGCAAGGGAAGCTGCTCTTATCTCGCAGCCAGATGAAACCCGGTGAAGAAGTATTGTCCACTGGGAACTTGTGTGGGGGAGATATGTTTTGGATTTCGGCCGAATTATGGTACAAGAATATACGTAGTCCTAACTGTGCTTCTAGCGCCTCAGCCCAGGTTCCAGACTGGTCTTTGGTGCTCCGTAACTACAAGACATTGCAAGTAACCCAGGAGAGATGAGGTAAAACCAACAGGCACGTTGGTCTTAATACCAGAACTGCATCAGCTCAAACTAACCTGACACTGATACACTTGTCCATTCCAAAGGACGGATATCCCAAGGCTTCTTTCAGCAGCACGTGGTCATGGCATTTCGACTTTCCCACTCTCAACCGTCATGACACTAGCAAACTAGTTAGCATGTTAGTGCCATTTGCCAAGCCCCAGCGCCTCCATCATGTCGTCATAGCAGTCTATCTCAGTCGCCCAGCGTTGGCCTTATCTTATCGGGGCAGATCTATTCCACCATTAACAATTGCATACTGAGATGGCAGTTTTCCATCTGCCATTTCCATGTTGTATGTGGCGGCAATGTAATGAGGGACGGTTCGAGCAACCGTCCGGCCGTCCGTTACTATGACTACAGTGAAAAGTCGGGAGCATTGAAATCCTAATAGCAGTTAGCTCTGCCATGGCAGGATTCATGATTCCTGATATTCTATTGGATGGAGCGTGGTTTCAATTATTTGCTTTTGCGCCCGACCTGTCCTGAGCCATCACAGTGGTGCTTGAAACCGGCAACTACAGGACAATTCGCAAAGGTTCCCTGTTGTTATTGCATGAGATAAAGTAATACTCTTGGCTTAGGCTGGCTGCGAGTAAAATACACGACGAAATCCAAGCATAAAATTGCATTGACATTGGCCTTGACCTTTGAGTTTTCTCCCGTAAAGTTATTTTCCACGACTCTAGACTAAACGGTGTGTCACGGTGGGAAAAAAAAGTCCGAGAATCTTTGTATTGCATGTATAAATGCGCAGCAGGTACAAATTTGCTACGCCTATGGACGTGTCAAGTGCAACAGATAGCTTTGACCCTCGCCAATACCCACATCAAGTCCTGCGGAAACGTTGCCCCAAAAGTTGTCGTTCCAGACGTCAAAGACATTGTACGGCGCCTGGATGCCAAGGTCCGCGTACGAAATCGTCATGTGCTGCGAGCCCGTCGTCTTTGTTCCAAACCCGCCCTGGCCAAGGTCCGGTCCGTAGTTGACCAGCAGCACCACAGCCTCGCCCGACGGACTAGGCCCCGCGATCCAGGCCTGGAGCTGCTTGGCAGCCTGGCCACCAGTCCCCGGATTTCTCGGCTGGATGGGGTACTTTGCTGTAAAGGCCGTAATGGCCTGCACGTTGGGATGGGTGAGGAAGTTGGCGCCGGCGCTCGTCAGCTTGGTGAGGTCGTCACCGAGGATGAGGTTCGCCCCGGCAGCGATCCACTGGGAAATCATGGTCCGCTGCTGATCGGCGCTGATGCCGCTCAGCGACGGGTCATTGGCGACGTAGAGATTATCCAGATCGGGGTGCACGTTGACGGTGCTGAAAAACTGCAGCGCCGTGACGACCCACTGGCGATAGTTCTCGGCGGCGCGCTGCACCGTGGCCCATGACACGAATGTCTTGGAGTTGCTGTTGTTGATGTCTTGGTCGGTCCTCATTGAATCGGCATTCTGGTTCCAGATGTTAAAGTACTTTTGCGTACGGTCAAGCTTCCAAGAAATATCTAGTCTCATTTGACGTCCACTCTGTGCAATAGCCTTGTGCCAGGCAATGACCTCCCCGCTGGTATCAGGACTGAGGGTTTGGCCGTTATCTGGGGAGCCAGGGGTGATGAAATCGAGCTTAATAAAGTCAATGCCCCTATCAAAAAGTTAGCAAAAAAAAAAAATCATGTCCATCCAAATGATATCTCACCAAGACGCGAATTGGCTGGCCACCGAGTTGAACCACAGCTGCGTGGCTGGCTTGGTGTAGTCCCAATTGCAACGCGCGAGACCATTATTGCCAGAGCAGACCGAGCCAATGGTGGAGCTGCTTCCAAGGATAGTTTTACCCTGGTCTGCGATGAAGCCGCCGGGGACAACGTAGACTCCAAGCTTCAGACCCTGTCCGTGCAGGTGGGTGGCGAGACCGGGCAAGTCTGGGAACACGGACGTGTCGGGAATAAGCCGACCGTTGGCGTCGCCGTTGCCGCCCACGGACCAGCCCGAATCCAAGCTACAATACGTGTACTGTCCGGCCGCGAGCTGCGACGAGGCCAGGACGTCACATTGGGCCTGCACATGCGCCTGGTCGAATTTCCAGCCTGGCACCGCGGGGCCGTTGGCTTGGAGGCCAAACGAGTTCCAACCGCGAGCCGGAGCGTTGAAGCCGTTGGGTGTAGTTCCGTACGTGAGGACCTTGAGCGCGGGTTGAGCGGCGGCAACCCCAGCCAGGGTCGCCAGGACGGGCAGTGTAGCAACCATTTTTTACACAAACAAGATTGTCCAGAGCTGGATTGCTGCCCTGTCTCAAGAATTGTTTTCATGTCGTATTTGAAGCTCTCTTTATATATTTTCGGTCAAGACCCAGCTGTCACATTTGGAACCCCAGAAGCGGGACGAACCACTGTAAGCTGACTGACGCCCTGTTACGCCCTAGCCGAAACCACGGCAGTGGTGGCTTGATGACGTTGAGTGAACGGACATTATTTCGGAATTTTGCCATCGTGGTTTGGCTTTGTCTGCGCATCTTCCCCAGATTCGGGTTGGCGGCGGAACTACTGGTCTTCGTCGGCAGGCCATGGTTGTACGTGTCACCTTTGAGAAGCGGAGTCCTTTTTGCCTACTTGCCATTGTGCCAAGAGCAGACAATGGCGAGGGCTTCCTGGCGACTCTATTTATGGTAACTCGTCTTCTGTATTACACGCACGGCAATGACCAAGTCTATAGCAATGAGTGCTTATTGCTCTTGCAGGGATACCAATAACCTTAACTAGCAAGCAGACTCTGTGGAGTACTGGGTAAGCTCCCGAAACAGTGGCTGCAAGCTGCCAGCCTGGCTTCTTCGAGCATGATGGCCGATTCAACACGGAAGCCAGAATCATGTGCCCACTCTGGAGGTGGCGCTTTGCGGGCATTTCTTAGTCTGGTACAGATCAAAGAGGCGAGGAATTTGTATCGGATTCGGGGGAAAACTCGGCAGGAAATTCGGGGAGGAACTCGGTACTGGAACTTGGTGATCAGCAAAGAAACGGCCTGCGGGGAACTATGAGTCTTGGCACCAGTTACCACAAACATGCTGCATCTAAGCAGACGCAATAGGTTCCAGCACAAAGACAAGAGTAAAGCTAGAGGGCTGGACATCTCCACCTTGAAACAGCACCCAATGGCAAAAAAGACTGTTGGAACCACATGGTTGCCCCTGGTTCATAATGCATCATAATACTACCAAAAAGGGATTACTTCCTATATTAATCTTAATATACAATCTCCACGTAAGCTTTATTAAAACTTTTATACCTACTAATCGCTTTATACATAGGAGGAATTACCGATAGCTACTTGCAGGGTAATCTTGGTTTCGGCCTCCCGAGCGCTTTTCGGGTTCACGAGTCAGGTTTCGTTCTGCTTACTGGTACCATCCCATCGCCAGCACCTTGGCGACATGCAAAATGTGAGAAAAATATAGTCATTACAGCTTTGATACCATAAACAAGTTAAAACTAAGTAAAAGTTAGCATCCTTATTTCTACTTTTAATACGCTGTGCTTTGGATCACTGGTGCCACCAACACACTCGTCTGTTGGGAGTATCTGCAGGCTCAGGCAATGTGCTTACTCTCCACTTCTAGGCACCATAGTGCTTTGGCGGTAGTAAATACTGCTCAGCAAGAGAATGGGCCATAAAGGGATTTCTGTTCCAAGTGTTGCATTCGAAATTGGCTTTCAAGCATGACCCTTGAAACTCGGGAGCCATATGCGCCGTACAACTGCTTCCATGTCTCAGTGCAGGGCGGGGATGCTGACCACTCACACGGCACACCAGTCCAGCCTCGAGCTTGATTGATTTCCAACACCAACACACCCTACTGTCCGCCTGGTAACCTGCCCCGGCCGTAATGCGACCGCGGATGCAATTTGACGATGTTGCGTGGGAGGAGAGCGAACGAATCGAACGCGAGTGGATAGAGTCTCTTTTTGAGGAGTCGACACTGCGGGCAAATTGGCGATTTCATAGTGAAGCATCGACGTGGTACCCCCACGTCGATGTGCGATCCAAGGGCTGGCGCTTTCAACGCTATATTCCGCATGAAGTTTCAAGATGGTGGCTCGGCTGTGATTCGATTTCCTAAACCTGGCGTTACAATGTTCCCCGAGGAAAAGATTCGCAATGAGGTCGCCATGATCAAGTACATCCAAGACCACACCACCATACCGGTCCCCTTTATTCTTCACTGGGGTACTAAAGAGGAAGGTCCGCTTGGATTAGGCCCTTTTATTATCATGGAGTACATAAACCATGAGATGGATATGGGAGCGGCTCTCAATACGGCAGGCCGTAAGCCCCAAGATCGGCCACTTCTCGACCCGAATATTGACCCAGCCAAGTTGGAAATGCTCTACCGCCAGGTGGCAAATATTCTACTTCAGCTTTCTACTTTAGAGCTCCCCGCCATAGGGTCTCTGCAACAGACTGATGAGTTCTCATGGGGTGTGACGCACCGGCCATTGTCCATCCATATGAACGAACTGGTTAGGTTGGGAACCCTTCCAAGAGCGAAATTGCCTAATACCAGCTTTAATTCTTCATTGGACTATTTTAAAAGTCTTTCGCAACTACATCTAGACCATTTAACTTGGCAACGGAATGATGCCGTAGAGTCGGAGACAGATTGCCAGCGAAAGTACATTGCTAGGCACTTATTCCAAAAGCTCATCAGTAAAGAGAGACTGTTTTCTAATATGAATAACAATGGACCGTTCAAAATCTGGTGTGATGACTTACGACCGTCGAATATATTGCTTGACGCGAATCTACAAATTGTTGGGGTTATTGACTGGGAATTCGCGTATGCCGCACCCGCCGAGTTCTCGTCTGCACCACCATGGTGGCTGCTTCTCGAACAGCCAGAATATTGGCCAAATGGTATGGATGAGTGGTCGACTATATACGAAAGTCGCTTGCAGACGTTCTTGGGAGTTCTAGAAGAATCTGAAGCATCGGCTATCGCGCAGGGCACGTTGCAGGATGGTACGCAGCTTTCTCGCTTAATGCGGCATAGCTGGGATGAAGGTGAATTTTGGATTGTGTATGCTGCTCGAAAGAACTTTGCTTTTGATGCCATCTTTTGGAAGAAGTTGGATCCAAAATTCTTTGGCCCTGGAGGATCACCCGACGATGTTTGGAAGCAGAGACTTGGCCTGCTCGATGAACGAGTAAAGGACCAGATGGAGTCGTTTCTCGAGAAAAAGTTGAAGGATTGCGAGACGAGGGCATTGGCATGGGAACCGGATGAGTTGAGTCTCGGGCCATAGACCTAGGTAGATTAGCGGTAACTCGCTGGCAGGGGCTAAAAATGTGTCACGAAGATCTTGAACATCAATAACATTTCTCGCATTCAACAAAGAGTAAACTATGCATCTAATACAATCACGTAAAATATACCGTTTTGTGGATTCTATTTTGACTCGAAAATAGCATGCAACTGGCTAAAACCCTGGAAAATTACTTCTGCTCCGCCACTGTTGGCTGTCAGGAGTCATTTCGAGGAAAACTACCCGTTATACGCTGCTATGGAGGTGGCGGCTTAGACCCTGGAGGTCTACAGACTACTTCCCACTACTCCTTGTCCGATGCCTCCAATTCCAATACAGGACTACCTTGCACCTCAACTTCATGATCATGTTCATCTCTCTTGTTGCATTTAGGACAGCCGAAAGGGGAGACACACTTGCAGTAAATGCTACATTGGTACAGGTAGCTCTGATACTGCAAGGTGCCCGTGAAAAGAGTGCAGTGGTATCGATACGGGCCGACTAAGCAGACGTTGTTGTAACCGTAGTCACAGTGGATATCGTATTCCTCAATATCCGTACTAGGACCCTTGGCAACGTCTACCTCCGACGTTGTGTTTGTAGGCGTAGACTCAACAGGCAAAGACGCCGCTAAGCTCTGGCCGATCAGGGCTGTTGTAACTAAAATATCGTGACCCAATTAGCTTTGTAATTTGTCCCAACAGTTTCGCAACTCTAAAGTTGAAGGCTTCATGTCGGAACAGTACAATAAGGCGTATCATACCTGCGAGCAAAAGCTTCATGTTGATAATGAGATGCAGAAGTCCAATGAGCACAATAAAGAGATGGTATATTGAATGTAAGCTGGAGTGAAGTTTACTTTTCACAACTGTGCGGAAGGCTGACTTTTATAGAGAGAACCAACATCAGGACTTGCCGATATTACAGAAGTACTGGTGATGCCTATACATTTCTCGTCTTAATTTCGGTAAACGCCCACAAATTGAGCGAAGCGGTTCTTGCGTCACCATTTCATTCTCCCCTTTCTCACTTCTCTCATAGTAGCTGGCCGGGAAATAAGTAGCCCACCGCCGTAAGCTGACAAGTGGCCGCTTTACATTTGTTCATGATTGATTCGGCACTTCGCCTTTGCACTCCTGCCAGGTTAAAATGGGCCGTAGGGCTGTGCCGGAAGTCTAGCCGCGACCAGAGCCAGGATGAACGGGGCTGGCCAATGAGCGGGACTAGATGCGGCAAAATTAGACTGCTTCGTTTGTTACGACTTCCTTACGGTACATTTAATAGTTTGTTAGGCTCTTCAAACAACTACCCTCGGCCGTTCCAGGTCAACAGTTATGACGATGGCTATCCTTGGAAGTGATATTGTAAGGAGCATGGACCTAACAATCAAGGTATCGGAAGATGACCATTCATGAGATTAGATAATAAGCCTTGCTAAGATTTTATAGAAAACATCGATCCTCCTGAAGCAGACTGATATTGGAGGCGAGTAATATCGGAGAGTTGGTCAACTTGTGGGTAAAGCCCGGTCATTTTCTGAAAAGTGGCTTTTGGTATTTAGACTTTTGGTGGCGAAAGTGTAGTTTCTTCGATCCACAACTCCGGAATCTCCTTTGCCGCGACTATGTTATCCAGGTCTTTTGCTCGGCTCGGTAAATAACCACAAGCTCCACCGACTTTACTTGTACACGATCATGGAGGGCAGCCCTCGTTTGCGGCCCATCATAATTTAGTGTTGCTCGAGGCAATGATACAATAGGTCCTGTATACGACGGTTCCGGTTCAAACTCCGTAGCTGCTCCGCTGTCACTCCAAACCTACTACTCCGCAAGTCCACACCTGGCTTATTATTCACCTGGTCCACGGCTCTTCATTGAACTGATAACCCACCACTAACAGTCACCGCGAGATACCAGACAACGTTCTGCCTTTCCGACATAGCAGGTATCAAAATGCTACCAACTCAGATTATTCTTGGCTGGATATCCGCTGCCGCCAGATTGTTAAGCGGCCCTGGTCTACCCTTGGTTGACTTGGGTTACCAAACACATCAAGCTATTTCATTCAATGTATGTAATGACCAACCCTACATATTCGTGCATAGCTGTATGCGTTAGTTTAACGCCCAACAGCATGAGTATAGAACTTTCAATTTTACAAACATTCCTTATGCAGAGCCACCGTTAGGTGAGCTGAGGTTCTTACCTCCAGTCCCTCCCCAGGGTCGCAGATCAGGGATTTATAATGGCAGTGACGGCAAAATCTGCCATCAGGCACATCCTCGATGGTCGGGGATTGCAGCACAGTTTACCAGATCCTACGTCCAAGGACAGCTCCCGTTTAACTACTCTCAGGCCGAGGAGAACTTGCGCCATCTTCCGCCGCCATTCGTCGACGGTCGTGTCACAGAGGACTGCTTAGTGCTTGACGTTTTGGTTCCAGAGACAGCCATGAGTCAAAATCGCCCAAGCGGTGGTGTTCCCGTTCTTGTTTGGATACATGTGGGTATTACTCTTGCTCTACATCGCCACGACCACGGCAGTGATGATATCTAACAATAGTAGGGTGGTGGCTATGTAATGGGAGACAAGACAATGTCGGGCCCACCAAGTGAGCTGATGGCAGCGACCAAAGAATACGGGCCAGATGGTGCAGTATGGGTAGCCATGAATTATCGCCTCGGTGCGTTTGGCTTTTTGGCAAGCCCCGAGGAGGGGGTTGCCAATGCAGGACTGTTGGACCAGCGTCTTGCCCTGGACTGGGTGCAGGAGCACATTCACAAGTTTGGTGGCAACCCGGAGGATGTTACGATCATGGGCATCTCGGCCGGTGCTGGCTCCGTCATGCACCAGATTACTGCGCATGGGGGACGAAAAGACGTGCCATTTCACAGGGCGATTGCCCAGTCGCCAGGCTTTCTACCCGTCGTCAGCCCACAGCAGCAGCAGGGAACGCTGGAGGAGTATCTGTCTCGGCTGGGAATAAACACGCTGCAAGATGCTCGTGGCGTATCATCTGAGAGGCTTGCTACTGCCAATATCGAGCAGGTTTTCGACGCGCCATACGGTAGTTTTGCATTTGGCCCGGTGGTTGACTTGGATTTCGTTGCCGCGCCACCGACGACACTACTCAACAAAGGCCACTATGCGATGAATGTGTCGGTCTTTTCGTCTTTTACAGCAAATGAGGGTCTAATCTTTACGGATCCTCGCGGTACAACGAATGAAACTCGGCTTCGTGAGCAGATTCAGAGCATACTGCCACAGATCTCCGCCAAGAACCTCGACCATCTCTTCACAACCCTCTATCCTGCCGAGTACACGGGGTCGCAGCCGTACACGACAGCTCTGGACCGCGCGCAGCTTATTGTGGGCGAGCTCGGCTTCCTATGCACCCACAACGCCATGTTGGAGGCCACGCACATGCACGGCCGAGGCGACACGGCGGCATTTGGTCAGCTTTTTGCGGTTTGGCCTGCGCTACACGGCAGCGACCAGCGTTATACTTTTCCTCAAAAGGCTAGTCGTGGATCGGATGACGCTAACATTGCCCCATTTATGATGGATAGCATTGCCCGTTTTGTCATGACGGGCAGTCCATCTGGGGCTACAATTGGTGGAGTCTCTATTCCGGCGTATAACGAGAACGCTTCGATCCTGAAGCTGGTTGGTAATGGCTCGGCAATTATTCAAGATCCTGCTCTCTCTGAACGATGTAATTGGTGGCGAAAGGCTCTGTATTACTAGGCGCCGCCAACTCAGCTGCCCAAGACAAGTCATCATTGCACATGTGCCGAGGTTGTCCCAGATTTGCCTGGCTCTGGTCTCGTTTATTTTACTTATCAGCACGTATATCGGCTAGAACTCGAATAAAGAGCTCAAATACCTGTAACGTGAGGTATATCGTTGGCGAGACAAGGCTTGCATAAAAAGTAACAGCAGCGATAAAATGGATAGGAGAATATTTACAATATTACCTTTGATACGTTGAATTTAGTAGAGTAGCATTGAGCGTTAAAGTCGTGGTTTTTGTATGGTACAGAAGACAAGAAACTCATACGGACTCATACAGATGCATACGGACTCAGGCGGACGCGAGCGGATTCTAGCGGACTCGGGCCGAGTACGAGTCAGGTATGGGTGAGTAGGCGCACCACTTGTGTCAAAATTCAAAATGGTTTTTTTTTCGTACGCTTACACCGAGGGGTAGTGCCCCCAATTACAAAACCCATTATAAAGTCCGATAATAAGGCATATCTAGCTAATAAAATAACAGCTAACCAGCAAGATAGCCAGTATACTAGTTAGTGAGGTATCTAAATAGGTACCAAGTCTAAAATCAACCAGTGAGCCAGTCAGTGAGCCAGCGAGTGAGCGAGTGAGCCAGTAAGCCTGTCAGTGAGCCAGCGAGTGAGCAAGTGAGCCACTGTCTCGTGGCTCACTAACTAGGTATCTACTCAGCTAACTCACTAACGGGTATAATGTATAATAGCTGTCTTACGAGCTAGTTGTTATTTTATTAGCTAGACGGGTCTAATTAGTCTCCTCAATTAGTACATAATTATAGTTAGTAAATGTACTAGACTCTATGGTGTTGACGTAGTAAAAAAAACACTTTTAGAACTTCAGTTGAATTTTGACATAAGTGTGCACCTCGTCGCCTGTATCAGGGCTGCTTACTAAAGAGAGGCTAAGACGGTTACTGGTAGTCATCTGAGACCCCAGACGTGGACAAGACCCGCTGGTAGTTCGACCTACTTTGTACATTGCTGGTAACGGCAGCGTCGGATACCATGGGTATTATCCGTGGATGTATGAGAATGGCCTGGGAGCCGAGGCGACGAATGGGAAGCCAGGAATTCTGATTCTGCTGAGTCTATGTGCAGCCCTTGCACAGGCTACGCCCAATTCACTATTATTCAAGACAATGAAGATGACAATATCGTTTAATTTTTTTATTATTATTATTTTCTAAAAAAAAATCAAATAAACACTCAAAATCTTCCATATATAACGCGCTGGGAATCGACGTAGCTCCAGGTAGCACATAGACGGATCGGAGTAGGCTGTTAACTTGAGTGTTTATGCTTTCCTCTGAATCCAGTGATTAAATGAGTCTACGTACAGAAAGTATAAATAAGCGAAATAACAAGAAACCACGAAACAAAAAACTTGGATAACATAATTAAAAGCCGGTACATGTTTTCGAAAACCGTCATAGGTCCCCTACCCTGCCACCCAGTGACACGCATGTCTTCCAACAAGTCATCCAGTCGCCTCTTATTATCCTCCAAGCTCACAGTTTCGCCCGTCTGTGAGTCTATAAACCGTACATGTTCCTTTGGGCATGGCCAAGCCAGGGTCGTATTGGCATGCGCCCAGTCCATGGGGGAGTCAATGCACTGTATAAACACTTGGACGGTGTTTTCAAATAAAAGAAGTGTCTTCTGCTCATCGCTAAAGAGGATCTCCTGGAGATGCCGCGCCAGCATGAGTTTTTGGATGAGCAGCCTATCCTTTGGTAAGATTACCCGCAACCGCTCTTGGCCAATGGATATGATGTCCAGGTCCCAGTTTACCCAGACGTAGCGAGGCCTGTGTCCATTTTCAAAAGCCCGGGTATAATAATGCTCTGTAGCGCGCCGTGACTCCTGGCTGACGTGAAGTACAGGAGGAATTGGTGTAGGGGATGAGACATGCGAGAGGGCCTTGTCCTTTACATCCCACCCTTCAGAGCGAGTCCATGCAAAGTGCAGCTGAACAGTACGGGGCTCTATCGTTTGCCTCCATATATGCTCCCGAAGCTCAAGGGGTAGAGTGGCAAATCTGAACATGGTTGAAGGGTCTTTTAGGCAACGCGATTGATTATGATGTTGTGGCGATGTCGACGCTACTAGCTCACAGTGGCGAGAAAGCAATTATCCAAAGTAGTGTATATAGAGCAGTGCCACAACATCTGACTCAAGTTGCACAGAAAATAGGAGTCGGCCACGGAAATAGATGATAATAGCACTATGGCGTTAGCTGACATTTACATGGGATACCCACCACTTCTATAACGGGAGTGTGGTGAGTATCACATGTATCCACATCCGAATCGGTATATAATGTTCCGTCTGTCCCGGAATTTTTACTCAGCCAAGCGACTGACGTGAACTTGACGAGAATGCAAACAAAATTGGTAGGCTTTTGGGCAACCAATCTATTCTTGTTCCAGGATCGCGACAACTAGTAGCAATCGATTACCTATCACTGGCCTTGACTCTTGACAGGTACAGCTGTTCGTACAGTCTTTGAACTGTCTAACCCTCAGTATCGTTTATTAAAACGAGAATGGATGGCGAGATGCTTAATTCTCGTCGTCTACTAGTGACTGTTAACGTGGCAGATACCGCATCTCTTGTCACATACAGGTCCAGAGAGCTGAGGGATCATATGCAAGACGGTTGGCGTAATTTCATTGCTCTCCAATGAAAACCAACAAAGCAACGCCATGACACCGCCTTACTGGTGCCGAACAGCGAGCGGCCTGCAGGCAGCTCCTATAGGCAGCCAGGTTCATGGTGGAGTGGAATGCTGGAGTCTGCGCCACATGGGACAGCAAGAAAGGGTCTCTGCTAGGGGAAATATAGCGAGTCAAAGTTGGAACTTCGGGCGGTGAGGCACTGCCTGCGCCACTAATTGAGTGTTATCGCAGCATCACATCATCACCAATCTCAGTTTGAGCGCCACCTTTCATCTGCAGCGCCTCCATATTTTCAGCTCCCGTTATTAGTCTTGTTTGAAAAAGGAGAAATACTTCGACCGCATGCCACTGCATACAGTGGTACTTTGAGATGAACGATTATACACATCCACCAAGCTCTTTGCCGCACGGAGTAGGACTGTATAGTTTCACAAAGTCTACAACGCGGGATATGGAGGTCTGGGCGTGGCGAGAATGTGTTTGTTGTTCACGGACAAAAAAAAATGTATTTACATTTTTCAAGCACCTTGGTACAGTTAGTCAGGGAGTGAAGAGACCCGCCGAGTAACAGTTACTAGAAAATATAATTTTTTTTTCAGGGAAACTATATTCTCAAACTTGTCTAATTATTTTGCTGTCCATGATGCGGATGATAATGATACAGAATCGCCAGAAGAGCAGAGAGCATAGCGAATATACATTGGCAATTCCATGAGCATTTTGGCTTTTTTCCCCCTTCCACTGGCAGCAGGCTTATTTGTCAGTCCTGAATGTATGTATCGTTCCTGAATCTGGAACAGAAAGGGAGCAATATGAGGGAATGTGGAACTGCTGGTGCGCAACTCAAAGATGTGCTACACAAAGGGAGTTTGTCGTGGCAGCCTGCTGGAATGGCTGGCCAAGACCATGAAGCTTTGGATGCCTGCGTTGTATACGAAGTCAGTGGTTGCGGTATGTACGGTATTTCCTTTTTCCTGTCTGTTGTGCTTTATATATGGAGGAATTCCTCCTCATCATGTTGATAGAAAGCTTCATCAAGCTACATCTGCTTCGGCGCTATGAGAAGCGCTCTCAATACCGTACTATGCAGTGCGTCAATGTTCTGCAGAATAAACAGAGCTGCCACCATTTTGGCCCTCTACCTACTGTATGAAATTGTCGAATTTCAATTCCAGTGTTGTTTTAAACGTTGTATGAGTGTGGCAACGACCAAGCTTTGCATCAACTACGGCTGCCCATTGGCTGGTGCGAAAGGCACTCCGATTATGTACGTTTGGGCCTGATGGGGAGATTGAATTCTCTTGTTTGAATCAATTTGTCTCCTATGTTGCCTAGGTAGCATTCCACAAGTTGTACACAACCCGCAAAGGTCCCAGAGACAGACAGCAGCAGCCCGTCAACTACCTATTATGTCTCATTTCCTTATCTCTGTAGTGGACGAAGGCCCCAAGTACCCCTAACTAAGTGCCGATGCCATAGCGGCATGACCCTAGCTTTCCCGCCGGAGTCAGAGTGTGGTCTGAGACAAACCAGGCTGACACAATGCTGGGTTGAGACGCTCCAGCCCCTGGCTGCCGTGCTCATTCCATGTCCACCGAATACTCTGCTCTTTGGGTATGCAGAATGGGAATGCCAACCATGCGCAGCCTTGAGCCCTGTGACAGCCTATGCATGCCATAATATTTACCAGCCTATCAATGCAATTCCAGCCTTGCACAGACGATACGGCATTGCCATAAAATATGGCCCTCTTCGCCGCGCCAATCAGTAGTGGACAGTGCTTTACCTAGCTTTCTTACTTCTCATGTTCTCAATCCTTGTATTTATTTTTAACAATACTTTGAGCAGAAAGAATACAGGCATAAACATGCATTTCCCAATCTGGTCCATTGCCGCGCTTCTCGCGCCCGCAGCACTTGCGGCAACCCTCCTCACGCCGCCCACCAATGACACATCCCTGGTGCTCAACACCGATACCACTTCCAATCTGCAAATCGCTCAGCATCTCGCCACGGCGCATGAGCCCGCCCTCCACGCCCTGATTGCCCTCGTCATGGCCATTCCAGACGACGTGCTACAGCGCGGCGACGAGGCCACGCATGACTGGATCGCCGAGTACACCCGCCACCACCCGACCGCCACCGTACCCATGTACGATCGTGGGTTCTTCAGCTGCGCGGCATCCATTGCGTCGGCCCTCCTCAGCGCGGCCATTCCCGTGGCCAAATTGCTTCAGCTGAGGAGGGTCGTCACGGCCGCTGGAGGCGTCCTCAATTTTGTGCGCGCATTGACGACAGGCGACGGCTTCGCGGCGGTTGAGGGCATTCTCCAGGGCATTGCCGCTGTTTCTGGCTTCGGGGATATCTTGATCGATTGTACTCCTTCGTAGGGGCCATCAACCGCAGGGGCCAGAGGTTTGCTATTGGAAGTATTGTTCGAGTGTGGGAGGGGGCGGTTGGGACATGGCTCAAGTATACGAACCAGCAGAGTTTCTCATGTTGGCTGATTCGACAAGCTTTTTCTCCCCGGGTATGGCCCAAGATGGATGGACGGGTCGGGAGCCGAGCTCTGTATTGGCCCGTTTCGAAAAGCGGCAGAAGAAGAGAATTTCTAATGGTAGTTACGTTTTGGGGGGGCGGGACAAAAATAATAAAGTAGCCTCATTCTACTCTCTCTTGAAGAATTCAAGTCATGTAAGTTTAAGTGTCACTGGTTTAGGCATTTATTTTGCGCAATGGCTTAAATATTTGTCCTCTGTACCTAGCAAACACCATCAAGTCCCTATTATATAAAACAAAGTAAATAAATTGTCGGATGCCGTCCATGTATCGTTAAACTAAGCAATGCCCACCCACTAATGCAATAAACCCTGAAATCAAGTCAAACAATACCCAAAAACCAGGCGCTCCCAAGTTACATCAGCGCCCTAACAACCCATGGCCAAATATATCCCCGTATACGCCCTGTCCCATTCAAAGAATACACACGGATTCAAGAGTAATAGTCCTTGCTTGGACTGTGTGAGTACTTGATTGGACTTCTGGGCCGCTCCATTCCCTTCATGGGGCTTCGGCGGCGGCTGGGCGTGTAGTGGGACAGCATCAGCGGCGTTGACTGCGGAAAGGGGCTGTCGCTATCAGACCCGTCATTCAACATGGCCTGGCGCTTCGTCCGCGGCGTCTGCACGGGAATCCACATGACACTGCCATCGTCGCCGCCAGGTACGCCGTTGCCGGTGGCCTTGATTGGCTGCGGGTTAAACGGCGCAGCAGCCTTGGGATTGGCCGGCACTCCACGGCTGATAACCTGCTTGTTGCTTACAAGCCAGAGAAGGAAAAACGTAAAAATGACGGCCTATACCATGTTAATACCACATCAACAATACGAGGAAAAAGGAGAAAAAAAGGCCGGCTTACCCATGCCTTGAAACCAAGAATCTCTGCAAATTCGTTTATAATTTCTGCCGTTTGCTTCATCAAAACTTTAATCATGAGGATAGAATCGGGATGCTTCGACATGCAGTCGTGCCACTCGTCACACTGGATACGCAGGGCGGGTATGTTCTTGGCAGCGCAAGAGTTGGCTGTGTAGTGATGTTCGCATTCTGCCCTCTTGCTCGAGCCTTCAAATTGCGCCTCTCGATAGGCTGTACGGAGATCTGTGCAGAGGGCCCAAAACGTGGCCAGAATCATGCAAGCAACACCCGTGAGACCGAGTCCATTGACAAAGAAGCTGAACCAGCGGTGCAGGTTCTGGGGCGTGTTGCGGTGCTCGTCAAGCATATGGAGCAGTCCTCCCTTGCCGCTGTTGGCACCGCCCTTGGCACCACCACCGCGTTGCTTGCTGCCTCCTCTACTTGCAGCATAGTCAGAAGCATCGGTTTCGTCGTCGTCAAACTCGTTTGGCGATTGGTAGCGGACGACGCTGCTGACGTCGACATCCAGGTTATGGCGCTTCCGTTTGTGGAGGGAGGAGGGCCGTGAGGGGTCGCGGTGGCTCCGAATCTCGCCCTTGCCGGAGCTGTGCTTCTTGGTGTGCGTGAATCGGCCGTAGCGGGCGAGCTTGCTGACCTTTGTGGGGAGAATGGCGCCGCGCATCGAGACATCGCCCATGTGGTCGACCTCGGGGGTGTCGTCTGGCATGTCGGAGGCTTCGGTGGGTGCCGGGCTGTCCTCGGCGCCCGAGGCCTCGGAGAAGATGCTTTCATCTACGGGCCGCTGGGGCGTGGTGAATGTGGCAAAGGGAGGATTGCGAAAGGGAGGGGCGGTGGTTTTGGCAGGCAGCTGGGGCGTGAAGAGGGGAGTTCGGGGTGGTTGTGATTTGGAGGGCGATGGGAGACTGGCAAAGGGATTGGGTCGACCGTTGCTTTTTGAAGGCGTCGCGAAGCCACCTTTTATCAATTGTGTTAGCAAAACTTGGCGCCGCTGAGGGGCAGATGGGAAGCACGTACCTCCAAAGGTTGCGTTTCGCTGGGCAAAGTGTGTGAAGGGACTGGAGGGGTCGCATGGGGCAGAGCCATTGTACTCCCAGTCCATGTGGCCTTCGTGTGAGCGTTGATTCATGATTGCGGGATGTGATGCAATGCTCTCGACTGGGATGTCGGTCGGTTGCGGTGACTGGTGACTGGGACGGTGATGGAAAAAACGGCCAGCTTCTAAAAATGGTTCGCGAGGGCGGCCGTTGGCTTTATTTTGCCGAGCAACCAGATGTGGCAAGTAAACAAATAGCTGGGCTGTTATGTATGTGGAGTTGTGGCTGTGGCCGGGAGGATGTGGCTTGTCTCATTATTAGGTAAGCATTTTTGCAAGGAATGGTGGCTCATCGCCAGTGGGCCTATCTTCTTGCTGCTTCACGCCAACCTCTGAACTGCCATTGGAACTGCCAACATTAATCTTTGAGGGAACTTGGCTGGATCTTTTCGGTAATCTACTATTCATCTCGAAAGTAATTAACTTACTTCCCCTCTTGTGGATTGCCAGACGCCATGTCGGACAACGAGTCGGCTGCTGGCTCGCCGCCCAAAGACGACCCTCCTGCAGACGAGGTCCAGGACAAGGAAGCCGACAATGACGCGGCCGGCGCAGAGTCAGACCGAGACTCGGAGATGCTCTCGGAAGTGGACGAAGACCAGTTTGAAGACTACGACCCCGAAACGGCCAACATTGAGGACCGCCCCGTGGACATTGACGAGGACGTTGCGCGGACGCTCAAGGTGTCGAAGCGAAAGCGCATAGAGGGACAGCCCAAGAAGCCGCGCGAGGCCCGACGCGAAAAGAAGCGCAGGGATGGCGATGGGGATGCTGCAATGGACGACGGGTCAGATGGGGAGCAAGAGCACAAGCCTCGACGACGTAGAGCGGCGGCAGGTGGCGAGAGGGCACCCCGTGCGGAACGTGCCAAGGCGTCGCCTGAGCCGGAAAACGAGGACCACCTTTCGCCGGAAGAGAGACGAAAACGGGCGATTGACAGGGCACTTGATGCTGCGATAAAAAAGGGAGGGTCGTCGTCGACGAGACGGCGCAAGAAGGATGAAATTGTATGTGAAGACAAGTGCAAAAACGAAAAAAAAAAAAAAAACAGCGCTAGTTTATTCATGATACGAGTGGCTAATATTTTTTAACAGGACCTGGAAGATGAGATTGATGAACAGTTGGCCAACCTCAAGGTGCAGATGGAGAGGGCCTGTCTGGCAGACAACGAGGCACGACGGGTCGGGCAGCCGGCGCTGCACAAGCTCAAGCTGCTGCCGCAGGTGAATGCGATTCTCAACCGCAACAACGTGCAGCATGCGGTGCTAGACCCGGACACGAACTTCCTGCTGCACGTCAAGTACTTTTTGGAGCCTCTGAGCGACGGGTCTCTGCCGGCGTACAATATCCAGCGGGACCTGTTTACGGCGCTGACGAAGCTGAATATCGAAAAGGAGGCGCTTCGCAGCAGCGGGATTGGCAAGATTGTGCTGTTTTACACCAAGAGCAAGAAGCCGGAGCCGAGCATCAAGAGAATGGCGGAGAGGCTTTTGGGGGAATGGAGCCGACCTATTCTGAAGCGGACAGACGATTACAAGAAGCGACACGTTGAGACGCGCGAGTTTGACTACCAGTATGTAATTTGTAAGAGATGTGGCTCTGTTATGTTGCTAATCTTTTTTTTTTTCTTTTTTAGCGCCGCCAAGTTGCAGCAACGTCAAAACATTGGGTCGCAGTTCAGCCTCACGCAGCGTCCTGCGCAGTCGGCGGCAGAGCTGGAGAGGGAGAGGCTGCTGGCAGCACCAGGCCTCAACAACCAGGCGCGAATGTCGAACTTGCCCTCGAGCTACACGATTGCGCCCAAGAGCACGTTTGATGGCAACCGGGCACAGGATCACCGACCCCTGGGTGCTAGTGGTATGGAGGCGTTCCGCAAGATGACGCAAAAGGGCAAGAAGAAGGCTTAATTGAGCTGGGGTTTATATGGACGAGGATACAGAGGTACGAGGACAGGGGTATGCTGAGAGGCATGCAGAGGATGCAAAATGCAGAGAGGCTATACAGGAGAGGAAAGTGGATGTGGATGCAGGTTGGATGCAGATTGGAGGGAGATGGCTTACTTGTTGTATTTTAGGGAAAAAATGATTTGGCGTTGGGAATGGATACATATTGTACTGTCATATGCGTAGTGTGATGTGCGTAGTGTGATGTGCTGTGGATGTGACTGCTCAAGACAATGTGGAACAGACAGCCCGAGTACGTGTCAAGGTCTTTCAGTTGCAACTTGTATTCGTATGAAAGTAGACAACACAGCGCAGTCTTGACCATCAACAGTATGCGGCGGCCATGTCGGCACATGCACATGCAACTCATTTCGTGGACGAGTCTGTAGGGGGTGGGCTGGGCTGAAGAGGGCAGGTGACGTCAGGTCAAGATGGCAGCTGGACGGATTGGGTGGCAAGGCGGCAGGGAAAGCAAGACTGATGGGGGCTACCTATCAATCATTTCTCTCTTTGTTTTTATTTTATTTCTTATCAACGTACTAGAATGCGTATAGAGTGTAGTCAAGATTTGATTGAATATATGCATGCATTTATTTATTTGTTTACAACTGGTCGCAACGTCTGCAGCAGTACTTGTAAACACGCCGAGTGCAGGCTGCCCAGTGCTTCCGTAGGCAGTAGGTACAGGTCGCCCCGCAGAGCCGCCACAGCGTCACAGGTTATAGTGGCTGCAGTGGGCTGATGGACTCTAAATTTTGTTCATTAATCGTTCTGGGACGTCTGGTACCTGCTCTACGCCGGGGAATGCGAGCATGCGCAGGTACCTCGCGGGGGCCAGGAGATTGTCCCGCTGGTCGAATGAGGCTCCGCTCTGGTCCTGCACGAAATTTGGAGGGGCTGGCTTTTGGAGTTGCTGCGTTGCTGGCTCTTGCTGGCTGTAAAGAGGGCAAAGGCAAGGCAGAGACAGTTTCTCTCCTGGAGAAAAATCACCACTTGTTTTGCACTGTTTGTCGTCTCCTCCCACCCTGTGTTTACCTCTACGTTGACGTTTTTGGATACGCAAGACGACGGCTACAAGCAATCCCTCCCCTCGTCATCAATCAAACCCTCGACGATTCCATTTCGCATTTCCGTTCCGCGCGCATCCGTTACAACGTAAGTCTGGACAACCTTTTCTGAATCCCGCGCATGCCGCTTCACGCCGCTTCAATGGGCCTTGGCGGTTTTTTTTTTTTTTTTT